>MQTX01000223.1:5655-95706 GCA_009735665.1 Angiostrongylus cantonensis | reverse complement strand
CCCCCCCCCCCTATACAACTGATTACAGGTGTAATTTTGAATGGTGATGGGTTCGTTGACGTAATATCATCAGCTGAAGTAGGCTTATGGGTTTTGACAAGCAAACAAAGAACAGAGCAAGTTGGGTGTTCGTTTTTAAGTCGAGAAATAACTGAAATCTCTAAACCCGGGGCCTTTTCCGTGTTGACCGATTCTTGGTTTTATTTTCGGTATTGATTTCTATATTTCTTTTCAGAGAATATTAGATAAAGAGAAACAACATTGAGATGCTCCTCTGCTATTCAAATACCCAAATGACTAGGAATAACTACAAATTCCCCACCTTCATCACTGATAGAAAGTCTAACAGATTTTGAACTCAAGAGATCTCTAAGCATACCACCTTTTTTTGGTGTTTGAGGTTGGAGCTTATTTTTCCCTTTTGGTAGTGATTAAGTATGTGGAGAATTTCGTCCGAAAACAAATGAAATGCAGAGTCAATATCGTTATTTGGTAACTCTTGTTTAAAGAAACTTCGGGGGAAAAGTATTGGTGGTAATTCCCCTCATGTTACTACTTTACCAAGCCTTTCTAGCCTAACGCTGTAACGTAGCTGATCCTGAAGTCCATGTAGAATACACGTGATCCTTCGTGATCGACGAGGTCGTATTTATATATTTAAACAATTTAATTACCCAAGTTCGAAGCTGTTAGATTAATACAACAACTAAAAGACTTTCGTGGCCAATGTTTTACACGATCTGGACCGCTCTTCTTTGCCGCTAACTATTCGTTAAAAGTCCCTCTTTAAAGGGACATGCAATTGAGTATTTTCTACTCGCTGTTTTTGTAGGCGGTATGAAGAACCTATATGATCAATTGAAAGCTGTGATCTGCAACAAAGATTCTGTTTAAAAATTTATCCTCGCAGGCTTCAGCATCAGGATAGCGGAGACGAGAAAAAGCTAGTGCAGAAACGAGAAAGTTGGAATAAAAGATCGAAATCAAAATTTAAACTACTTTGCTGATTTCAGTCTAAGTAAATTCGTTCTTTAAGGAAGAGGATGCTAGGAAAACTTTTCTGTGGCCACATTTACTTATCCTAAATTCGAAGAAATCATTGAGACTGAAGTCATGCATGAGCCTTAACGTTTTAGTTCTCTTCATTACCCGGTAGTATTCCATATGCTACATTATGTGGCTAATTTAAAACACCTCTTTTGCAAAAGAACTTCTCGAACCAAGAAATATTACATCTTGAGAGGTTTGCCAACTACGGCAATTATTTTCTTTGATTTCCAATTTTTTTTTACCAGCGGGCATCTTTTCTATCAAATTCATTGGAGATAAGAGCAAGCTTGAACCTCAACCTAGAACCAAAATCCTCTTCAGCGTATCAACTGGAGCTGAGTCATTCATTTAGTTCTTTATTTCGCTTAATACATACTTCATTTGCAGACAATCTTGTTATGAAAGGGCTTGATGTTTTATTAGTAACTGACTAGACGATTTCTGTTATGAATAATTGCCGTAAAAAACTAGCCACAGTGAACAATATATAATAACGTGGTTACATTCAGTGCCACAGATGGCGTGCTTCGGGATGATTAATATAAAACGCGGATTCGAATAATGTCTGCATAAAACAGACATATCTCAGTTTATAATCGAAGCAGGGGGCGCGTGAAAGAGTTAGAGATGCTCTGTGATACAGGTATCGCTGGCTTCCCCGATGTGGAAGGACCAAATTCTCCGTCTCTTCGAAGTGCTCGAAATACCCCATACTTCTTTGAGAGGATGAAAACATTGACTTGGCGTGTCAATATACTCCCACAATTTCATTACTTGCTTACTTACTTGGCCATTCAGATAGCTCGTCTTCACTGGTTTTGTGGGTCCCAGCATAATTAGCGTTTTCCAGGGCATTTGCTGGTTTAGCCGTTCTGGTTACCTGCAGTCTTGAGGTCGGCCATGTCGAAGCTTTCCTCAGGTTATCACCATTCCAGGCAGTTGGCACCCTTGTGGACCAGAGGTACTAGTTTGATACCCGGACCGTGTTGATTTCCGATATGGGTTTACTCTTATCTGGACATTTGGATGGGAGCGCCAGAGTCCTTGCCAACCTAGAAGTCCATGGTGAGAGGAGGAACTCTACATTGCAGCCCTACACCCAGAAACATCTCCCAGCGACGATGAGGCAGTAAACCGTTAGAAAAGTTTTGCAGTCAGTTAAGCCAGTTATGTGGGCTAAATATGTTTTCAACCATCACTACGGTGCTAATGAAATCGAACATATTACCCACCTCTAAAGGATTGATCAACACATGGCGTTTAATGCATCTATACCTTCCAGCGAAGATATTAATCTGAAAAAATCCTTCACGAAACTCATGTAAGTAATATTCAAGCTTTCAGGTGATGCTAAAAGGGAATTCTAGTGTTTTAGCCAATAAATTGTGTTCTTTGGTTTTTTTTTGGTCAAGACTTCTATTTTAAACAAAGCAGAAGCAACCAAAGCAGAGTTTTGCAAATATCTCAGCTTCATTAAAGTTATATTTCGCAATATACCCTGCCATTAAAAAGAGTAGGCAGTAAACAAAAACGGTTAAGATCCTCTGTACCATTTTATCGATTTGAGGAAGATATTTACTTTGTTGAGGAAATGAATATTTCCAAATGTGTGTTTGGTATTAGCGGTCGACGATTCATTAGTGTTAATAAAGTTTCATTCCCCTATTTCACACTTACATGTTTCTCAACCAAAGGTTAGGTATGTGTTGGCTCAACCACCACCCATTATCAGCACTAGTTGGTTCGGCTGCCGGAGTTTCAATCCTGCTGTTTGGGCTCCTCAAGCTTTCCATCTATTTGTGATCAACAAACGTGTCTGCGAGAATAAAAGCAGTAGCGCTAACATAACGCTATGAAAAAATTAGCAAAACGTACAAAAGAACAATTTTTATGCTACGAGTGCTAGTTCCCCAGTTTTTAAGATTTTTTTTATTTTGAGAGAACTATTGGTTAAGATGCTATTTTCCATCACCCTTTGGCTATCATTCAGAAATACAACATAAAATCTGGGGTTGCCCCTACTACTGGAGTCGGTGGTAATACCTGACACAAGACACAGGCAATAAACGCTTACTTGCATTAATGGGTTTGTTACAGCATTAAATGGTCTCTGTGAAAATGACAACAATTGCAACAGTAGTAAAGGTTACAATGCTGATGATGAAATGAATGTCTAAAATTCGGGCGTTCGATCGATAAGCATCCCTGCTCTAAACTCACTTTATGAAGTGATGTAATCAACTCTAGGTTCAAATCCGTAGAAGATAGTGTTGATGTTTTACAATGTTAATGAAAATCAAATTTGCTGAGTACATTCGAATTCTGAGCAAGGTGGTGCTCTAAATAAGTGACAGGAAAAAAGCTAACAGTGTAAAAACGGGTGAACTTTGTTTGTGTTGCGTTTCCATCGACCTTGCAGTCTTTCTTTAAAATTTCTGGGTTGACTTCTCTCCGCTTCACAATTTTCATGCTTTCCCATTCACTGATGTCCGGCTCTAGAGTCTTCTATTCGGGATCACGTGCCGATCGAATCTCTTTCATTGGTCGCTTTGCTTTCCTAAAGAAATAGAAAACATTTTGAATTTCTTCCTAAGAGCAAAGAGGAATTTTCTTTCAGACAGCTGAGCTTCCAAGATTGTTCCTCATTCTAAGCAAAGGTGATCGCTTGGAAAGATGACGTTTACTCTGATTGATAACGTGTTCCAAGCAGGGAGCTTGAGATACCTGACTGGTTCAAAGTAGGGTCACACTATATTGTGTTTTTAATGCTTTTTTGGTACGCTAAGTCTATTGGATACTATACATACATGAAAAATACCAATAAAACCGGTACTCTTATGTCACCTCTTTTACTTAATAACAAACGCCAGAAATCATAGCCGTCCTCAAATCTTTCTGCATCCCACCATGTACCGAGTTGAAATCATGTACGATCAACGATAGAGAGAATTAAATTGACGGAATGAAAGCTGGATGGCGTAATTTTTTGGTACAAAGTAAACACATGTACTGACATGACTCTCAGTGGAGGTACTTTTATAAGGAGAGGCGCCTTTTTCTTTTCTTCTAACACTATTGCAAGTTAAACTCCTTATTAAAATTGACCAAGAAATCCTAAATGACATTTGTAAAATAACTCAAATAAAACTGGATAAAAGAAATGACAACTTAAGTTGAGGATAGAACTGCGAGTTGCACACCAATTGACATCTGAAAAATGTTGAGGATTATAAGCACTATTTAAATGCTAAAACGATAGATCGTTGTTGTACACCACCATTGGAAAAGTGAAAAAAATACCATAAAACAAAACATTTTATGAGGCAAATATTTTTTCGTTTTATTTCATATTAAATATTGAAGATCTTAATCTGCTTTTTCCAGTTAGTTTTGTTTCAAGGGTAACTGATGAGGTAATAGAATTAATACTTGATACTTGAACGGCCTCTCCTCACTGGTTGTGCGGGTGCGAGCATAATCACATTTTTCAGAGATTTGTTGGTTAAGCCATCGTCGTTCCCTGGAATCCCGAAGTCAAACTGGCCAAAGCCTGCCTAGGTCTTCGCCACTACCACGGATAGTCGTAGGCCTGTTGGATCAGAAAGAGATTTGTCACCATGCGACTTTGACACCAGGACAGTGGTAACTTGGTAATGGTTTATTCTTAGCTCGGCTTCCAGATGGAAACGCCGTACTCCTTTTGAGCTCAGGAGACCCTTCCAGAGGAATGAATCCCTCGCTGTACATCGCAGTCCATGGCAGTCTTGACATCCAGGGACACCTCCCAGCCATGATGAGGCGATAAACCGTCGAGAGAAATAGAATTAATATATTCAGAATGCACGTTGTTTGTTAAGACTTCAACAGTAGAACAAAAGATAAAGTACCTGATGTTGCTCAATCTTGTGGCATAGCCTATGCATTGAGCTGAGGCAATCAACGTAAAGGTGACCAAGGGCACGTTTAGTCAATTGTGATGGCCTACCGATCTGTTACGTCACTTGTGAAAAATTGCAGCAGGCAGTAAAAAAAAAAGTTAACATTATTACGTCTGTGTTTTTCCTTACAGTTCCACACCAGTTTCTCCACCGCGGATGGATAGAAGACCTATTCAGCAAGTGTTGCGAGTGAGAGCCAAGTACCAAGTGTATGTGGCAGAACAATTCTAACCACAGCGCTAATCGAATTACTACTCCCAAAAGACACTTTAGCATATTGTTGGGTGCATCCTATACTTATAAACCATATAGATTGCCGCAATATATGGAGGAAGATTTTGCTGTTGCAACATTTCAGACCAATCCACTTTGAAAAGCTTGAGGAAGATGCAACGACGCCGAGAAAGTATGAATGTATAGATTGTACTCGCCTGCATCTTCTTCTTTTTTTGTATTCGACTAGCGTCGTTCTCAGTTTTCCAATGTTTCTTTTGCTATTTAATCCTAAATTAAATTTAAATTAAAAGTTTGCAAACCCTATTCACATTATAAAACTGTAGTACGGGTTCCCAAAGATGAGTTTTGTTGTGACTACTGCATAGAGTTCTAAAGCTCCATAGCAGACTCTCCAGATGATTATAAAGCTGTAGAATGGCAAAGAAAGAAGATGATGATATTGAGCTGAACCTCTGTTATTCTCTTATGGCGGAGACCAGACGGAGAGTCATTATACGCAAAACTCATAGAAATGCCGACTGTAACGAGATCGCTGAAAATCTACAAGGACTTCGATCATTTAACAAATTGATAGTCAAGGATAGACTTAGACTTTAAAACTACTATTTCCTCAAAATGTTGATGGATCAGTTTTAGGCGGGCTGACTGAACAAATGCTACGGGGTGCTGAAAATATACATGTATCGTGCCTCGGGGTCAGGGAAGAAGATTACTGGAGCTCAACGTAATGACTTAGGTGCCTAGATGACCCGAATTGACATGTGCAGTTCCTTCTACTTCTATTCTTCCAGTCGTTCCACTGTCTTAAAACTATCGTCCATTGTGGTGAGGAGATTCACTTATCGGTCCGATTATTGTTTGAGTGCCTGTCATCTTCCTCCTCACTCACTCGACTTTTTAATGTGGTGTCCACTGGATCACAAAGCAGTTCAGCTAGTTCTATAGTTTTTTTTTGCGATTGTAGCAAATCCAGCTTAGTCGACTGACCTTTCGAAGAGGAAAACTAAAGAACTTACAGCTGAATCACTAAAATGATCTAAACAATAATATGGTCTGATTCTGAAGTGATCCCGGTAAAAAAATTTATTGCAAAATCACCATTTACTAAACGAGTGACTTTTTGGTGAGGACTCACTGCAAATGGAAAATCCTTTCAACTTACGGCAACGACAGTGTCAGAATCAGCGAAGAGAAAAACGACGTTCTTAAAAAGATGGCCAGTGTTTCGAAATAAAACAAAAATGTGAAATTTCAAGAAAAAAAGGGTGCCAGTCAATTTAACAAAAACGACTATGTTGCTGGAGTCAAACAATCCCTTGTACCTTATATCAGGAAACAGTGGACCTTTGATGGCGCAAAAATACGCCTTACACCTTTTTTCTGGGTACTCATATGGAAGAGATCGAAAAGCAAGAAAACCACTAATTTGAGCTGTATGAGCTCGTCCAAGTATGATGTGAAATCTTTAGCAACTATTTGTCTTAAAAAAAGGACAAAGGATAAAGCTCTCGGCGTTGATCAATCCCTGAGGGATGCGCCATGCATTCGACTTCATTAAGCATCGTTGGAGGAGTTTGAATGCATATCTGGCCTTTACAATGACTCGCGGTGGCCAGCCGATGTATCGAGCCAGTGCTGCTATCTTCCTAGACAAGTCTGGTACCAATTTGCCGACACCGGAGGGATAGGGATGGAAGGCTTGGTGGGCCATGGGCGCATTTTCACGTGCACGCCGCAGTGGCTCCTCCAACCACTGCGCCACACGCGCCCCACTATTTGTTTTATACCTTGAAATTCATGAAGTCGATATTGTTAGCCTATGTTAAGCCACTTGAAGAAGGGCATGGATCTCATTGCATTCGCCTTTATTGAGTTCTGAAGGTGATAAGGCTTAAAACTGTTCTACAAGAGCAGGAAACGGTGGGATCTCTCAAGACGCCCGTAGCGTTCGGTCACGGTTTAGCAAATAAAATCAGTCGTAATGGTAACTCACTGTAAAGTTGGTTAACTCTAGGTTTATCAGTGTGTTTCCTATGAACAAAAGTTTAGTGCGAAAATTTTCGGGAGAATATCGATTTTCGGTGCACAGTACTTCAATTGAAACAAATGTTACTTCTCCATATCGCTAACAAATATGGTATGAGTAGTCTTACATTGGTTAGTAGTCTTGCAACTATGTTCTCATTGTTCTTCTTGCCTTCCTCCTTTTCTTTTTTCTTCGCGCTTTTATTATCTTCCTGATTTTCTTCCTGCTTTCCTTTCTCTGGTTGTTGCCAGGTAGGCGGTTGCCTCGTGCTAGTGATTGAGCCTGTCTTTAAATTTTCTTTCGCTCTTGTTTGTGTTCGTTTCCGCACACACATTGCCCTCATTCAAGTCTAAATGGAGTTCTATTACAAACAGTTCTGTTAAAGTAATTGAAAATTGAAGAAAACGAATTACGAAATGACTATCGCTGCAACAAACATGCGAACAACACTTGGCTTTAGTAACCTACAAATATAAATAAACCACACTGGCAATTTATGTTGATATAAGGATAAGAGATGATTTAACAAGTACACCAACCGTTCTCAGTTAAGAGCATTAAGCAAGAAGCTAGGTTACTGGTTGATTTTAAAACAAATTATCCGCTGTGTTCTTGACGAGTAAACGCGAAGTTGATATTACGCGTTCTTATTTTTTTTTATCCTCCCAACGCTTTACCGCCTCATCGCGGCTGGAAGGTGTTCTTGGGTATCGGCTGCGATGTACAGTGAGAAAATTCATCCGCCTGGCAGGGTCTCTCAAGCTGAGAAGGACTCCTGCGTTTCCACCATGAAGCCTAGGCAAGAGAAAGCCAATACCACTGTCTTGGTGTTAAAGTCGCATGGTGGCAAATCTCCCTTTGTTTGATCCACGAGGGCTGCGACTGCCTGTGGTGGTGAAGATCTGGGGCCAACTTTGAACAGGCTGACCCCGAGATTTCAGATAACCACAATGGCTTAACCAGCAAATCTTCGAAAAATGGAGGTTATGCTGGGGCCCGCACAACCTGTGAGGACGGGCCATTCAGGTATCAAGTATCAACTGTTTTCTTTTATTGTATTGAGCTGAGTAGATTGCGCACCAACGCACTCCTTCCATATCCTGAACACGGTTAAATCCACCGAAGCTGTAGTGAAGTTTATTGTTTATTCACTGTAAATGCTGTTCTAAAATAAATGAAGAAAAAGCTGCAAGTACAATATTTATTGTTTCATTTGCACATCTACCCGTTTTTCGCATCTACTGTACGGATTCCAGCAGTTCTCGCATTCAATTAGTTTTCTCACATCCATCAACCGCGAAAGTCTTCCAACATCTTAAGTGTGGGTCCGGTTGCTGCTCAAGGATTTTTCTTTCGTCATGAATACTAGTAGACTTCGTTTCCCCTACTATTCTGAGAATCTTAGTCCAAGGCATTTCACTTGGATTGCAGGTGATAAGATTTGAAGGAGCAGGTGAATCTGGTAACAATTTTCCGACCATGGGGAATGAGTGACTGGTGAGCCTGATTTGGGACCGAACCAGCACCGTGCTCGTGATGGTCGGGTCTAAATTTTGCGAATACCTCAGCATCGCTGTGGTTGTAATTTACATCATAACCTTCTGTGAAAAGTTATAGTAGGCAGAAAATAATAAGTTATAAACGGAAAAACGGTCCGAATAATTTGTGAATTGAAGGTATCTTAAGTTATCCTTTATTCTTTTTTTTCCCCAATTCTCATCAATGAACTATCAAATCCAATATAAAAGAAAAAAAGAATAGTGTTAGATTTGGCCGGACACCGCACCGGGTGGAGGCCCACACTTTTCCAATCCTATTCCCTTTCACGTATCCATCATCCTTGAAGGTCTTCTGATTTGAGTGTAGGTTCGTTCAATTTTTGAAAGTTTCCCATACATTTTCTGTTGTTGTTGAAAGCTGGTTCTGCAGATTGTGTTTAGAACCCTGGGATATATGGCCGCGATTTCAAGTCTTTATCAAATAGTCGACAGCTTTTGTTGGACTAAAGGAAGCTTGGCCACGACAAACCTGCAACTTCTGGCAATTACGAAAGGATCTAAGGATTATTTTTCTCTCGATGTTTAATGCTCTTTCTATACCATTTCTATTTGGAAACTAATTCAGTCTTGTCGAGACGATGCAGAGAATCGCTTAGAATCCTGTTTTTTGCGGCACAAAACAATGCGATCAAGGAACAAATAAGAATAAATTTCGTACTGACATAACCACTGGCTTTGAGTTAATTCATGTGACATTCACTTCTTCGATCTTTTTGACGACCTTAACGATTTGGGTCCTTTTTAAAGTTTCTTTCACTTGCACCAGCTTCTAGCCCAATCATTTCAAGCAACTGTATGTCAATCGCTTTCAATACAACACTTCAAACCATGAATTCAGCTGCCTTCGCTTTCTAGCATCTCATTTGCATCACAAAATCAATGCTATGTCAGAAGATCTTTTACGATTTTCTGACTGAACACAATTTTGATGCTCCTACCCATTTCCAAAGTATGACGTTCGCCTTTAAAAACATTTCCTTAAATTCGTTAAATTCGCCATACTCTCAATTCCATTTATATAGAAACACTTTAATAGAAGCACAGAAGGAAACCTGCACGGTGTAAGCTTGGTTGACTCAGTGCGTCGTTGAAAGCGGTCCTAACCTATTTGGAATGGTGTCACTACTACTGCGCCTACCTCGTCCCTTATGTAAACTCCAATTAGCATTCCAGAATTCAAAAAACAAAACTGCTGTTTTTCATCGAATATGGTGATAAGAGGTAGTAGACTATGTGGTTTTTTTAGATCATTATTATTCTGAGCATTGAATGGTTGTGGTTTTCCTTAACAAAAATTGTTGAATAAAGTTACAAACACTGAACGGATCAACTCGGCAAACAACAATATTTATCATATGTGTACGCCCTAACATATTGACAGGACTTTTTTTATTCACTGTAAATGCTGTTCTAAAATAAATGAAGAAAAAGCTGCAAGTACAATATTTATTGTTTCATTTGCACATCTACCCGTTTTTCGCATCTACTGTACGGATTCCAGCAGTTCTCGCATTCAATTAGTTTTCTCACATCCATCAACCGCGAAAGTCTTCCAACATCTTAAGTGTGGGTCCGGTTGCTGCTCAAGGATTTTTCTTTCGTCATGAATACTAGTAGACTTCGTTTCCCCTACTATTCTGAGAATCTTAGTCCAAGGCATTTCACTTGGATTGCAGGTGATAAGATTTGAAGGAGCAGGTGAATCTGGTAACAATTTTCCGACCATGGGGAATGAGTGACTGGTGAGCCTGATTTGGGACCGAACCAGCACCGTGCTCGTGATGGTCGGGTCTAAATTTTGCGAATACCTCAGCATCGCTGTGGTTGTAATTTACATCATAACCTTCTGTGAAAAGTTATAGTAGGCAGAAAATAATAAGTTATAAACGGAAAAACGGTCCGAATAATTTGTGAATTGAAGGTATCTTAAGTTATCCTTTATTCTTTTTTTTCCCCAATTCTCATCAATGAACTATCAAATCCAATATAAAAGAAAAAAAGAATAGTGTTAGATTTGGCCGGACACCGCACCGGGTGGAGGCCCACACTTTTCCAATCCTATTCCCTTTCACGTATCCATCATCCTTGAAGGTCTTCTGATTTGAGTGTAGGTTCGTTCAATTTTTGAAAGTTTCCCATACATTTTCTGTTGTTGTTGAAAGCTGGTTCTGCAGATTGTGTTTAGAACCCTGGGATATATGGCCGCGATTTCAAGTCTTTATCAAATAGTCGACAGCTTTTGTTGGACTAAAGGAAGCTTGGCCACGACAAACCTGCAACTTCTGGCAATTACGAAAGGATCTAAGGATTATTTTTCTCTCGATGTTTAATGCTCTTTCTATACCATTTCTATTTGGAAACTAATTCAGTCTTGTCGAGACGATGCAGAGAATCGCTTTGAATCCTGTTTTTTGCGGCACAAAACAATGCGATCAAGGAACAACACGATTTTCTGACTGAACACAATTTTGATGCTCCTACCCATTTCCAAAGTATGACGTTCGCCTTTAAAAACATTTCCTTAAATTCGTTAAATTCGCCATACTCTCAATTCCATTTCGATAGAAACACTTTAATAGAAGCACAGAAGGAAACCTGCACGGTGTGGCATCACAAAATCAATGCTATGTCAGAAGATCTTTTACGATTTTCTGACTGAACACAATTTTGATGCTCCTACCCATTTCCAAAGTATGACGTTCGCCTTTAAAAACATTTCCTTAAATTCGTTAAATTCGCCATACTCTCAATTCCATTTATATAGAAACACTTTAATAGAAGCACAGAAGGAAACCTGCACGGTGTAAGCTTGGTTGACTCAGTGCGTCGTTGAAAGCGGTCCTAACCTATTTGGAATGGTGTCACTACTACTGCGCCTACCTCGTCCCTTATGTAAACTCCAATTAGCATTCCAGAATTCAAAAAACAAAACTGCTGTTTTTCATCGAATATGGTGATAAGAGGTAGTAGACTATGTGGTTTTTTTAGATCATTATTATTCTGAGCATTGAATGGTTGTGGTTTTCCTTAACAAAAATTGTTGAATAAAGTTACAAACACTGAACGGATCAACTCGGCAAACAACAATATTTATCATATGTGTACGCCCTAACATATTGACAGGACTTTTTTTTGAAAAACGTCTTAAGGCTATGCTTTCATTCACTGAACTTCATTGGGTCGCAGTCACTCCGGTATTTCATCCGAGCTATTAGATCTATTTCCTGCCGATGTCCTCTTTTCATTTCTTTCCTCCTGAAAGAGAAACCACTACGGGCTAGTGTCTAGAGTTTTCACACATTACAAATATAACAAAACTACATTTTTGAAACGCTTGAGCAGCTTACGAAGCGGACTCAAGCTCGGATTTCCAGGTCTCTATCACTATTACCAAAAAAAAAAACAAGCAACTTGGTGACCACTTCCTGACCTGCTTCAATTCCCATAGATAGACAATAAATGCGGAACCGTATCCAATCACGGCTAATATCGTAGCACATAATATAGAAACAATCACTGTAATTAATGAGCAGAAACTTATTCATTCATTCTTCATCACTAGAAAAAATTTCATGATTTCTATTGCATGACAGAGAAACCTACTAGAAAAAATAGTACAGAGGAATACAAGACTAAGGTATTGACTACTAACGTTATTTAGTTAAAGGATTGTCGTTTTGGAGTGAAGAATACGATTTACGCCTACCATATTCGGTGCTGGCTTCACGTACTGGTTGCTTGGTAGCCACTGGTCTGCTTTCAGGTGGTTCTATTGGAACTTCATCCTCATAGATAGTGAACAATGCTCTGTTTCTTGTTAAACTCTGTAGACGCTTTTTCATTTTATTGAAAACAGTTTGGTAAGTCT
Source organism: Angiostrongylus cantonensis (assembly GCA_009735665.1). Lineage (NCBI taxonomy): Eukaryota > Metazoa > Nematoda > Chromadorea > Rhabditida > Metastrongylidae > Angiostrongylus > Angiostrongylus cantonensis. Next base: position 83,028 of record MQTX01000223.1, on the reverse strand, counting down.
GCACATAAACAGCGACAAAAAGGTCGTCGCTAACAGTGATTTTTTTCAGATTGTAGAACATCGAATCATCCAGAGATTGGAAGCGGAGGAGTCTAATCACGGGCTCTGCAAAATACATCAATGAAAATTGGTAGAAAGCCCTTAGACTGACTTATTTATATAAGAAATAAGATGCTCAACTAAAATAGCAGTGATTAAGTGGCATTTGATCTCGGGAAAGAAATTGGCGACTGATTTTTTGAGCAGTTTTTTTCTGCGTCAGCTTAACGAAAAGACGAAGGAAAAAGCACTGAGTGCATCTCTAAATAATCGCACCTTTAGCATCCAAATCGATAACATCTGTTAAGGAATTGAGAAACCATAAACTATCCAGCTGTTTTGCACCGTCGATAATCAAAGAGCCATATATTTTCTCGACGCGGAGCAAAATGGAAAGACCCGAAAAATCTGCAAGACGCTCACTTTTGTAGTTCTCATAACTATAACGATAAGATCCGGAAATAATTCTTAAGACTTCTCGGAAATCTCCCTTACCTCAGTGTCTTCGCCAAGGCCAACCGAGATGTTCTCAATTTGTGAATAGTTGGCTAACGTGGGCACGATAGGCGACCACGTCAAGGTGATTAATGAGTTTTAGCATTTTTTTATGCTAGCCATTTAACACTCATTAAAACTGAAGGGTGTCAAATTTATGAGGGCCAAAAAATAACAATACTCGTCATCGCATTTAAGTGGGACTGTCATGGTTACAGAATTCTAAGAATTATTCCAAGACAACAACAGAGCTCAGCTCACGGACACAAACATAACACTTTTCAATATTTTATAATTTTTAAGAAGAAATAGGGCAATCGTATTACGTTTACATTTATATTACGCCTACAAATTGTTACTATAGCGTGTTTTGTTTACTATTCCATACTCGACATTACGCTCGTATTGCGCGGATCCAAGCCGTTCATGAATTCGATGGGTTTTCTTTCTTCCACTTTTTACAAAGGTCTTCCTATCCAGAACGACTTTTACTGCTCTTTTACAAGTGTCGTGGAATACTGGTTGCGTTCGTTTCCCCTCGTCTATTGGTATAGACGAGCGTAGGCGGCCTCATCTGAGACAGTAACTTGCGGGTCGGAGCGAGGTCACCTTTGACGAGCCTGGAAGCAATTTTCGGAAGAATATGTTGCTTGATTAGCCGGGTAGCGTCAAAACATGGCCTTTCATGTAGTAAATCACTTCACCATCATTGGGTTACCGTCGCCCTTATTTTGACATAATTCCTGAGAAGATCTATTGGATATATCAAGCTAAAAATAAGGAATGAAATATAGTAATGCATTATGATGTGACATAGGAATTGCAATGCTCCATGACTTCGCGCTGAGACACAAAGCAATCCGTCCGACTTCGGAAGCTTGCTATCAAACTTGTCTAGAATGAGCACCCTCTGAAAAAGGGCAGCGACTCCATGTAGCAGAGATCTGAGAACGCCCAGGTGAAGCTACCTCGAAATCCCAAGAAGAAATCTTATCGATCAGCATCCAACGATATTCATAAAGAAGAAAAATCATCAAATAAAAGCCCACGACGAAAAGCCAAAATATTCGTGACAAAGACTTCGTTACACTGTAAAAGTGCAAATCTTAATGGTCTCAAAGTGTAGAAAAATTCCAATAGATAAAAAGAAAAGTAATCAGGGATCTACTTTATTCTGTTAACTTAAACAGGTAGTTAATTGAACATGCTCGAAAATCTACGAGACTGAATGTGGCACTATGTCTTTTCTACACAGTTTATGTTATAACTTTCACTTTCTTCCAGTTCCCGCTGACGCGTGATAGCTGATGGTACTGATGGAGTTAAAACATGGCTAAGGGAAAGATAAACCAAGGATTTCATTCAGTTGGTGTGGAGTATAGCACGTGAGTCCCAGGTAACGGTAAGGTAATCAACTGGTTCGAAGCTCAATTGAAATTCCGAGTTCTGCTCATATCTCGGCATCCTTATGCTTGTACTTCACATCGTACCTTTCTAAATGGCTAGTTAGATTTGTTTATATGTCCTCATAAACTGGTCTTTTTAAGCTGATGCGAGGTTGGTATAGCTGTCGTTGTTGCTGTTGTTGGACGATGGCTGAGGTTTCGGCGATCTCACCTTCCTCATAGCCGTGTTGTTACGAGTGGGATTCGCGATTTCGAGTACCGGTACGTACGGCTATGAGGAAGACGAAATAGCCGAGACCTCAGCCATCGACCTACAACAGCAAAAACGACAACCATATCAACCTCGTATCAAGTCAAAAAGATCAGTTTATAAGAACATAAATAAATACATCACCGAAGTTTATGGAAAGTCGGTCTCTTGAGTTACTAAGAGTTGTGTCAGCAAAGCATTTCCGACTTATAAGGGACGTGTAAGGAAGACAAAAAATCGTCTTAGTGCAACGAAAGACCAACTGCCTTCGCCACCAACTAGCTAAACTTTTAGATCTGCAGTATTTCCACGCACACCTCGCTCTACTTACCATTTGTCATGTTGATAATAAGGTCTCCTTTAACAAATCCACATCTTTTTTGAGCAAATCTAGCTAGTAGTTCATTGTCAACAAGTCCTCCTTCGCAGGTGTCCACTTAAACGACGTCTTGCTTTAGTACTAATATCTTCGAAAGCAGTTAGAGAGGCTATAAAAATAAAACGAAGCAAAATAAAGCGTAATGACGGCAACAACGTTTCTTGCTTAGTGAATGGATGAAAGAAACATATTTGTTTTTGCAGATTTGTGTACAATCGCGCACGACCGGAAGGAGGTAGGTGGTAGCGTAAGCTAACGATCATCAATCATGTAGGATTAGATTTTCGTCTATTCATCGGTGGGCATTTTGCAGTTCTTTCGTCTAAGCACTACCATTTTCAGTGCGGAAAAAAACAACGCAACGAAAACCCTTAAATGAGTACACCAAGTGCAGTTGCGCTGAACCATATGAAGACTTCCTCCTTCCTTATCCTCGTCACTTTCGGCCGATGTGGCTAATAATACAGTTATGAAGAAATACACTAACTTTTCTATACCGCTTTGATGTTGACGATGAAATACTAAAGACTTATTTTGCTTCATGCTTGTTCAAGACTACTGAAAGTAAAGGGTGGCCCAAATTGCTAAGTAGAAAGTGCGCATAACACAGGGCGTGTTCACTATTTTAACTGTGCTCGTATCTCAATAACATACGCTGCTTCGGTGATTCGAAAAAAACTATACAATGCATAAAACTGATATTTAATAATCACACACAGTTGTCACACTATTGACTTGTCTATTGCTGGAATAAACATTTAGAACGGAGCTTCAGAATTAACTCACAGCATGAATCCTGGAAACTGAGATTCTCATCAAATACCATCTGCTTAATTGCAGTACGTTCAGCAGCTGTGCCGCATATTTTATCGTTATTACTCATGGAAAGTAATGGATGAACTCCGCCTATATTCATGCGCAATATGTCGCCCACATACACAAGATTCTCATTGTTTTTTATCATTATGGCAGGATCTGAAATCATTTAAGGCTGAATGTTACGCTGTTTCGACTAAGGATGGCCTTATTTGATATCAGTAACATATCTATCAGAAAGCAGTGAAGTATATTTCGAAGAAAAGGCTTACAAAGCTCCGTGCATCATAGTCGCTAACTAGTTGGTTTCCGAAAGTTGATGTTGGATTTACAGTTTTGTTTTTCTAACATTTCTCCATTACACATCGATAGCGAAACATAGATGAGCCGGAGACATAATGAGAAGAACAGACGACAGATGGACGAAAAGAGCTGCAGGGTGGACTCCACGAGAATGCAAACGTCCTCTAGGACGGCCATCTACACGTTGGGCGGACGTATTCGTAAGGAAAGCCAATTAGCTGTATTTCCAGCTGCAGTTATTATACAGATCACGGTATGAGATTTGCACATCCCACCATGGACGACGACTACGAGGGAAAGAAGCGAATGGCAAATGAGCTGGGGTCCGCACAACTCGTGAAGACGGACCATCCAAGTATTCAAGTAACATAAAGGATAAAAAGGATAAAGCTCTCGGCGTCGATCAATTACTGAGAGATGCGCCATGCATTCGACTTCATTAGGTAACGATGGAGGTGATTGAATGCATATCTGGCCTTTACAATGACTCGCGGTGGCCTGCCGATGTATCGAGCCAGTCTCCCATCCTATCCTATCCTCCCAGACTAGTCTGGTACCAATTTGCCGACCCCGGAGGGATGAAAGGCTTGGCGGGCCATGGGCGCAGGGATGCGAACGTGTCGCAGTGGCGCCTCCAACCACTGCGTCACACGCGCCGTTATCCAAGTAACATATCTCAGAAATTGATATTTTACTTCTTCATTCTATGGTGTTACTTATCATTGCGCGGCTCATTCTGTTCACTGTCGCTCGCACAATTGAATTACAACGGAAATCCTTTTGTTAAGAAATTTTGAAGGCTAGAATTTCAAATGTTAAAACGATGACCCTGGAAATCTTCCTCTACAAATTTAAACTTGTAGGTATGCAGTAGGAATGGCTTGAAACTTTACCCCTTGGCGCCGGGTATGGACACTGTAGTGTGTCACACTATAGCGTCCATACGTAGTTGGACCAGAGCAGAGTATGGGCGTATGGAGACTATAGTGTTCATTCCGATTTTAATGGGCTTCAGCACTTTTTAGTGCAGCCACGTATTTCATTCGATAGTTAACGCTGGTTATTGTTCGAAACATGTTTCTTACAAGCGCCTTTTTCGTTCTCACACGAAAAAAAGTGCCTGTAAAAAACATGTTTCAAAAAGCAACTAACGTGTGCACGGGAAAAGAACAGAGAGAGGAGTCTCGAAATTTGGCACGGCAAATAGCCATATCTAATGGCTACGAAACTGTAGCTCGGGATAGGTATAGGGGAAACCCTAGGCTTCCAAATGTCAACTCTAGCGATAAAAAGGTCCCGTTTTCCTACTCTTCATCTCAAATGATGTAAGCGCAGCTATAAAACGCTGCTTAAGAAGGGCGGGTCTAGAGAATTCGGTAAACGTAGTTGAAATGCCACCGAGTAATCTTTGGCTTCAGCTAGTTCGTAACCGCATATATTACCGCCTGTGTGCAACGCAAAATTGCATAATTTGTCCTAATGGTAGAGGCGGTGATTGCATGAGCTCGGGTACAGTTTATCTGATCTCATGTAAGGCGTGCAAAGACGAATACATTGGCGAAACAGGTAGACTCCTCTGTGTCCGCATAAAAGAACACCTAGTTGGCAAACGTAAACCGAATACCCCACTAGGCACGCATACGACCCAGACACATAAGCGGGAGGACTTTGAAGCACGTGTCACGATCCTTGCCCAGGAGTCGAAAACACAAGCGCGCAAAACTCTGGAGGCGTTCTGGATTAATTCCATAAATCCGATAATGAACCGCAGGGAAGAATCCCTCATTATCACGCATGATGTTGGCCAGTATATAAGCCTGTTATTCTGATAGGAGGAGTACATTACATCTCCATGTGAATTCTGTGCAGTTGGTCTCCACGCGACTTACGCGGTGGAAGCCTCATAGAAAGCGGTGAGTGCGCGAAGCTGTGTTCATTGTGATTGAAATCTTGGTTTAGCGTTTTCTTTGTCTGGTTATGGAAGTGTTTGGCCGAATAGATTGCTGTCAACTTGACCTTTCTAGGCTCTGAGGAAGGCGAAGTCCGCCAAAACAACGTCAGTTTATTCGTGAATAAAGGATAAAAATAACACCTCGCGTTTGCTCAACAAGAATACGAAGAATTATTTGATCAATGTCGAGGCTAACACAAAGTCGGTCGTGGGAGTTACTGCAAGATGTATTAGCTATTCTCTACATTTGGTGACTTACAAAAAACCTTCTTTCGAAGAAGTTCAGTGACCGGTAGTTTGACCAACAATTAACTGTTATTTCATTCTAATCAGTATGGTCATTCTGTAAAGTATAAGAATATAAAAAAACCGAAATAGACTGAACATATGGTGCAAAATACTTCCTGTTGCTGACAGCAATGTATTTGCATAATAGACCATAGTAACACACAGTAAATAGTAGCATGCATACCGTTCATACCCACAAAACTACAGAGTAAAATTTCTTCTACAATTATGTTTACAAATCCTAGTTTTCTAGTGTGTGAGGAATTCTTTCCCCGTAAAAAACTAGGTATCCCGAAGCGGACGAAAAATTGCTCGTGTTCGGAGAGCTACACTAAACGGCAAGCGTTCCTCGTGGGTTAATGAGGCATGGAACCAACGAAGTGTTAATAAAAGCATGGTGCATTGTCGTTTTCAAAAAATTCGTTGTGGCGTATTCGACCTTGAAGATGAGGAGTGTCGGGCCTGCCACTGCTGTAGAGGACAATGAATTGAACGGTTTCCTGTAAAAGAGCACAAGCAGAATTGTTCCAGGACTTGCAAAAGGACTAAGTGGGTTTCCCATGAATTTAATGACAATCCGAGTAACCGCCGTTTCGAAGTGTCGTCTGCGCTGCTTCTACAGAAGAATAACCAGCCATTTAGACCGTATTGTGAACTTCGAAGACAAACGATGACCTATGAAAACTGGCGACAATCAGCTTAGTAGTTGGACCGCGATGTAACGCTGCAGCACTTCCTAAAGCACACATTGCTCCAAAAATATCACGCTGTTTGCTGGTTTGCTGCTGGTTTAATTCATAACAGCTTCCTGAATTTAGGTTAAGCGATTATAGCAGAGAAGTGCGACAAGAAAATTGACTAAATTGCCCAGAAAATTCGGGGAGCTGAGCCGCTCATTGATCAACAGAACAGGAACAATCGTTCTCCACAATAACTCTCAGTCACACATTGCACTACCGATGAAGGAAAGCTGAACGTGCTGGGCTATCAAATTCTAACTGATCCATCATAGCAGACACACTCTCTACCAAGCACCTCTTATTTAAGCATGCCAACATCCTACTATGCTAGAAACGCTTTAGAAACTAAATCGAGGCCGAAACTCCCTTCATTGACTTCATCGCCTCCAGAGGCACAAAATTTCTTGAAGCTGCCATGAGCAATTGTATTTCTTGTTGAAAAGAAACGTGTGAATTCCAGTCGTTTTTATCACGATTACTAAAGATTCCTCTAAATTGAAGATATGCCACTTTAAAATACAGGTCGAAGGGTGACATTAATTTTCGAAAACTTTCACACAGTTATATACCTTAGGCATTTTCCGGCTAACAACAATAAGGGGTGGTACAATTTTCGTAAATTTGAAGCAAAATTCCATGTAACGGGCACACATAGCAGAAGTTTTGTGCACCTTGTAATTGGTACATAGGCATTTGTTCGGATCTGCGCTCCGGGTCAACCAAGCTCTCTAGTCGAAGTCTACTCATAGGTACCAGGTTTATCTGGGAGAACAACAACACTGACCACATACATCAGCAAGCCCCAAAAGACATTTTTTAAAACAAATATGAAGTTAATCATTTCCAACGGTGCTTGATGGAGCCGAATGCATGAAACATTCATTAGAGATTGTTCAACGCTGAGCGCTTTTTCCTTTATCGTGTGCCTGCACTTAAAATTTGTAATTTAACTCAAAAAAACATTGAAAAACCACATTCAAGAAAAGATCGCCTTTTTAAATCAAAGTTCATGAAGAAATCCGTTATTGAATAAGCCAAAAAATGAAACGCAAGATCTTATTTGTCACTGTACACATTAGTTTCAAGAAATGTCAATAAGTCTAAACGCCGTTTCAATCCATATTATTATGTTTCGCGTGAAATCCAGCCTTTTGTGAACTAAAGAAAAATCAAACAAGCAATATCAGATGCAACAAGGCTAAGCAGAGAAACGTTCGGCGTTGATCAAGCAATCGTTCAGGTATAGGCCATGAATCCGATCCTATTCGCAGTGTTCTACAAGTGATTTGGAGCATACTTGTCATTTGCAATGATCTGCAGAGGATATCAATCTATCGAATCAGAGTTTTCATTTTTCATTTCATTTCACACCCTGCTAGACAGATGAGTCCGCTAGCGATTTGCGGATTTGGAAGAACGGACGGTTTGGTAAGCCTGAGGAATGGGAACGACCCAACGATCATATATGTCACAACGTTGCTGAGATATTTGCAAAACTCTAGACCGCAGGTGTCTATGGTGGGGAACGAACCATAGACACCTGCGGTCCAGAGTTTTGCAAATATTTCAGTAACGTTGTGGTTGTATTTCGCTTAGTAACCTGCCGTGAAAATTGTAGTAGGCAGAAAATAAAAGGCAAAACATTGAGATCATGTGTCGTTGTTCTTGGTGTTGTTGGTCGATGGCTGACGTTTCGGCGATTTTGCATTCCTCAGAGCGGTGATGTTACGAGTGAGACTCCTATGTGTATTCTACGGAGCATCTAGTCACTGCTTCACACGCACGCAAATAAAGAATACGCCAGCAGGACTGTAAATTGTATTAAATGGTGTTGGTTTAGCGATTGCACTACACTAAAGGCAACGACGGCATCAAGTTTGCGATTCAATTCAGTTGTAGATGTGCTGTCTTTTGTAATAAATTTCGCTGACAATGAAATTAAACTCACATTGATGACCATGCACAGTAAAACGTGCTACTTCCTTTAAACTTGTTAAATTTGTATCAACAATGTTGAGCTGGCCTTCTACTTCATTTACGTGATCGAGTGGAAGCACGTCCATAATATTGATCTCACCGACAACTACACGACAATTCGTATTTCGTCGAGCTTCATTCAGTGAACACCACTCTGAAAAAATCACTCCTAATTTTAGCACTATTGAGAAAGTTCTAATTTTTGGAAATCATCTGGCTTTTATTTTTATTTGAACCAATGAAGTTCGTGTGGGAAATCAAGACGGACGAGCACTTGTGGGCTCCTAGAAGTGTCATAGGGGTGCGCTCGATTAGGTATAAATGTAGTTTTAAAGGCGATACGGCGATAAAAAGCCACATTTCGCTGTAATGTTTATTAACCATTTATCTTTACGTTTATCTAGAGCTTCGTAGTGTACTATTAATAGCTCATAAGTTTTCAAAAACGACAGCGTTTTTCTGGTTTCGCTTTTCCTTTGCTCTCTTAGTCACCTACTTCAAAGTCTTTCATTGGTCATCATCTTAAAACTAACATTTACCTACTTGATACTTAAAAATTTAACGACCCGTGCTCACTGGTTGTGCGGCCTCCAGCACAATCACCATTTTTTCGGAGATTTGCTGGTTAAGCTATTGTTTCCGTGGAATCCTAAGGTCAGCCTGGCCAATGTCTGCCCTAAGTCTTCACCACCACGCGCAGTCGCAACCCTCGTGAATGAGCGAATCAGAGCGATATTTGCCACCATGCGACTATAATGCTAGGATGGTGGTGGATCCTGGTATTGGTTTATTCTTAGTTTGATTTCTTGATGGAAACGCCGGGCTCCTTCTCATGTTGGGAGACCCTGTCGGTGAGACAAATCCGCCCACTGTACATCGCAGCGGAACATCTCCCAGTCACGATAAGGCGGTAAACCGTTGGGAGGAAAGTAACACTTGACGTATTTAATTTAGTGTCGCCGCTAAAGGAAATGGATAAATGTGGCTAGATTTTTACTATTTTAGCAGTGATTCTCAACAACAGTAGTATAATTGTCTTCTGGGAGTTTGTTTGAAAAACGTTGCATTACCTTCCGGATTTCTGTATTGGTATCTGATCTGAGGTAAAATATTTCGTCTGGCTAGCTTCTTGTTTCCTCCAATAAAGGTGCTCTGAAAAAATTTTAAAAAAAAACAAGACATCGAGGTGCTTTCATATCCTAAAGACTGTTTTAATAATGTCCCGTACTGATATGTCTACATCTAATTCATGATGAAATTTCAGCTTTTCCAGAGCGTCGTTCCCCATCACTCGCAGTATCATAGTGTGAGCTTAAAAGCTTAAATTTGCTTTTACCGATAAATTCACATTTAAAAAAACATACAGCAATGAAGAGAATGACTGATTCTCTTTAAAGAAGACAAATCTGCACTGACAATTTGTGTGTTAATGATGTCAAGGCATCCATTGATGTCCTCTATTCGCTGGAAAAAAATCATGCGTTTCTATTTCCTTTAAAATAAGTGCTAAACATTTCACTTTCTGTACAATGTTAACCTCTATCAACAAACAACAGTATCCCCTATCAGATATCGTCCGAGATCCATTGTACGCAGGGCGTACTTGTGGGCTGCGAGGGCAGTCTGGGCAAAAATTTCTTTTCAGGTGATTTATTCTACTGCACTTTTTGTAAGCAATAATATGTACCATGTCCAACATAAACATTGCGTAAGTCATAATCCATGAGAAGTTATTCTCTACACTTAATAATTTAGTAAAAGCACTTTTTCGAACAAGCTCAGCTCTGAATGACGAGCTATTGTTACTGAGCAAAGCATGCAACATCTCTTCCGGGTGAAGGTGGTTCAGAAGTGTCTTTATTTTACACTGATCTGTGACACTTTGGAATAGCTTTCCTACATGATGGACCGACCATGGTGCTAAAAAGGGCGCGTGTGGAGCAGTGGTCGGAGGCGCCCTGCAACACAAGTGGAATCGATCCCCGTGTCGTGGCCCACCAAGCCTTACATCTCTCCGGTGTTGGCAAATTGGTACCAGACTTGCCTGGAAGGTAACAGCATTGGGTCGATACATCGGTAGGCCACTGCTAGTCATCCCTCTCGGATTAATCAGCACCTCGAGCTTTATCCTTAATTTTTACAAAGTCGTAGAGCGTTGATAATACCGTGTTTCATCCTTCATATCTTCTCCCCATGTTCCAGATTAAGCAGTCCCGCGATTTCTATCACTTCCGCCAAGGAAAGATGGCAGCAAATAATTGAGGGAACGGAGATGTTGTGTTGACTGATGAAAAAAATTATTTAGATGTCAACACACCAAATCTGCTAAAATACATGCCAAACAGTTGATAAATAAGCGTAGCTAATGCAAAAACATATTTCCGTCCAGGCTGTTTCCGTAATTACGACAATATTAACTGTAAAAATTACAGATTGCAAAGTTGTGTAGGAATCATTTTTTATACAATCCGCTTTTAACATCAACTGTGCGAATCCCAGCACTTGAACTTGATTCGCTTCCTCACATCCATCTTAACGAAGGTCCTTCAAGTTTTCGCGTGTTGCTTCGGCTGCTACTTGAGGATTTCTCCCTTCGTCATGAATGTCATTGAATACTTGTCGAATTGATTCTTCGTGGATCCCTGGGATAGCCCGCCTAGAATGTTCCCATTCGGACTACAGAGAGACTCTTTCCCAGACAAGTCCGGTATCACATCCCCGACCGCGGAGGAATGGAAGGCTTGGTGAACCCGGGAAGAAATCGAAGCAATATCGTACTTGTGATGATCGACATCACTACAACTGCGCTATTTGCGCGTTGTTTATGCAAAGATTGTAAGCCTTGATCTATAACTGCAATGACTGTGATTCTACATAAGTTCTGCGCGAAAAGTTTGTGTTTTAAAAGTTGAGGGTTGTAATACACTTCATAGAGGGTGTGTACAAAGTGTCATTTGTAAGAATTGGAAATCGTAAAGTTGAAAGGTTAAACGATAAAGCTCTCGGCGTTGACCAATCCCTGAGAGATGCACCATGCATTCGACTTCACTAAGCATCGTTTGGAGGTGATTGAATGCATATTTGACCTTTACAATGACTCGCAGTGGCCAGCTGATGTATCGAGCCAGTGCTGCTATCCTCCCAGACAAGTCTGGTACCAATTTGCCGACCCCGGAGGGATGGAAGGTTTGGTGGGCCATGGGCGCAGGGATCGATTCCACGTGTGTGTTGTAGGGCGCCTCCGACTAGTGCGCCACACGCGCCCTAATATAGAGTACTAGCACATGAAGCAGACACAAAGCATTTGTTTACAAGTACAAAAGATGTGTATAATAATAGCAGCGCGATTTGAGCTATACAAATAAGCCTGTCTAAAGAGGTTCCTCTGAAATGTTAAAGGTACGAAAGCGCTTTTTTTCTTCCACAACATCTGTGTTGGATGCTATGGTAACAATAAGTAGAACAAGAAGCTTTGCACAGCAGAATAAAAACTTGGTAAAAGGCTGATCACTATGCCTGGCTCAAGACGACCAGTTTGAATCAAAACGTAGGGCAAATGTATAACTCGTGCTGATAATGCGATAAAAAGGTGCTAAAATAAGTGCTGAAAAGTTTTTCTACGTGTTGCACACACAATATATAGTCCTTTCATGTTCAAACCTGAACTGCTGGCAAGATTTTGTCGGTATTTGTAATTAGTAATTGGCTAAAAACGACACCACATCTGACGTCTTTGAATACTTCATGGAAATATTCTTGTGTTTGTTCGGCGGGATAGCAGTCTGAAATTGCACTTACTTATCCATCTGCTTGATCAAATACACTGAAATAAACGTAAAGTAGCGTCAACTTTTGTGAACAAGCCATATTTTTGTTTAGTTTCGAAGACTTATGCTCGCTCAGATCAATGTTCTAATGTGTTTCGAAGAATCAAAAAGATGCTGTGAGTGTAACATCCAGTTTCTAGTACTTCTACAGATCATTAGAGCAGGGAAAAGCTAATATTAATAAGCATTGCACTTGCATGGATGTCTTCACTGTTTTTTATTTTATTTTATTTTATAAGACACTCTCCCAACAGTTCACAGCGTGTCCGACTGACTGTGATGTACAGCGGGGAATTCGTCCCCTGGCAGGGTCTGCCAAGCTGAGAATGAGTCCGGCGTTTCCATCAGGAAGCCTAGCTAGGAGCAAACCAATTACCAGAATCCACCACCGTCCTGGTGTCAAAGCTGAATGGTGAGAAATATCGCTCTGATCCACAAGGGTTGCGATTGCCTGTGGTGGTGAAGACCTAGGGTAAACTTTGTCCAGATTGACCTCGGGATTCGAGAGAACCACAGCGACTTAAAGAGCCAATCCCCAGAAAATAAAGATTATGCTGGGGCCCCCTCAGCCAGTGTGGACAGGGCATTCAAGTATAAGTAAGTATCAAGTTTATAAGATTCGTCTTTCACATCTATTGTGCCGATCCTTCCATTTCTCAGACTCGCTTCGTTTTTTCGCATCGATCAGCCACGAAGACCTCGCAACTGTTTGCGCGCGGCTTCGGCTGCTGCTTGACGATTTTCCTTCCGTCCTGAATGTTATTGAATGTTGGTCGAGTCGACTCTCCCTAGAGTTCTGAGGTAGCTGGGCTAGCGCGTTCCCACTTGGATTGCAGAGAGTGGTGTTCCACTGACAAGTCCGGTAGCAATTTCCCGACTTCGCAAGGATGAGAGGCTTGGTGAGCACGGAACGAGATCGATCCATCACCATGATAATGATGACTCACGCCACTACCACTGTACAAGCCGCCCAGTAATGTATTCATTACCTGACCGGAAAGTCAAAAAATAGGAAGGCAAAGGAATACATATTAATGAGACTTTCCCTATGCAGTTTTTACATGCCTGGATACCACATATTGCAGCACTTGCATTTATTTCATTGTCTTAGATCGTCCACGAACTTTTCCAGATTTGCGCGCGGATAAGGTTGGTTGCTCTCGATGTGACCTTTCTCATGAATATCGCTGAATGCCAATCGAGTTGTCCCTCTCTAAAATTCTGAGGTAGGCACTAAGGTGCCCCTAGGTGTTCACCATAAAAAGTCCCTGACCTCTGTGGATCGTAGCGAATTTTTCCTAGGCAAATCTGATACCAAATTATTCGGCCATGAGATGATAGTATGGATTTGCCCGTAACGAGATCAAAATAAGGACCCTGCGCTTAGTAGAGTATCTGTAGCCACTGTCTGGATGAACAATCTTCACCTAAATATCAGGCTTTTGTGAGAAGAAAAAAAGACTGACTGATTTCTAATTTCTATCTTTTCCACTTTTCATAAGGACCACATATCTACTGTGCTGATCCAGGCAGTTCTTGCATTCGATTCGCTTCTTTGCATGCATCAACCACGAGTATCTTAGAGCTCCCCGCGGGAGGTTGGGAAATTGCTTAAGGATTGTTGTTTTCTTTGTGAATGCCTCTGAATGCTGGTCGAGTCGATTCTTCTTGCATTCGTGGGATAGCCTGGCTAGATCGTCCTCTCGCCTGGATAGTAAGGGATGAATTTTTCCAAGACAAGCCTGGTACTAATTTTCCGATCCCGGAAAGATGAGGAGCTTGGTGAGCCCAGAGGGAGGTTGAACCAGGTGTACTAGTGATATGAACGGTAACACAACTACTGTGCTACTCGGCTCCTAAATTGAAACCCTATTGTGGTGCTTGAAACGAATGAAGATTCTCTGTCATCGAAAATCCTTTTTTTCAGAACAGAAAACAGCTGCCACAAAAACAAGAGAAAAAATCAGACCACCAATGTCGAAGAAATATCGTAGATGATTGAGAAATAGCTAATTAAATTTTAGGCTATTTTAAGGAATCCGATTTAAAAAAAACGGCTAGAATTTTGACGTGAGGTCGAGTCGATTCTTCTTGCATTCGTGGGATAGCCTGGCTAGATCGTCCTCTCGCCTGGATAGTAAGGGATGAATTTTTCCAAGACAAGCCTGGTACTAATTTTCCGATCCCGGAAAGATGAGGAGCTTGGTGAGCCCAGAGGGAGGTTGAACCAGGTGTACTAGTGATATGAACGGTAACACAACTACTGTGCTACTCGGCTCCTAAATTGAAACCCTATTGTGGTGCTTGAAACGAATGAAGATTCTCTGTCATCGAAAATCCTTTTTTTCAGAACAGAAAACAGCTGCCACAAAAACAAGAGAAAAAATCAGACCACCAATGTCGAAGAAATATCGTAGATGATTGAGAAATAGCTAATTAAATTTTAGGCTATTTTAAGGAATTCGATTTAAAAAAACGGCTAGAATTTTGACGTGGAAGGAGAAGTTGCTCAAGACCTCATGCAATCGGCACGAATATCCTTTGTAGAAACAACAACAAGGAGAGAAAATTCACTAAAAAAAAACCAAAACGCTAATGAAAGTTTACAGGGGAATTTTGTTCGTATTTAAAGAAATCAAACGGTTATAAAACCGATATCGATCATTGTTTTCCACTAGAAAGTAATGGTAGTTCTTTACATAGAAACCGTGGAAAGGTTGCCATTGAAATCAGGTTACAATTTTAGTTTATGGAAGAATATTACCGCACGCAGTACTCTATGTTTTTTAGTAGTAGAGCCTTAATAGGATGAAAAAGACTTACACTCGAATTCTTCATCGTACTGTTCTTCTGTGGAGTCATCTGAAGAAAACAGTGATTCTTTGCTGCATGGAGTCAGCTGTTTGTTAAAAAAAGATTTGAAGAACTTTAACTGTTAAATGGGAGTCTCTTAGTAGAGCAAACTCAACATTTTCCACCCGCTGCAAACGCGCAGTAGTCGTCATGGAAAGTACATTTTTTGTCTATGGTAGGTGATTGAAAAAATTTAAACACTATGTATCGCAAGAATGCTGAATGCTTTGGAATAAATGCATTTTATTAGAAGGTTTTCATTAGGAACGCGTTAGTTACAGGTGCCTCACCACATGTTCCATTCAATTCACAACTGGTCGTTATATCCATCCTGTAGGTTGGTTCACTAAGCCCTTCATCCTCCTGAGTTCAGAAAAACTAACACCATACTTGTTCGGGAGGATAACGTTGCTAACGGTAGGATGTCGAGAATCATTGTACAGCGAAGATACACATTCTGTGACCTCGCTCTGATTAAGTTTCATACTAAAGAGATTGATCAACGATCTATTATTTATGTCACTTGATAACTGAATGGTCCGTTTTCATGAGTTGTGCAGGATTCCATAATCTCCATTCTCCGGAGATTTGCTGGTTTAGCCTCGTGGTTCCCTGAAGTTCCGAGGACAGCCTGGCCAACGTCCGCCCCAGATCGTCACCACCAAAGGCAGTCGCAGCCCTTGCGGATCAGAGGATGGTTTGCCGCAATGCGACTTTGATACCAGAACGGTGGTGGATCCTGGTATTGGCCAAACTCTTAGCTTGCCTACCTAATGGAAACGCCCAACTCTTTTTCAGCTTGCCAGACCAAGCCGGCGGGATGAATCCCCTTGCCGCACATCGTTGCACGACACCCAGGCACACCTCCCAGCCATGATGAGGCTGTAATTTGGAGGTTATGTTTTAATTAGTGTCGCTCATACATCAATGCGCCTTCATTATACTTTGTTGGATTTCTCTAAAATATACTAAAGCTGAATTATGAAGAGTATGAATACTCCACCAATCTTCTAAACATAGTTGTTCCATTGAGAGTTGATGAATGGGCATCTAGTCATTTAGAAACATTATCAGTGGCAGTGAACCTAATAACTCTTTTGATAGGCCAATTTTTACCGTAACTCAGAATTCATACGATTTCCTTTATTATCGAATTGTTGGGTGAAAAGTGGGCGGTTATCACTTCGCACCTATGTCCTTCAAGCTACACCAATTACATTTCAATATCAAACGAGTATTATTTCAATTTAAAATAGAGATGATTGTTTTAACTAACCTTGAGCTTCGTCCAACGTAACAAATGACGCTTTATTCGCAGTAAGGTTAGCGTATTTCTCCTGTTCCTTTGAATCAATAGCCGAATAAGTGCTAACCAACACACCGAATTCGTGGTCGTTTGAAAATTTGACTTCCGTCAAAGCCTTCAAACCGATTGTTTTAAGACCCTTATTCGAAAGGATTTGTAGAACTGGTACTGAAAATTAAACTGCATTAATAAAGTGTTTGTTCCCATGCCATCCCATTCTGATTATTCAATGCTCTACCAAGAAGGTAAGTGAGCAATAGTTGCTACTTTACCACTCCCCAACAAAGTATTTCTCGCATAGACAAAACTTTACTACTTTGATATAGCGAAAAAAGGACTACAGCAATATCTAAGAAGGCGACTCTATTTTTAGACTCCATGCGGTTGGACTGACGTGAATCTTCTTCAAAAATTCTTGTGAAATACTTTCATGATGCATGAGCTAGTAAAACACTCATTGTTATAGATATTTTATGCAAGAGTAAGGGCCATATTTCACTCTGATTCATTTTATGGGTATGAAATTTTTTTAACAAGAAATTTATGGTCTTCTCATGAAAACTTCTCCCTCACATGAGGATCAGGAGCCGGCTAGTCATGAGGCTACGTGACGCGTCACCAGATGCCGAATAGGGGTTAATCGCACACCAAGAGCGACCTTCGCTTCCGGTAGACACAAGTGGATTCAGGAGATGGACTCACTGTTTCTGCTGTGCCCTTATGGCACACACATTCTGTATTTACGACGCGTATTCATGCATGCCCACGGATCTCCCTCACATGAGGGATCTCCAGCCGGTTAGTCGCTAGGCTACGAGGCGCGGCCGCAGGTGGCGGATAGGGGGTTAATCGCGAACCAAAAGCGACCTTTGATTCCTTCAAGCGCAGGTGGATCCAGGTGATGGACTCCCTGTTTCTGCTGCGCCGATTTGGCACATACTTTCTGTATTTGCTAGGCGTATTCATGCGTGTGTGGGTGCGTTCTCGCTTTACGCGGATTGTATTCTACGAGTTGACTCGGCCAAAAGCCTGCACTCAAGCGACAGAGAAGTATATGGGAGGCGGTTAGGAGTCGCCTCCAACAAATAAGCTCCATGTCCACTCTGGGAGAGCCTGGCAAGCTACCCTTGAGTATAACCAGTCCCCACGTTCATCGGCCTGGCCGAGACGAGACGACGCCACCCATTCAACGCTGTCTATGACACTGGAGAACAACAGTTCCTCGGAACATGAGACAATAGAGGCGTAGGCGGTGTCGGTGTTCTCGTCAACACGAGTTTGTCCATGAACATAGATTTATTATAACAGCTTACAACCCGAATCCGACGTTTACGATTAAAACGATGTGGATCAACACCGGCCTTGAAAATCTTCATCGTTTACGCGCCAACATCAAACTATGACGAAGAAGACGAAGCGCTCTACATGGACTTGGAGAGGTTCTACAGAGAAGACCACACATTCTTCAAGGTCATCATTGGAGATTTCAATACCAAGATGAGAACAATGGGATCGTCAGAGCAACATCACATTGGGACCCACGGATTAGAATGGAACGAACAGGGTGAGCGGCTCTCTGAGTTTATCATGGCGACCAAGACCATCCATGGTAACTCGCAATTCCAGAAGCCTCACCGTCAACGATGGACGGAGGAATCTTCCAGTGGAGAGTACCATAACGAAACAGACCACATCATAGTAAAAAAGAAGTTTTGCCTAACCGATGTCACTGTTTTCCCAAAATTTTACACGGGATCAGACCACCGTCTCCTTGGTGCAAGATTTTATTTCTCACGGAAAGGAGAAAAAGCCGCTAAATTCAAAAACCAAGGTCCCAGAACCACCACAAGCTGGGGCTTATTCAACTCATTAGGCGGCTGTTGGGAAGATGCCGTTGTCGACAACATCGACGAGGAATACGATCAGCTCATTGAACATCTTCACGTTAGTGCCATGTTGGTTGAGAGTTGGAAGGTCGCCAAGAAACGTCTGTCTCCTGAAACTCTCGAGCTAATACGTCAGCGTGGAATCGCACGAGCTGCAGGCAACCGCGAACTAACGTCCGAGCTTGCGAAACAATGCAGACAGGCGATAAAAGAAGATCTTAAAGAGAGAAGAGCAGCAGTAATGGTTGAAGCTGCAGAGGCTGGGAAAAGCATTCGCTAAGCCCGCCGAAGCTTCGCCAATTACAAGACCAAGATGATTGCACTCCGACGCCCAGACGGAACAATAAGTCTGTCGTCTACAAACTTCTCACTCGAGTCATATTGAACAGGATTGACAGAACACTGGACGAAGGACAGCCGTGCGAGCAAGCAGGGTTTCGAAAAGGATTTAGTACGATGGACCACATTCACACGTTAACAAGGCCCATTGAAGTATCGCGAGAGTACAAAAGACCGCTCTGTCTCACTTTCATCGACTTACAGAAGGCCTTTGATTCTGTTGAGAAAGAAGCAGTCATGGAAGCCCTTGGTAGTCAAGGAGTCCCTACTCACTTCATAAAGATTCTACGTGGGCTCTACAAAAAATTCACAACCAAAATTTCACCATTCTACAACGGTATTATCATTGACGTCTAAAGAGGAGTTAGGCAAGGCGATACAATCTCGCCAAGATTATTTACGGCAGTCCTCCAGAAAGTCATCCGAACATTGGAATGGGATAATATGGGAGTGAAAATCGATAGTGGGCAGTTACATAACCTTCGCATTACTGATGATATCGTCCTTATAACACCAGACATTAGCCAAGCGGAACGTATGCTTGCTGACTTTGATAAAGCGTGTGGAAAGATTGGTCTTCGACTAAATCTCACGAAAACGATGTTCATGAAGAACTGATTGGTTTCGTTTGCCCCATTCACGCTCAACGGAACGAACATATCCGAATGCCCCAGTTATGTTCATCTGGGTCAGGAAATCAATATGATGAACGACTTAGCTCCAGAGCTGAGCAGAAGGAAACGACCGGCTTAGGGAGCCTTCAAGACCATCGAGGATGTAGTGAAGAGAACAAAGAACACCCGACTCCGTGCCCACCTTTTCGACTCAACGGTTCCTCCTGCCCTAACGCATGCGTCAGAAACTTGGTCTTTACGTAAGCAGGATGAAAGATCACTCAGCGTTATCGAACGCGCAGTCGAAAGGACGATGCTAAGAGTATCCCGTTTCGCACAAGTAAGGGATGGGATCCGAAGCTCCGATCTACGTCAACGATCGATAATCAAAGATGCCGTTCTATACGCGAAACAGTCGAATATAAGGTGGGCCGAACGCGTAATGTGTATGAATGATAACCGATGGACAAGAGCTGTTAGCGACTGGATTCCTCGGGATGTCAAACGTACTGCAGGAAGTCCACTGACCCGATGGTCGAAGTTCTTTACGAAAAGCCTAGAAGAAAGATATGGACGCTCGACGAGTCCCTAAAGCGAGGAAAACCCACTGGGCTACTCTTGCACGCGACAGAGAAAAATGGGGGATTTAGTGGCCCCCGCTCGAGTCACTCGACGAGCAATGGGCTACAGGTGATACAGATGATCCTCACAGGTGTTTGTCGGCTCATTCTACAGTTCTACAATATCCGGGCACTTGAGGTATCACTGTTCTACTGATGACCATGTTCATCTTCTTGAGGTAGCAGTACTCACAGCTCCCATGATCGACTTCCTGTTTTTATTGCAGCGGTTACATAACAAAGTGTATCGAAAACCAAGTAAGAAAAACATCTTGGTTCATTTCCTTTCGTTCCACCCATCACACACAAAGTGGGCGCTTTTGCAAAATTTATTTCGAACAGTCACCTCTGTGTGCACAACCAGGGAACTAAAGGAAGAATCACGCGACTTGGCTCGGCAAATAGCCATCTCCGATGGCTACGAAATAGTTACCGCACGAGATAAGTTTGGAAGGAGAGCGACGCGCCGAAACGAAACACTTGGCCAAAAGAAAGTCCCACTTATGTTGCCCTTTATTTGTGACAAAATAAGCACAGCTATAAAAAGATGCTTAAGAAGAGCAGGTCTACAGGAATCGGTAGCGATAATTGAAATACCACCAAATACTCTTCGTCGTCAGTTAGTTCGTAACTGCCTGTATGACAGTCTATATGAAACAACAAACTACGTAATTTGCCCTTATAACAGGGACGGTGATTGCATGTGTTCAGGATCTACGACATACCGGATCTCTTGTAATAATTGCCGGGATGAATATATTGAGCAACCGAAATGAGTAGACCTTTGTGTATCCGTATAAAAGAACGCCTAGATGGCAAACGAAAACTAGGACAGAGTATCCCGCTAGGGACGCATAGGATGCAAAAGCATAGCGGAGACGATTTTGAAGTAAAATTCAACATCATTGCACAGGAGACTAAAACAGGAGCGCAAAAACTTTATATGGCCTTTTGGACAAATGCCATAAACCTTACAATGAGTAGCGGGGGAATGCCCAGACGTCACACGCAGCCTGGTCCCGTATTTTCGGATCAATTTCTGATCTGGGGTGGTGCAGTCATCAATCATATGAGGCTATAATCAGTCGTTCTAACCTTTCTCATTGAAGGTCACGAAAAAGCGGTGTTTCGAGAAACTGTTGACCATGTAATTGCCATACAAGTTTCCGTCTTGGAAGTGTAATTGAAATGTTTGGCCTAATAAACTGTATATCGGTGCACCACCCTTCCAGGTTCTGAAGTAGACGATACCACCGAAACGTCAGCTACTATTGTATGTATTGTATTGTGTTTTTCTATGGAAGTAAGTGTATGCTGCATAACAACCTCGCGATTGCTGAAAGAGAAAACGACGAATTCATAATCCAATGCCGAGGTTAATAGAAAGTCGTTCCTGGGTACTATTACATGATTAATATTTCAACCAACTGGAAACTTTCTCCACTGCCTATCCGGAAAATTCTACGCACTACCAAGGAAGAGGGCGCGTGTAACAAAACGGTTAGAGGGGCCCTGCAATACATATTGCCTTTGGTTCGATCCCGTGTCTCTGACCCACCAAGTCCGTCATCCCTCCAGGTTTGGGGATTAGCGAATTGGTATAAAACTAGTCTGAAACGATAGCTGCACTGATTTGATAAAACGCTAGGATACCGTAACTCATTGTACAAGGCAGATAAGCGTCTAATCTCCTCTGCAATACAGGTGAAGCCAAATGCACAACACATTCCTCAGCGACTTTCTTGATGTGCACCTTTAACTTTTATAATGGGTTATCCTCTCATCGTTCCTTTCCTCTCTTCTGTAATGAGTTATCCTCTATCCTTTACTTCATTCTTTAAATACGCACAAAGCAATTTACGATGCCCTATAAAATTTTAGGTCTAAAGCCAAGTCAGCAGCCAATTTTAGGATTGTGCAATTTGGACTACAAATTGCTTTCTTGTTTTCGTCATTGGAAAAAACCATACACCGAGAACGAAACGTGGATGAGCTGATCGTAGGATCAAAAAATTGACAATAGGAGAGAGACGAGAAAATGTGTCTCTTTGATGTTTTTAAAAACGGTTGAGAGGACGTATTTAAGATTCATGTCGATAGCTCTGTGAACCTGAACAAATATTCACGGTTCAGGGAATGACGGTCGTAGATGTTACTATGCTTCTGATCGGCTAACACTATGGTATGCCATAAAGAAACAAGTTGAAAATCTGTTAAATCCCGCACGATTCTTCAAGATTTTTGAGTAAAGCTTGCCCAATAGAGGCATCTTACTTTGCCGACCATAAAGAACCATCTACTGAAACAGACAATACACAGGAAAGAAAAGCCTTACTTCTCGAATTCGGATGTGAAATCGCAGTCAAGGATTCAAAAAATGACAAGCTCTGAAAACCATCGTTCCCTCTAAACATGAATATACCGTTTTCGATCCGTCTAATAGCTTTTAAAGCCCAAGTGTCTATATTATTAGCTGCAAAGAATTTATTACTGATCGTATCTAATAAATTTCATAGCACAACTTCACACTACAGAGATTATATAATGTCTCACAAGTTGGCATAAGATTAGCTCAACTAACCAATAGGAAAACATTTTCCCAAATTCACTTTCTTAGTTCACGCTTGAACGGCCCGCTCCCACTGGTTGTGCGGGCTTCAACATAATCTGTTTTTCGGGGATTTGCTGGTTAAGCCATTGTGGTCTCCTGGAATCCTGATGCCAGCCTGGCCAAAGTCTGCCCCAGGCTTTCACCACTACAGGCAGTCGCCGCCCTTGTGAATCATAGGGAAAATTGCCACCATGAGACTATCCTGGTGCTGGTTTACCCTTAGCTGGGCTTCCTAATGGAAACGCCGGATTCGTTTTCAGCTTGGGAGATCTTACCGGCGGGATGAATCCCCTCGTTGTACATCGCAGTCTGACACCCAGGAACACCTCCCAGCCGAGAGATGAAGCGGTATGCCCTTGGGAGATTTTCAGAAATTTAGAAAAAAATCTGTGGCTACGCATTGACTGCAATTTTTGGATCAAAACGGAACGAAAATAAAATGTGGTCGCCCTTAAACACATCACTAATCATTCGTTTCACTGCATGTCATTCATACCAGGAAGAAGATTTCACAATGCAAATAGCTCTAAAAGAATTTCACTAACGTAGAGAAAGCAAACGTTCTACATACGGTTAATAAGCCAACGTCGAATAAATCGTTGTTTTCATGATAAGCGGACATAAGTTTGTTAATATACTATTTAATTACCCACGAAACCCAACGTTTCGGCAGATTTTTCCTCCTTCGAAACCTGGAAGGTCAGCTTGATTGCAACCTAGTTTGCCAAATACCTACATGACCTTAACAGAAAAACCACGATGTCTGGACTTCTATCGCATTGAAAACAGAGCAGCTTCTTCATGCAATCAACATTTCTTGCGAGTCCCCCAATGAGTCTTCCCACGAGGAAGAAAACCGCACAGAATTCAAATTAATGGGTGTTATACCTCTCTCATTTTAAAATATCAAATTCAGATGAGTGAGATGTAACGTAATAATGAAGCATTCATCCACGCGACTCATTTCAGGATTCCTGGAATTTGTCCATAATGCTTCGAGGGTTTTGCGTGCCTGAGTTTTTGATTCCTTTGCGAGGGTGGTAACTTTTACTTCAAAATCTTCCACATCATGTCTGTTTCTCACGCGCGCCCAGTGGAGTCTGTCTATGGACAAGCTAAAACTGCATAATTTACTCTAACGATCGAGTCTATGACTGCATTGGCTTATTGTACGGAATACGTGATGTATCATAAAGCATGCTAGGGCAAGTTTATCGGCGGAACATTTAGAGCACTCTATGCTCGTATAAAAAACACGTAGGCGGTATTTATAGAGTTAATGGAAGTACTCCACTAGGCACTCATAGGATACGAAGACATAATGGCGAATACTTTGAAGTAGAAGTGATCATCCATGCACAAGAATCTAAAACTTCAACGCATAAAGCCTTGGAAGTTTTTTGGGCAAATTACAAGAGTAGAATTCGAAACCGAAACAGCAGGAAGGAATGCCTCGTTAACACGCGTCATCGTTCACAACATCTCAGATTGATATTTTAATGTTTGACACGCACAGTATCCAGCCATGTAAACATTGTGTGGTTATCGGCACTTAGAATGCTCAGTGCAACAGTCATTGAAAACTGTGAATGTGTAAAGAAGATGCTTTGTTTCCAATGCAGTGGAAATTTAGGTTTTTCTCTTAAATCCCGTTGGTGTTATGGAAATGTCTGACCGACTAGGCTACTGTTAACTCCGCCTTTTTAAACTCCAAAGAAGGCTAAATACGCCGAGTCGTCAGCTTTTGTGGGTAACTAAGTAGTGCAGTAACAGCCCCGTGTGCGTCTATCAAGAAAACAGCGAATTATTGATAAATGTCGAGGTTAACACGAAGTCGTTCCTGACAATTTCAGCATTCAGTTTTTCGCTCATTAAGGGCGACACATCCTTTAATTGTTGTATACTCGGAAACCCAAAGAGTTCATTCAAGATTCTATTGATCCGCAGTCGATGCCACTTTAGTTGAGTTACAACTGACTGTGTCTGTACGTACCATTTAATTTTTCAAAAATAACACTACCATTGATGTAGATACAGTTCTCGAGTCGAAGCTTCAGCAGATATTGTTTACTGACAAATCCTCCAGCACAGATCGTCACTTAAGACAGATTTTTTTGTGTTTACGTATGACAAGAGAATGATCAGAGGTGTTAGAAATTTGCACAAACACACTATCTAATGTCATTATGAACGCGAACAAAGTGACGTCGTTACAATAAATAGGAAAAATTTCCATTTCTCATTTGCCAACAACTCACGACAATCGTTGTTGATTGCAATCTGTTTCGGCTCCGCTAGTTCAGAAACACGGCGGCCTAAGTTCCTGTAGTTGCATGGTTTCCGTTCCATCTGTAGGTCTAGACGAGGACTTGGACCATCTATTTGCATTCGTAGCAAAGCGGTGACATCAACAAGGTTCGGATTTCTCCTCACAATTAATGCCGGTGCTAAAGTGAAATGTGTAGAAGTATTCAGTCAGACACCACTTATACTCGAGAATATTTTATATCATTATGCTTCAAAATTGGTGCATTTAGAGCAGTGGTTAAAAGCACCCTGCAATAAATTCGAGATCCCGGATTCGATTCCACACCTGGATAACAAGGCGTTTCCATTCATCCGTAGTCTGCAAATTAGCACCAAACCTCGGATCATTAAAAGACTATTCATCGATGTAATCTCTATAAATCAAGCTGCACTCGCCCACCTCACCATACTTGAATAAGAGGCCATATCGTCGCATAAGTATTAACACATGACGGACAATTTGGAAGAAGTATAGTGTACATTCCAGTTCGATGGACTACAGAAAATTTTGCCACGCTACGTAAATTTATTCCATAGTTCATCGAAAGGAAATCGATATAGGCGGAGTCGAACAAGAAAAGCCTTTATCTAGGCTCAGCAAATCTTCTTTCGGAGAAGTTCATTGACCGCTAACTTGACTCTCAATTACTTGTAATTTCACTTCACTCATAATGATGAAACATAATTATTGTGTTATATGTGCGGGTATAAAAACAAAATAGACTCAACATAAACTACAGAGCCCTTAGAAATGCTGACAGCAATGTGACTTCCCAAGATCAACTTTCTACTAACCTCGACATTAGATTATAAATGTGTCGTTCTCTTTTTCAGCAATCGCGAGGTTGTTATCTAGCACACGTTTACTTCCGTACACATAAAACACTCACAACACAACGGTAGCTGACATTTCAGCAGTATCGCCTTCTTCAGAGCCTGGAATGGCACACTAATGTGCAATCTGTTAGGTCAAACGCTTCAACAGCTCAAACAGAAAGATGAAAACCTGAACAATAATTATAAGATCTTCAGATTTTCGAAAACTCACCGTTTTTTTTTGGAGGTAAGTAAAAGGTGAAGGCGGAGGAAAAGGATGATCGTGTAATTATCGTTCTGGTTTTCGTTTTCTGTTGGTGCTGTTGAAGCGTTTGACCGGGTTAATAAAATATCAGTGTACCTTTCCAGGCTTTGAACAAGACGATACTGCCGAAACGTCAGCTACCGTTGTGTTGTATGTGTTTTATGGGTGTGGAAGTAAGCAATGTGAGTGTTTGATGGACCGTGGGAACACAAAGTAAATAGTAGCATACATAGCTTTCATATCCAAAAAAAATACAGCAAAGTTTCTCTATGAGTCTACCATGTTCACAACCTTTAGAGCCTTTTAGTTGTCAAAAAGTTATTGTTCCTTGTCAAAAAATCAACAATCAAATAAAGGCTGAACATCAGGAGTTGTCTCAAGTAGCAAGGCTGCTAAACGCTGAGTGTCGCTAATCTATTAAGCCTAGCGCTAAATTCTCAGATGAACAACGTTCAGCCATTCTGTTTTCAGGAGAATACTAGTAAAAAATGCTCTTAGTGTGGAAACCACTATTCTTATATGATAAGGCTTCCATCAATCACCATTACACGATAAATCCTTTCACGACCTCATATGCTCTCCTGCTTTCTTCGTGATAACTGCTGACCACTTGAGCATTTAAACAGTGGGAAATTTGAGAAAGATACAAGACAAAAGTTGGCCTATTAGTGGATACGAATAATGTTCTCAAAATATATGGCACCACACCTTTAAAGCACAACGTAGATGCAACAGCAATGTTTGCAATTGGATGGTAACAAGGAAGATAAAGTGGATTCCATGGAATCTAACTCCTACGGGAAGAATATCTATAAACCACTAATAGACGTATTTGTCGCTCACATGAACTAACCGTATTATTAAACAAATATGACTTGGATCATGGAATTGTACCCACACACACTTTTTTTTGTATTAAACAGACTAATTCCATGGCTAGACAACGGGATTAAAGGCTTGAACTTCGATTTTTATACAAAGTTGTATTGACTAAGATTTCATATAGTAATCTCAAGTATACCGCCCTTACACAGCTTAATGGGGACATCCCACGGTGCCGAAATGAAGGATACAGTGGAGGTTTAGCCCATCAGCAGGATCACTCGATTTGATGATTTTAACAACTTTCAAAGTAAACCTGTCCCACGACAAATTCTTGTGAGTTATCAGTGGCTACTTTGTCTCTAAAAACAACGGAATCAGAACATCGGGCCAAAAGTGTGATGCTTTTCTAATTCCTAGTGTGAAACACACTAAATATTTCTAAGGCACAATGAATGGGGTTTAATTTGATCCGCTATACTTAGATGAGGAGTACATTAAATGCAGATAAAATAGGCTATGGTCATTACATAGGATTCACTCTGCAATATTCCCAACAGCTCAGCAAACTAATTGCAGAAGGCGCTACCAATGCTGAAATTTGGAGGCGTTGTATGAATGCTAATCACAAAATAAACCTGATCTACAAGGGTCAGTGACGGTTGGTCTCGAAGATCTCGGATAATCCAAATACGATTATTTCAGGATTCCGAAGAAAGCTACACATGTTAAGCATTCAAAATTCCAGTAGAAAAGAAAACGACGGATCCGTAAGCTGCAATCGAGCCTGCACAAACCCGAACAATTCAATATATGACAGCAAGAATACAAAGAAATAAGTTGAAAACGTTCTGCATCTGAAATGGCATGTGGGGAAATGTTCCCTAATTAAGGTGAAAAACAATATTTTGTGATGTTTTAGAAAAGTATCAATAATACTGAAACTCACATACAAGACCAACAATGGATTTCCCAACTAGTACATCCAATGTTTCAAGCTCTGTGTTTTCCAGCAATAGCTGTCCTACTATTTTCTGTACCCTATGTACCACGTTTCTGGAGTGGGTGTAGTTCAACACACCCACGACACTCGTGCAATTTGGATTAATAAGCACTTCATTTTTCGAGCACTCTGAAAAATCCGCAGTTTGAGTTCATTACCAGTTGTGCAGAGATTCCAATAGTGACCCGAATTAAATGAGAAGAAAAATCAGTCGAAGACGCGACCATTACTAATGTATAGACTGCAAATAAGTTTTTTCTAAACACATGGCAATCTTATAGAATGCCGATAGTTTTACAACCTATATTGGTCACATACTGAAAAGTCGCTATTCACTTAGTAAGGCTCATCGAAATTATATATATATATCCCGTCTTCACGTCTACTGTGCGGATCCCAGTCCACAAAGATCTTACAACTTTTACGTATGGCTTCGCGCGCTGCTTGAGAATTCTCATTTAATCTTGAATGCCGTACAATGGTGGTTGAGCAAGTATATGGGAGGCGGTTACGAGTCGCCTCCAAAAAATGAGCTCCGTCACAACTCTGGGAGAGACTGGCAAGCTACCGGTGAGTATAACCAGCCCCACGTTCAGCGCCCAGCAAGCTATGCGTATCACCTGTATCACCTGTAGTCCCGCTGATCGCCGAGTGACTCGAGCGGGCGCCAGTAAATCCTCCATTTTTCCCTATCGCGTGCAAGAGTAGCCCAGTGCGTTCTCCTAGCTTTAGGGACTCGTCGAGCATCATATCTTTCTTTCTTCTATGCTTTTCGTGAAGAACTCTGACCATCGGGTTAGTGGTCTTCCTGCAGTACGTTTGACATCCCGAGGAATCCAGTCACTAACAGCCCTTGTCCATCGGCTATCATTCATATGCATTACGTGCCCGGCCCACCTTATCTTCGACTGCTTGGCGTATAGAACGGCATCTTTGAAGCTATGCGTAGGTATCAAAAAGTTAAAGACAGTAGAATAAATGGGTTCATTCCCACGACTCCGAAAGAGCCCGCAATTCAGCACCGCTGGATACGACAAGTATGGAAAGGCTGCTAAAATCTCAGAGCCAACGGAAGCTTCCTGGATCACAAAGAACTATGGCGATGATCTGTACCTACAATGCAGGTGCACCTGCATCCTAGTCCTCGATAGAAGAAGATCATGCAACCAAGAAGGATAAGGTACATTGTCATCAGGCCGGCCGAGACGAGGCGACGCCACCCATCCACCAGCTACGATATTAACATTGACGTCAAAAGAGGAGTTAGTCAAGCAGATGCCATCTCGACAAAATTATTTACCGCCACCTTCCCGGACGACAAACCAATATTGGAATGAGATAATCTTGAAGTGAAAATCGATGGTCAGTAACATAATCTTCGCTTTGCTGATGATATCGTTCTTATAAGACCAGACATTAGCCAAGCGGGACGTATGCTTCCGGACTTTGGTAAAGTTTGTGGAAAGATTGGTCATTGACTAAGTCTCGTAAAAACGATGTTCATGAGGAACGGATTGGTGTCGTATGCCCCCCTCACTCAACGGAACGGATACCTCCAAATGCTGTAGTTATATCTATCTAGGTCGGGAAATCAACATGATGAATGACATAGCCCCAGAGTTGCGCAGAAGGAAACGAGTGACTTGGTAACTTTCAAGTGCATTGAGAATGTAGTGAAGAGAACAAAGAACGCCCAACTCCGTGCCCACCTTTTCGACCCAACGGTATTTCCTGCGCTAACCTATATATATATATATGTATACATACATGTATATACATATACATACACTTGTATACATATATACATATATACACGTACATATATATACACATGCACATATATATACACATATACACATATACATACACATTTATCACCAGAATCACCTGTAGTCCCGGTGAAAATCGATGGTCAGTAACATAATCTTCGCTTTGCTGATGATATCGTTCTTATAAGACCAGACATTAGCCAAGCGGGACGTATGCTTCCGGACTTTGGTAAAGTTTGTGGAAAGATTGGTCATTGACTAAGTCTCGTAAAAACGATGTTCATGAGGAACGGATTGGTGTCGTATGCCCCCCTCACTCAACGGAACGGATACCTCCAAATGCTGTAGTTATATCTATCTAGGTCGGGAAATCAACATGATGAATGACATAGCCCCAGAGTTGCGCAGAAGGAAACGAGTGACTTGGTAACTTTCAAGTGCATTGAGAATGTAGTGAAGAGGACTAAGAACGCCCAACTCCGTGCCCACCTTTTCGACCCAACGGTATTTCCTGCGCTAACCGAGTCGTCAGAAACCTGGTTACTGCGTAAGCAGGATGAAAGTTCACTCAGTTATTGAACGCGCAGTCCTAATGGCAATGCTATAAATGTCCCGTTTCATACAAGTAAGGGATGTTATCCGAAGCTCCGACCTACGTTAACGATCGAAAATCAAAGATGCCGTTCTATACGCCAAACAGTCGAAGGTAAAGTGGGACGGAAACGTAATGCGTATGAATGATACCCGATGGACAAAAGCTGTTATTGACTGGATTCCTCGGGATGTCAAACGTACTGCAGGAGGACCACCGACCCGATGGTCAGAGTCTTCCACAAAAAGCCTAGAAGAAAGATATGATGCTCGACGAGTCCCTAAAGCGAGCAGAACCCACTGGGCTACTCTTGCAAGCGACAGGTATAGATGGAAGATTTACTGGCACCCGCTCGGGTTACTCGACTATCAACAGGACTACAGGTGATTCCGGTGATGCTGATAAGTTGCTGACCGAGTTCTTCAGCGGGTGTAGTCCCGTTGATCGTCGAGTGACTCGAGCGGACGCCGGTAAATCTTCCGTTTCCCAGCCGCGTGCAAGAGTAGACCAGTAGGTTCTGCTAGCTCTAGGGACTCGTTGAATATCATATCTTTCTTCTGGGCTTTTCGTGAAGAATTTTGACCAACGGATCGGCAGTCTTTCTTCATTGCGTTTGAACTCCCGAGATACCGAATCACTAACGGCACTTGTTCATCGGCTGTAATTCATACGCATTATGTGTCTAGTCCACCTTATCTTCGACTGTCTGGCATACAGAACGGCATCTCTAATTTTTGATCGTTGACGCAGGTCGGAGCTTCGGATCCCATCCCGTACTTTTGTGGAACCGGATACGCCTAGCATCGTCCTTTCGACTGCGCGTTCAATAACGCTGAGTGATCTTTCATCTCATTGCTGGAGTACATGCGTATTAGTGTAGAATCACGGCAACCAATAAACATTACAACAACTACATTTTACAGGAGTTTTATTAGGCAGTAGGCTGCTCACTTAAGTGATTTTTAACGTAACTGATTTATGATGTTAATGTTTAAATATGGTTTGCCTCATTGCAAAATTTGACCCCCGCCCAGATCAACCTACGATTGCCCTTTCCAGGGATCAAGTTTTACGCACGGTACCACCTTTTGCTCACTACTGAAGGCATTGTTATGGTAAAAAGACTGGCTGAGGGAAAGGCAGAACGAACCCATCAATGGTGCCGTGCGTAACACGTGATTCCACTCAGTCGCTGTTCGGTTTTCCCTGGGGTCAAGTTTTGTAAATATCCCAACATAACGTTTAGAGTTGCCTTTTATTTGTTTTTATGGAAGAGTGAAACAACGGTTCACTACACAATGCATTCCTAAAGAAACAAAAAACGATTTTGTACAGATCCTCATTAAAGAAAATTAACAGAATTATTAATGGATTCGGTTACAATAGAATGCAGCTATGAATGCATGATTGCTTTCGTTACACCATTTCCAAAGAGTCTACACTTTTTCTGTGACTTTATGAAGCGTATGTTATACCTTCCAACTTTCCTGTGTGATAGTCTTCTCCATCAGGGAAAATATGATTGCGACGAAGTGCTTTATTTGCACGTATGAATACTTTCTGAACAGCTTCAGATCATTAAAGGACCACTGTTACAATTATAAGAAATCGGAAATCAAATGTTTTCTCGTACTTCTTGGTCCAAATGGAAAACTCTATGGAAGGATAGCTGTGTCAAATTGTCGTTACCAGTCACAAGCAATGAATAACTCGTCGCTTAAAATAACAAGAAAAGTAGATGAGAAAGAAAGAAATGAGAAGGATGAAAAAGAAATGCGATTCAAGTGGATAGATGTGCATTAATGAAGTGTAGTGATCAAATGCTACATACGACAATAGGCGACATCGTATTCGATTTGCTCCAAAGCAGGAAAATCCGCCTCTGTTATCCGCGTGTCCATCATTTGAATACATCCTATGATTTTCTCTAGTTTCTAAAATAATAGCTCTTCATTTAGTAGGATCGGTTAACCATGACTTTCACAAACGCAATTTTACACGATAAATAAAGCAGGCTTTTTAAATTTTCTTCTCCCTGTTTCAGCTACACGTTCTCTTCTTCAAAACTCAGTAATTAAAATATCGAAGTGACAAATAGCGCGAAGTGCACTAGTTAAAGATGCCCCGCAGTACACACAAGATCGCAGATTCAAAGATACACTCGAGAATACTAGGCCATCTATCCCTCCGGGGTCGGAAAATTGACCAACCTTCCGCGAGAGGTTAGGATGAAATCATTTACTTTTCGTGCGTGATTGCCACCTCACCAGTCACTCTACAGAGTCAAAAATTTGAATTCAACAACCTCAATGATGCCTAGTGGAGGCGAAAGGATTAATAGACCCTATTTGTTATTAATATAAATAAAAATCCTCCATGGATCTCTCTCATAGAGGGATCACTTGTCAATTAGTCACGAGGCAACGTGGCCCTGCCCTCAAGTAGCAGATGGTGGAAAATCGTAGACCAAAAACAATCTAATGCTTCTCTGAGAAGCAGATGGATCCAGGGGATGGACTCTATGTTTCTGCTGCACCGATTTGGTACATAGTTTCTGTATTTACGACGGCGTATTTATGCATGCGTGCGTGAGTGCCTTCTCGTTTATGCGGATTATATTCTGCGAGTCAATTCGGCCAAAATCCTGCAATAACTGATGTTTAAGATGCGTTTAGGACTCGACTCAACCAAAGAAGCTCTTCGTCCTCTGGGAGAGAGTGACAAGCTACCCATGATCATACCCACCCTCAACGTGCAAATCTCAACAAGCTACACGTCGGTATGAAAAAGCTAACCACAGTGAAATAAATGGGCTTCATTCCTCCGACCCTGAAAGAGGCCTCGATACGGTAGTGTTGCATAGGGCGAGTACGGAGAGGGTGCCAAAATTTCAGAGCTATTCTAGGGTGGCTAAATCGCAGAGGATCAAGGTGACAATCCGTACCTACAATGCACGCCTACTCGTATCTAAGTCCTGCACAGAGGACCCGATCATGCAGGCAATATGGACACGGTGCGACGTCATCGGAGTGGCTGAGAGAAGTCGACGCTCATTTGATGCCGTCTATCACACCGGGGAAGAGCTGTTCCTCGGAACATGCGACAGTACAAGAGTCGGCAGTATCTGCGTTCTCGTCAATGTGAGTTTGTCCATCAACATCCATTCATTCGAACAGCTTACAACCCGAATCGGACGTTTACGAATGATGAGATGTGGATCGATACTGGCTTTGACAATTTTCGCGGTTTATGCGCCGACATCAAGCTGTGATGAAGACGAAGTCGAAGCGCTATATGTGGACATGGAGAAATTCCACAGAGAAGCCCATATATTCTTTAATGTCATCATTGGAGATTTTAACTCTAAAAGTGAACCAAGAAAACGTCTAAAGAACGTCAAATTGGAACCAACGGATCAGAATGGAACGAGCAGGGTGAACGGCTATAGGAGTTTATCATAATAACCAAGACCATCCATGTTAACTCGCAATTCGAGAGGTACCACTGTCAACGCTGGAACTAGGGTCTCCAAGTGGAGAGTGATATAACTAGATTGACCTAATCATTGTAAAACGAAGGGTTTGCCCAACCGATGTTGCTGTTTTCTCAAAAATCTCTACGGATTCACACCATCGCGTCTTTCGTGCAAGAATTCATTTCTTGCGAAAAGTAGAAAGGTCACTAAGTTCAAAAACCACCATAAACTTGGATTTATTCGGTTAACCAGCTGCCCCTTGGCAGGATGTCATTCCTGATAATAGTACCCAGGATCGACTTTCTATTAACCTCGCATTGAATTATGAATTCGTCGTTTTCTCTCTTAGCAATCGCGAGGTTGTTAAACAGCATACGTTTTACGAACTAACTGGCGACGAAGAGTAGTCGGTGGTATTTCAGTTATCACTGCCGATTCCTTTAGATCTGCTCTTCTTAAGCATCGTTTCATCGCTGCACTTATTTCATCGCTAATGAAGGGCAAAATGAACGGGACTTTGTTTTGGCCAAACCGTTCCTTTTGGAGCGTCGCTTTCCCTCGAAACTTATCTCGTGGGGTTACAATTTCGTAGCCATTGGAGATGGCTATTTGCCGAGCCAAGTCTCGCGATTCTTCCCTTAGTTCCCTACTTGTGCACACATAGGTGGCTGTTTGAAACATGTTTCTCACAAGCGCCCTCTTTGTGTGCGAAGGGTGACAAGAAAGGGAGTGAACCAGGATGTTTTTGTTACTTGGTTTTCGGTACCACTTTGTCATGTAACCTCTGCTCGGTAAGTTAATTTGAACGTTTAAAAACCGGAGCCAGTCGTCCTTCGATTTCTCCCGTGTGAACTTGATGTACTCTGACTGATCGTTCAATATTTCAAAGCATTTGTCCATCTCCTCCTGTGGAGAGAAGACGACAAAACAATCGTCTATATATCTGCAGTAGAGTAGCGGCCGGAGACCGAGAACGGGGGTTTCCACTCTAGACATAAGAGCAATGGCAAGGCTTGGTGCCAGTCGCTGTCTCATTGCCAGCCCCCTTATTTGCGCGTAGTATTTCCCAGACCATCTGAAAACCGAGCAGTTTAGGCACTCCTTTAAGAGAGCCATAAGCTGCTGGATGGACAAGCCATGCATTTTTATTTTTCCTTCATGTTCAACAAGAAGTTCAAAGATGGATTGCATTGCGGAGTCATTGGATACGGGTGTACAGCGCGGTAACGTCGAACGACTCTATCACGCACGCGTTATTAGGAGACGCGTCACGTAATCGTTCTAGGAACATTTGGGTATTCGTGAGGTGTGCTGGAATGTGGTTAAGCAGTTGGGTAAAGGATTAGGCTTAAGAACCAGGTTATTCTATCCGTTGGCCCGTCTACACAGCTGATGATGGGTTTAACCCTGAATGATGATGGATTGGTTGACGCAACATCATCAGAAGATACCAACTTATGTGTCTTAATAAGTAGATATAAGACGGGACATGTTGGTTTATTGATCTTAATCCTACAAATCCTACAATGAATAGCAGGGAGGAATGCCCCGAGATTGCGCGGGATCTCGCCCCTTACCTTCGTATCGATCGTTGATTGGGCGTGCTGCAGTCGTCAGCAATATGCGACTCTGAGCGGCTGTTCTTCCTCGATGGAAGACAGATGAAAAAAGCGGTGGGTTTTTTCGAGAAGCCGTAGATCTTGTAATTATCGCTCAGATTTTCATCATTCTGTTTGTTCTGTTAAGGTGTTTGACCTAGTAAGTTGCGTATTAGTGTACCCTTCCAGGCTCTGAAGAAGGCGATTCTGCCGAAACGTCAGCTACGATTGTGTTGTATGTGTATTATTGTATGGAAGTAAACGTATTCTGTTTTACCAACCTCGCGATTGCTAAGAGGTAAAACGACGAATTACTGATAATATCGAGAAAGAATGCGATCAGTACATTCAGCATCTTCACGTTAAAGCTGTCAAAGCTGAGAGTTCAAAAATCACCAATAGACGTCTACCTCCAGAAATACTCCAGCTAATACGCCACTATGGAATCGAACGAGCTGCAGGCAACTACGAACTAACGGGCGAACTTGCAAAACTATACAGACATGCGATAAAAGAATATCTTAAAGAGAGAAAGGCTGCAGTTACTGTCGAAGCTGCACAAAACGGGAAAAAGATTGGCAAAACCTATCGAAGCTTCTCAAATTACGAAATCAAGTTGATTGCACTCCAACGCCCGGCAGGAACAAAAACGGCTTTGAAAAAACAGATTTCTTCAATAGTCACGCTCCACTGCAGATAAACGAAATAAATAAGGATGGACAATTCGATGTTTTATTCCAATAAGCAGACACGAGGTTGTTATTATAGAATTAATTGGAGTGCAATAGCTGACATTTCGGCGGTTTCGCCTTCTTCAGAGCCTGGAAAGATCAAATTGAGATACGATCTTCTCAGCCCAACACTTTCATAACCCTAGCAGATAAAACTTAACAAATAAATTTGTATTCACATAAGAAACAGCTTCATTTAAACACCTACAGTTTATTTCTTGTAAAGTTAGTTGGTGGATAGCAGCCGCACAGAGCACTACATGGGCGACTGTGCTCGTGTCAGGTTATTCGATTAGCCTGAAGTATGGCGCCAGGTCACGCGTGATAACAAGACACTCCTCCTTGCGGTTCATTTTTAGATATTCAAAATGCTTCAAGACTTTTACGCGCTGATGTTTCTGATTCGTGCGTGAGGATAGTGACTCCTACTTCGAAATCTTCTCCGTTATGTTCCTGCATCCTATGCGCGCCTAGTGGAGTGTTTGGTTTTAATTTAGATTTACCGACTAGGTGTTCTTTTATGCGGACGCAGAGCGGTCTACCCGTTTCGCCAACGTATTCGTCCCCGCATGCTTTACATGAAATCAGGTAGACTGTACCCGAAGTCATGCAATCACCGTCTCTTCCGTTAGGGCAAATTACGCAGTTTTTTGTTAAACATAGACGGTCATATAGGCGGTTGCGAACTAGCTGGCGTCTTAAAGTGTCCGGTGGTATTTTTATCACTCTTACGGAATTCTCTAGTCCGGCCCTTATTAAGCAACGTTTTATGGCTGCACTTATTTCGCTAGAAATAAAGAGCAAAAGGAACGGAGCCTTGTTTTCGCTAGAATTATCGCTTTGGGGCGTAGTGGTTTTCTTGTTCAGCAATCGCGAGGTTGTTATACAGCATACATTTACTTCCATAGAAAAACACACAATACAGCCGCTTTTTTACATGACTTCCAATGAGGAAGGTTAGAACAGCTGATTATAGTGCGTCTGTCAACCAGCCTGAAGAAGGCGATACTGCCGAAACGTCAGCTACTGTTGTGTTGTATTGTATTGTGTTTTTCTGTGGAAGTAAATGTATGCCGGCCGTATAACAACCTCGCGATTGCTGAACAAGAAAACTACGCATTCATATTCCAATGCCGAGGTTAATAGAAAGTCGAACCTGGGAACTGTTGGGGCGTAGTTTTTCCTCTATGCCTATGCCGAACAGCTACAGTTTCGTAACCATTTGAAATGGCTATTTGTCGCGCCAGTTTCGACGATTCTTCTTCCCTTTGCTCTCTACCTGTGCACACGTTGGCGGCGGTTCGAAACATATTTCTTACAAGCCCCTTTTAGTGTGTGAGGGATGAGAGGAGAAGCAATGAACCAGTATATTCTTACTGCTTGGCTTTCGATACCATTTTGTGATGTAGCCGTTTTCGGATAGGTTGACTTGAACGTTTAGGAATGGAAGCCAGTTTTCTTTCGGTTTTTCACGGGCGAATTTTATGTACTCTGACTGGCCCGAGGTCGATTACTGGTGCTTCCACTTTAGACATAAAGGCAACGGCAAGGGTTGGTGCCAGTCGCTGTCCCATTGCTAACCCTCTCATTAAGGATGGATATATCGTCCCATTATGTCTCATCTACGAAATCCTATATGGTGTTTCGTCGGTGAAGGATCGAACATAGCCTAGTCCGGACAGGGTTAGAGCTGAGTACTTGAAGAGCCTTTCGTCAGTCCTAATCAACACATTGGGTCGACACTTTACACGTTTCCTGTTTGAATGCAACGTTACTACTTAATGAAAGAGCAGCAAAACTGCATAATTCATTAAGAAAATTAAGAAAAGTGACCTCCGAAACTGTAACTATCGTCTAATCTGCTTGCTCTCTGTCGTCTACAGACTGTTCACCAGAGTCATCCTAAGCCAGACTGACAGAGCAATAGAAGAAAAACAGCCATGTGAAGAGGCAGGGTTTCGGAAAGATTTCACTACTTCGAACCACATAAACACAATAACATGATTCACTGAAGTGTCGCGAGAGTATAAAAGAGCGCTCTATCTCACTTTCAACTACTTAAAGAAGGTTTTTAACTCAGCTGAGATAGAAACAGTCATGGAATCCCTTAATAGTGAAGGAGTCTCTATTCAGTACATAAAGATTCTTTGTGAGCTGTAGAAAAATTGCACAACCAAGATTTCACCGTTCTACAACTATATTAATATCGACATCGAAAGAGGGGTTAGGCAAGACGATACTATCTCGCCAAAATTATTCACCTCCACCCTCGAGAACGTCGTGTGGGCATTGGAATGGGTCAACATAGGAGTGCGAACCAATGGTCAGCAATCATACCATCTTCGCTTTGCTGATGACATCATTCTTATGACACCAAACATTAGCCAAGCAGAAAGGAATGCTTGCTGACTTGTATAACGCCTTAAAATTTCGGAAAAAAGGTGGGCCGGAGAAACATAATGCATATAGACGACTACGGATGGACAAGTGCCTGTTACTGATTGGATTCCTCGAGATGTTAAACGTACTGTAGAAAGACCCCTACACGATGATCAACGTTCTTCATGAACACCTTAGACGAAAGAAATGATGGGGTGCCTAGAGCCAGTAAAATCCATTGGGCCTTTCTTGATCCAGACGGAGAAATGGAAGATTTCCTGACGCCTGCTCGAGTCATTCCACGATCAACTAGGGGACAGGTGATAAAAGTGATATATAAACTCCTACGCTGATAACATTTAGCCTCCTCAATCAAATGGTTTGTCAGCCAATCCAAAGCAGTACGTGTACCTTTGTGGGTACTCGTGTTTGCCTCGAAAGATCTCGGAGTACACTACTGTGGCGAGATGGCGAATCCACAGTGAATGACTGTCGACCAACATTCTACATGTCAGAGACAAAGGGAGCCTACAGATTTCTAACTACTCCTGAACCAGTATACGAACCTGATCACTTCGAAAAAAGGGCAGTAATAAGAATAGAAAACGAAATACTGTACCTGAAAAGGTTTCCGAAAAAGGGCTATCTATTTTATTTGAGTAAAAAAGTGGTAATAATCCACTGCCGAAGCCGACCACCTTTGTAGAACACGCTTTTAGAAAATGACTGTTATATCAAAGTTTGAAAAGAAAACTCATTTTATTGGCAAAGACTTTGGTTGAGTGGATCCTCCAAAGATGCTTGATATAACTCCACCTCAACACTCCCAAGGATTCAGTACAGATGCAGCCGCTAACCTTCGTGAACTGAAGTGAGCCACTTCCATATGAAAATTCCCCTCCCACTTTGACCAACTCGTCGATGCCGAAAACGTAGGAGGTTCCAACATCCCAGTGCGGGGCCGAATCAGAGATCAAGTTTGTTTGATTGCAAGGCATCCCCAACTAATGCGCTTTTCTATCTACCTTCACTGCATCGTTAACCTCATAATCGTCTTCCATGAACATTAAAAGACCAACGAAACGTATACAGATTCGGCCTTTCAACATTTCTTCCAGCTTCTTCTGCGTTATCGACTTTTCAACACAAACTGCAACGGTCCGATAGGGCTTGACATATCACTTATATGAGAATACGGCAACTGCTTTAAAATTACGACTAATTTCTCATATGATTACCGAGACACAGGTGGAAAATGCACTCACATTTTAAAGATGAATCGTAAGAGAATCCCTCTGAAACTAAAGTATCAGCTTTATATATGCTACATTAAGAAAACCTAATATGCTAACATAATATTGTCCAGCAACAGAATAGATGGCTGTACAAGGTCTAGCCAAGCAATTTGAAGTGCACAAAGAGTCGACGCTTGCTTTGCAATAGAATGCCACTAAAAGACACTTACCCGAAGAATGGAGGACTAAACAGATGAGAAAGGACCACCCAGCCTGAAAGGAAGTCGTTAATTCACGCAATGACTAGCGGGTAACCTGCTGGTGCAGTATGGTATATCGATTGGCATTATTATTGTCTTGCGTCGCAACTTCACTAAGGTGTCCTTAAGCGTGTACACTAGGAAAATGAGAGGACAAAGGATAAAAAACTAGAAAGATAAAGCTCTCTCGGCGTTGATCAATCCCTGAGGATGCGCCATGCATTCGAGTATCGTTGGAGGTGATTGAAAACATATCTGGCCTTCATGATGTCTAGCGGTTTCCTACCGATGCATCGAATTAGTGCTGATATCCTCCCAGACAAGTCTGGTACAAATTTGCCGACCCCCCACGTGCGTGCCGCAGTGACACCTCCACCCACTGCGCTACACGCGCCCCTGTTCTAGAAAATTCTAAAAAACTAGAAAGATACATTCCAAAATTCCAATCCGCACAAAGATCGAAAATCTAGATTGTTTCATCTGCAACCCTACTACTAAGGTTTTTTAGGAACGAAACTAAGATTAAATTAACATGGTCATACAAGAGATAAGAATAGTCTCCTCAAACGGTTGGCAGATGATCGGACCGAAAACTAAGAAGTGCTTGTCAAAGGGCTTGAAATTTATGTCGAACTCGCCTCACTTCCTCGCAAAAGTTGTTCCGATCTCAACTTCATTGCCACTAAGAAGTTGATCGAAAAGGGAAAAAAAAAACTTAAGCGCGATCCAACTGCGACACACCTTGCACGACTGGTAATAAATGTCAGCTGCAGATTTGTGCAATATAATTGCTGCAAGTAACATAAAAGCCTGAGGAAATAGCGACAGCACACGTGCAAATACAATTTTTTGCTGCGTGCTCTCTTGAAAAACGACAGGATCGCCATCAATGCTTGCGATGATGTGGAATGGATGACATAAAAGTTCTACATCAAGCTTCCCCACAACTCGTCCCGAAATTATTGCTCAAGGAAAACATCCAGAAATTCTTGCCCCTGAAGTGCAAATTTCGATAGTACGCAAGAAAAAAGGCAGAGATCCAGGAACCGAGAACATCACTGCCGATTTCCTTACAGCTGAGAGGTATAAACCAATTATACTTCTCTCAACCCAAATAACATCTTGCCAGGAAAAAGAAAAAATCCACACCAGTGAAGGGCATCGAACATGTCACTATTTCCGAGAACGGTGACCGTTGGGATCCTCGCGAAGATTATCCTATCGCGCATGTCAAAGAATTTGGATAAGACGCAACCAGTTGAAGAAGCGAGATTCCGACAGGGATTGTGATGAACGGACCACATCCAAACCGTGTCCACCCGGATCGTAGAAGTCTGTCGGGAGTACCATCCGACTCTTTTCCTAACATTTGTCGACTACAAAAAGCGTTTGACAACGTCAGAAAGATCGACAAGACGACACAGTATCGCTGAATTTGCTCACTGCCGCACTGAGAAAAGAATACGCATAAATGACAAACTCCTGCCAAATCTTCATTTAACTGATGACATCGTGGTAATTTCGAGATGTACCACTGAAAGCCGCTTACAGGTCTCTCAGAGAAGCCAACGACCATCTAAAGAACCCTAATTTCGGTGCTTACCGTGCCGACTATACTGTTCTCTCATCGCTCTCTTACGCAGCAGAGACCTGGACTAGTACTCCAACTATGTCAAAAATTCTGCTCACCACCTACAGATGCTAGAACACTGCTATCGGAAAACACAGCCGACCACTCTTTGCAACGAAAATTAATGTACTATATCCGCAACAAAATGTGTTTCACAGACCACGGTACGATACTTGCACACGTCTCTACAGTCGAAGGAAACCACTTCCATGGACCACAATCAAAAGAGTAAGAAACGAATGCAAAATATACTAGGGCTCACACAACACTGATGGAGGGTCATCCAAGTAACCAAGTAAATAAAAGGTGAAAACATACTTTATCCTTTCTCAATTAAGGTTGCACAGAACGTATGTGTTCAATAGGTGAAGCTACCCAATGATATCCGTTTAGAAAAAACGGGAGGCAAAATAAACATGGCGATTGAATCTCACCACAAAAAATCCTCTACAGCTAACACACATTTTCAGAGGTTCTTCTTGAATAAATGAACCCACACTATACTTTTGTCTATAACGTAATCAGAACTGATAAAAACAAACTGAGTAAATAACGGATAGAGGACTGGAACATCGTGATAAAACTTGTGAGCACACTTCATTGACCAGTTGATAATGAGGGAAAATCTATACATGTTTACGTGAATGGCTTTTTGCGTCCAACACACTGAGAACTCAACCTCATTCCTTTGATTCTTCTTGTGCGAGAGTTATTTTTAACCCAGTGGTGCCTAATTATGTGTAACGGGGACGCGTGAGATGACGTGACAAGACTGTTAGCGCATGACAACCCGGAGTTACATTAACCAATCGCTGAGAGACAGGCGAGCCGAAGGATCCGACGCGTTACTCCGCGGAAAGGACAACAGCGCATTCGTTCCCCACCGCAAACGCCAGCGTTCCGGAGTTTTGCAAATATCTCAGCATTATAGAAGTCATGTTTCGCAATATACACTGCCATTAAAATGAATAAGCAATAAATAAAAAGCTTAAGACTAATAAGCAATCGTGATGTAAGTAGAGATGCCGTTCAATCTGTGTAAAGATGTTTCGCTCTCGCATCTGGCTAATCAGGCTCACCAACCTTCTGGCGTCAGAAAATTTGTGACGGACATCTGTGGAAGTAGCTTCTGATTGTCCATAAAGGCTGGCCATCCCCTGATGTAGACCTAAAAACGCCTTAGCGTTGCTTACCTACGACTTCATACAGAATGTATTCGATCGGTTCTCAACGATATTCGTAAAGAAGACCAAAATTCTTCAAGAAACACCTGACGGTCAACACAAAATTCCGAACAACTTCGAAGATGGATGAGAAAGAATGAGTAGAATGAAGACAAAGTAAACAGTTCTGTCTGTAAATGGAAAAATAGTTCTATGAATATCGTGGATCACGACTGTCAAATAATGAGTGGAAAAAATCGATATCCACATCCGAATGCAACCAAGATAACCATATGAAACTGTCCAAGTCATCTGTAGTGTGTCTGTAGCATTCTGCTACATTTTGTGATACGTTTGATAGAGCGCCAGTGGCGCAGATGTCGGAGGCGCTCTGCAATACACATGAGATCGATCCCGGTGCCTCTGGCTCCCAAGCTTTCCATCTCTCCGGATCGGCAAACTGGTACCAGACATATCTAAGAGGGCAGAAACGCTGTCTTCATACATCGGTAGGCCATCCGGTCATTGTAAAAGCCAGATATGCATTCAATCACCTTCAGCTATGCTTAATGAACCTGAATGCATTACGCATTCCTCAGGGACTGGTCATCTCAAATAGCTTTATCCTTACCCTTTCTTTCAGTGTGCTTTTGAAAATAGACCATAGGTAGTCATGCAATGTTTTAGATACATGTTCTTAGGCTGTTCCCCAAGCGTGAATCCGTCACCCCAAACAGCAGCGCCAGGTTCGTTGACACAATACAACAAAACCAGTATAGCGCTCACCAATTGCACACACATTCCCAAAATTCCTTCTCATTTGTTAGACTTAATTATTGCCTCCCAGCTGTTGCAACGGATAGGAGAGCGAATGTAGTGGAGCGGTCCAGATTGTGTGGAATATTAGCCACGCGAGTCTTTCAGTAGCTGTGTTAAACTGCCAGCCTCAAACGTGGGCAATTAAACCTTTATGAACATAAACATAACACTAACAACATAATAATAACCATAGAAACGTATTGGCGTAGGAATCATGCATGTAAAAGTGATGAGCTGCTATGGCTCATAGTGAAGTGAGGCGAATAACGAGATAATGGTATTGGAACATTATTACAGCATTAATACAATAACAATAGTAGTAATGAATGATTACGTACAACTAACCGTTGATTAGCTATGCGCGATGCCACGCCCGCAGCATCCGAGGCCGGCGCTACGGCTAAGGGAGACAGTACGTTGCGGGAGAGGGAGACTGTATGTTGGGGTGGAGAGAGAGACAGTATGCGGGGGCGGAGAGTGATAATGAGGACGTGTTTTCGGCTGAGCTAAGATTTCAACATAAAAGCGATGAGGTGCATCTCAGCATAACCGATGAGGACAGTAAGTTACAGAGCGTTGACAGTGCTATGGACAGTGAATGATGAGTCATCTACGGAACACAGTCAGGCGGCTGGTCGCGGATAACGCTATGTCAGCAACGTGAAGTTTGAACATCGATGGGTGCCCCCATTGCCTAAGAGTCAAGGGCCAGTATGATAATGACTGAAACTGATAAGCCTATAGCGGCTTAACAGAATGCATAGCATAAATTGGCCGCTCCGTGGCCTTTTGTACGCATGGCTATGACTGGGGATGAGTTGCGGTGATTCGGAATGAAGTTGTGAGGAGCGGATTATCCGCACTACCGATCGGGGGTGAGGGGTGCGATGGCATGTCTCCGCCGTCGAAGACACCTGGCTTACATTGGCTGCGGGAGCCACGTGAGTCTGCAACCGCGGCTAATCTGGATTGTTGATCCTGGACTGCAGTAGACTGTACCTGAGTGCCTGAACCGCTATCGTGCCTGAAACATCGAACGTCATTGGCTGCGTTCTTTCAGAAGGAAGTAGTAAACTGTTCCACTGTTACGCCTCCTCCGCAAAAGACATCGTTGGTGTGCTACTAAAGTCGAACCTGATAAACTTGTTGTCGTTAGTTCCTTTCAAGTGACCAATGCACCATGTAACGGATAGTTAGCGACGGAGTGGAGCGGTTCAGATCGTGTAGAATACTAGCCACGCGGGTCATCGAGTAGTTGTG
This sequence comes from Angiostrongylus cantonensis, assembly GCA_009735665.1. NCBI lineage: Eukaryota > Metazoa > Nematoda > Chromadorea > Rhabditida > Metastrongylidae > Angiostrongylus > Angiostrongylus cantonensis. Next base: position 38,204 of record MQTX01000223.1, on the reverse strand, counting down.
TTGATCTATCAGCCTCAAAGTTTGGTAATTAAACCTTCAAATACATAAATATAACATCAATTACATAATAATAACGATAGAAGCGTATTGGCATAAGAATCATGCAACTTAAAGTGATGAGCTGCGATGGCTAGTAGTGAAGTGAGGTGAATAACGAGATAATGGCATTGGAACATTATTACATCATTACAACAATAATAATGAATGATTACGTACAAGTAACTGTTGGTTAGCTATGCGCGATGCCGCGCCCGCCCTATCCGCGGCCGTTGCGGCGGCTGATGGAGACAGTATGCTGCGGATGGAGAGGGAGATTGTATGCTGAGGTCGGAGAGTGATCTTGACGAGCCGCGTTTTTCGGCTAAGCTAAGACGTGAATAAAAAAGCATTGTGTAATAAGTGATTTACAACATCCACCTTAATAATTGGTCGATTTTACGTCGTGAAGGTGAAGCCCACTATCCTGCTCGGTTGTGACCAACTGTGGTCCCTAGTGAAAAACGATCAACCGCACGTCACACCTCCGTCTGGGTTGCATCTTCTACCAACTCGCTTAGGTCACCTGATAACAGGAAGTGCCAGTACGCCTTCACAGTCAGCAAAAGAACCTGCAAATGGTAAAACCAATACTGGCCGTTCACTGAATGTTAAAGTAGATGACCACAATCCGTTCCAATTCGCAAGAATCGAAGAACACATGAAGCCTAATTCACAGTGAACGTTTCCCAATGGGTGAGGTGAACAAAGAGAAATTGAAGCAAAAAACAGGCTATGAAGGTGTAATTCATTCACAAACTGACTACACAACTGCATGAATTCATGCTCCACCAAGTACATATGAAAATCATAACAATTACGGCATTATGGATGCCCAACGAGTTCATTTTAGCTGTTGTTACACCTGCATGTACGCCAAAAAATGGATCACCTCAAACTTGTGTTGCGTTTAACCCTTAATCAACCTGGGAAGCCGCTACTAAACAGTGAACACATAAATTCCACATGTTTCCAGAACAGCAGCAAGGAATAGGTACCAAACGAGCTGAATTATGGCAACCAACATTGAGTACAACGTGTCGTGGAAGTAACTAATTCGGAATGAAGTACTTGAGGATGCCTTTGCATATCTTCAGACAGGATTAGGTTACAAAATGGCGGCTAACTAGGCATGAACTCCGACCATAGAAAATTTTGCATTATCCTTCCTAGTTATTCACAGACAAAGCCGTAAATTCGTCTGCTTGATGAAGGAATGCTCTTATTAATTCTCAGAGAAATCCTTTACTAGAATATTTGCTCAGTAGCCGTAGCTGCATGAAACGCTTTGCAGCATTTTGCTGTTTTGTAAATGATTCTATAGATTTAAATTCGCAGATATATTACAGTTGTGCACAATTTCACATACATCTAACCTAAGAAATAAATCTAATAAATAACTAACGTAACAAAACGACCTATTCAAATCGACTTAGTTATCAAATGAATAAAAACTGCTCTAAATACATCATATACATCTAAAGATCACAAATTCAGTACCCAGAAAATGATGTAGATAATAATCGCGATAAAATTCTTTCAACTGACATCATGCTAAGAGACAACGATTTACTAACAAATATAAACGAATGAAGTCCTTAGTAAAATACCTTTTGCGCATGCCTATTCGAAACAAAGCCAACCCAACATTTACCTCTTCTTATTCCTTTCGGAAAGTTGATCAGAAGACACTCGCAAAACAGTGCACTTAAGATGGCGGTCTGTGGTACTAGTAATATTATTTCAGTTAAAAAGCGTATACATTTCAAGACTATTTGTTGAATAAAGGCAATGGTCCAGTACTCAAATACACCTGGCTGTTGAGAAGCACTTAAGGCTCACAGAAAAGACGTCGTCCATATGACAGAACTTGCAACCTCCGGAAGTTCATTGCAAATACGTGAGGACAAATCACTAGTGGAGTCCATAAATCTTGAACTTGCCATCGACAATTTCATCAACAGATATTTTAGGTTCAGGACTGCCACGGGGAGTTTTTAGGAGATCCTGAAGTATCGAGGATATACGAAAGATCCCAAACGCAACTAGCAGAATTCAAAGCAGAAAACCTGCAGTCATTAGAAGTAAAACTATTCTCACCTGAATATGTTGTACAAGAAGATCAATAGCCACGTCATTTTCTCCTCCTCTTGGTATAATGACATCAGCCCACTTTTTCGTTGGAAAACAGAACTCTTCGAAAGCAGGTTTAACCTCAAAGAAAATACCACGATTAGCTCTAAAGAGGTAAAGAAGTTTAATGTACGTAAGAAAATTTAAGAGTTTCACAACAGTTCCCGACCACATGTATTGCGTTTAATCTTCAACAGGACAAATGAGCGGTCCACGTTACTGTGTCATCATAGTCTCCTTAATTATGAACAGAATCAAAAGGTCTCACGTTTTTATGGACGGATGAGCAGTTGTACGTCTAGTACCAAGATTACCAGTTATTAACTGCCTTCAGGAACTTACAGAGTGCTTTTTCGAAAGCTAACCCGTCGATAGATGATTGCTCATCGCAATGGTGGATAGAAAACTAGCTGAAAGAAGGGCAAAACGAAGGACGTGCATGGTGTGGTGGTGAACGCGTTACCACACGGAAAGGTCAATAGTGCGTTCGTTCCCCACTGCTGACACCAGCGGACCGGAGTTTCGCAAATATGTCAGCATCATTGCGGCTGCATCACACATTATATGCTGCCGTGGAAATTTGTAATAGAAAGTAAACAAGAAGTTAACATACGGAGTACCATCTAACTGCCTTGAATTTAGGCAAACAACGCATGAATGACGATTAGGCAGGGTGAAGAAGTCACCATCAGATCAAGGACTTCCGATGGTTTCTTTAAGCATTCCTTTTCAGGTCAACCAATAAAATGCCAAGGAAAAAAGTGTACACTATACATCGGTGTCCACCACTGATCGGTCAAACTAATCACCAATGTCCGTCGGTACAAATTCATTCCTCATTGTTTTCCTAGAAATGGTATACATACCATGAAGGACGCCAGTGAGGGTGGTTTTGTCGGCTACATTTAGTAAATATAGCCTATTTTCCGCATATATATCAGCAAAGACTGTATTTTTAAGACGCAAACTAGTAATCACTATAGATCAGTCGGCTTGTTACCACTGTACCACAGGACTTCGGCTTCAAGTCAACTGATTGACTAGCAGTGCCCCCCTACCCTCGAAGGAGTGATCTGGGAAGAAATCTGACAATGAATAGCAGCAAATGTCATGCGGTAATATCTCGTTGCAGGAAGGTGACATACTATAAACATGGAATACAAAAAGCATGGAAAAACCAACCTTTTTTATGTACTGATTGAGAACAACAGAAAGAGGCCGCTTTCTTTCTAATGTGTCACGGTGCACTAAAACAGCGAATTTCCAAAAATGGACAGCAGGCATGTCTCTCAAAAATAAAAAAATTACAAGCAACTAAGAAAGAAACAACTTTAGTACTAAATGATAGCCTTCAACAGAATGCAAAGAAATAACCACGTCTGGCGAGCCGGATGTCGGCGTCGGCATCGACGAACAGCTTCATGGCAAACTTGTTCCTGAGACGTGCATCATAGAATATGAGAATCCCTTCTACAATAATCACATCGGCAGGTTCTAAGTGCAACGTTCCTTTCCTTAAACAAAACAATCCAGCCTTTTGATGTTCCCAGACATCACAAATTTTTAGCACACAACATTACACGCTCCTCCCAACGGTTTACCGCCTCATCGTTGCTGGGAGACGTTTCTGTGTGTTGGGCTGCGATGTACAGCGGGAGAATTCGTCCCCCCGCCAAGGTCTCCTAAGCTGAGAAGGAGCCCAGTGTTTCCATTAGGAAGCCCAGCTAAGAGTAAACCAATACTAGGATCCGTTAACGCCCTGGTACCAAGTCAGTCGCATGGGGGCAAATCTCTCTCTGATCTACAAGGCCGGCGACTACCTGTGCTGGTGACGACATGGGGAAAACTTTGGCCCGACTAACTTCAGAACCCCAGTGAACTACAAAAGCTAAACCAGCAAAACTCCGAGAAAAAATATTGAGATTGTGCCGGGTCCCGCACAACCACTCAGGAAGTGCCATCCTACTATCCAAGTAAGTAACACTGTATGGGAATTAGGGTAACAAACGGAAAAAGTGGCAATGTGCTTCAAAATTTCATAGTGGCACATACCTCGTACTCTTTAAGAAATCGTACTTTGGTAAAGTGACACCTTTACCCCGTTCTAGTTCAGAAATGGTTTCAGCCAGCTTATCAAAGTCAAAGGCAGCTAAACAACAAAAAAGATTCCTCAGTACCAAGAACCTGAATTAAACATATAGAAAGTGAAATTCCGACTTAAACCTACATGGATGGTCGAAATCGTACTCTCCAATTTCAGCTTTTATTCGTTCTTCGGCGTTTAGCTCTTTGTAGAACGATTCCATTGGGATTGTAATCACCTAAACTAAAGAACTGCAGTCATATTGGTTTCAAACGTAATGGCTAAGATTTAGTGACACTGAAATGAGCACTTATTTATCTAACAACTCAAAATGTCAATCAATACGCATGTAAACCGTGTATGGACAGGAAGAAAGCCGAATGTACTGCAGTTATGGCGATTTCTGATCAATCACAATCTTCCTTATACCTTTAGAAATCCACGAACTTCTATTTTCCACCTGAACTGAACCACTAAAATTGGGCAACATGTAACGCAATTCATCTTTATTCTTCAACTTCTTTTAAATTCTCGAGTACATCGCAAGCAAACAAACAGAATTTGCTGGCCAAACAATGACTACACCATAAGAACAACTTTTAATAGTTTTTAAAAAAAATTATTAGTGAATCTAACTTTAACAAACGCCGGCAACCAAAGTGGTGTACGCACGCCTTTCGTTTTCTCAGATGATAGAAATTTTTGGTTAACATAACACCCTTGACTGGCAATAAACTTAAGGTTTCCATTGAAGAATATGTAAGATTTGACCGTTTGGTTTAAGTACATAATAACATAGGTGTTAATCAAGAGTAACCTTACATTCAAATTTGAAAATATTTCTACTTAGGAGACAACGTTCACCTGTTTTTTCTTATCCTGATTCAATGTCTCAAGCCGTTCCATGATCTTTTCCATGACTAGTGACTGAAACTAGCCATTAGTATATAGTAAATATTTAACACGACTACCATGAAAATCCACCAAGTGAAATCTCTTATCAACAATATGAAAGCTCCGGCAGCTGTCACCAACTTGTTGACATGTAAATAACATGGAAAACGAGTACAGCTAACAAGAATCTAAGGTTATAAAATTTTAAAGAACAAAGCTCTCTGCGTTGATATATTCCTGAGGGAAACGCCATGCATTCGACTTCATTCAGCATCGTTTGGAGGTGATCGAATGCATATATGGCCTTTACAGTGTTCGCGGTGGCCTATCGATTATCGAACCAGTGCTACTATCGTCCCAGACAAGTCCGGTACCAATTTGCGGATCCTGGAGGAATGGGGAGCTTGGTGAGCCATAGACGCGAGGATAGATCTAATATTGCGGGGTACTGCCGACCACTGCCCCACACGAGGTCTTTTAAGAAGCTCATTTTTGTCTTTAATCAATAAAAAAGTACCCTAGCGAGAATCACAAAAGGAATTCAGATTTCAAACACTTAAAAGACGAGCATATTTGTCTCACCGGTCCTACAGTTATCCACAGGAGTTGCGCTTTTTCACCTCTTCTAATTATCATCACTTCTCTTAGATACTCACAATAACATCAAACCAGTTTTCCTACTTCGGCTTCCTTCATTTACTCCATTCAGGCAAAAAAACACTAACCTTTCCTGAAGACGGTCCTCCCGCCACACCGATGATACAAGGGAGTCGCGCTTTCCCCATAAATCTAAATTCATTCATAAATTTGATAACGGGCCATGTGAGAAAAATGATCTAATTCACGGGAACAATATTACGATTGCTCGACAACATGTTAAATTTACTGCAGTAAAGAATAGTATCCGAAGACCTAATCAAGAACACACATAAATCCAGTGTGTGTTAGGAGAGTTGTCATGAAAATATCATAAAAGCAAAAAGTCAGGTTATTAGGTAAAAAAAGGATGAAGCTCTCGGCGTTGGTCAATCCTTGAGGGATACGCCATGCATTCGACTCCATTCGTAGCTTCGTAGAGGTGATTGGATGCAGATCTGGCCTTTACGATGACTAGCGGTGGCCTACCGATGTATAGAGCCAGTGCTACTAACCTACCAGATATGCCTGGCACCAATTTGCCGACCCCGGAGGGATGGAAGGCTTGCTGAGCCGTGAGCGTGGGGATCGCTCCCATGTGTATTGCATGTATAACGCAGCGCCCCTCTGACCACTGCGCCACACGAACCTGGGTTATTAGTAACCTCTATGGAAGGAAGCATTATCTACCATGCGTAGAAAAACGCGTAGACAAGGATTTTAACAGCATAACAGTTGGAAAATAGCAATACTTCTCGAGTTGTGGAAGAATTCTGGTTCAGCACGAGATCGATCGCAAAATGTCTGGCCCAACGAACGCTTCCGACGACGTCAACAGGCCTAGCTCGAGAGTAGATGGAATTGCTGGGTAGGTTACTTATGCCTCTAACAAATTAAAACAACTATCCAACTAGTAACGAATTCTGGGGCGAAGCGTGTACTACATATATCCATAAGCATATACGTGTATATGTATATACGTGGTATAGACATATATAAATACATATGAAGATACATACGACCGCATATCTGTGTACACATATAAATATATACATTCATATATGTCTGAAGTCTAAAGACGCGCATTCTAGCCATATTCCTATCGATGAAGTCCGAAAACATCCATCAGCCCACAGCACTCCGTGTAGACACTATAGTTCCCATACAGAATTAAGTGGATTCCGGAGTGTTTTAGTGGACTATATATATATATTCATTCGACAAATAATGGAAACCAGATGAAAACATCAGGTTTGAAGCCAAAAAATTCATTCTATTCAGCTAATTTGCCAAAAGTGCAACGCCGGACGAGTGTATTTGCGGCACACACTCTAAAATACGACACTTCGAAAAATACACTGTATGTGCAAAAATAATCTGTTTGGAGTTTATTCTGTACGTGTTTATTTACTGATAAAGACATAGTTGATGAAGACAAATTTGCAACTAATGTTTAGGAAATGCTGGGTATCTGCAAAGTTGTTGGCGACCGATGTGATTTATCGCGTTGTGTGTTTGCAATCAGTTCTCAATCCTTCCCACAATTGTTCCCTGATGTTTTTGAGAATAGCGCTCAAAACCACTCATACAGTTCCCATGTTCGACTTTCTATTAATCTCGGCATTGGAATATGAATGCGTAGTTTTCTTGTTCAGCAATCGCGAGGTTGTTATACAGCATACATTTACTTCCATAGAAAAACACAATACAACACAACACAACAGTAGCTGACGTTTCGGCAGTATCGCCTTCTTCAGAGCCGCTTTTTTACATGACTTCCAATGAGGAAGGTTAGAACAGCTGATTGTAGTCGCATATGGTTGATGACTCGTTGATATGGTTGACTCTGTAACACGGCACATACTTTCTGTAACAGTTCCCAGGTTCGACTTTCTATTAACCTCGGCATTGGAATATGAATGCTTAGTTTTCTTGTTCAGCAATCGTATGTGTATGTGTTACAGAAAATATGTGAAAACTAGGCATTCATATACCACTCATACAACCATCTAAAAACTTTAAAACGTATCGAGTTGCTCTACCGCTCAGATCAGAGGAGTTTGGTTGGACCAAGATCGAACTAAATACCATGCCATCGGTATGAGAAGATTTCTATGATTCTTAACTCAAAATAAGGTGTTCTTTATGCTAGTTAAGCACCGAATGGTTTAATTATCAGCTTCATCAGTGCAATGAGCGATCCTAATGAGGTAATCGCTATAGCGACTCGTCCTGGAAGGATTTACGAAGCATAAAACTCTGTTAACTTGATTCGTCTTGTAACTATGCAAGTGGTTCAACTGCAGTGAGAAGTTGAAGTTATACACCTGAAGTGTTCTACCTTCGTTGTTCCCCCTAATTTCCCATGCAACTTGGATACTTGGATGGCACGTCGCCAATGGTTGTGCGGGCTCCGGCATAATCTCCATTTTTTCGGAGATTTGTTGGTTTAGCTATCGTGGTTCCCTGGAATCTCGAGGTCAGCCTGACCAAAGTCTGCTCCAGGTCGTCACCACTAGCGGCAGTCGCGGCCCTTGTGCATACAAGGGAGATTTGTCACCATGCGTCTTTGATACCAGGACGGTGATAGAACCTGGTATTGGATTACTCTTAGCTGGGCCTCCTGATGGAAACGCAGGACTTCTAGTCAGCTTGGGAGACCCTACCTGAGGATGAATCTCCCCGCTGTAGATCGTAGCCCGACACCCAGAAACACCTCCTAGCCACGATGAGGCGGCAAATCGTTGAGAGGCTTAACATACAATCGTGAGATAACACTATTACAGTGTTTCCAAGTGACCATTACAGGTAGTAGATGTCTCGTGTGAATCGGTTTCCCTCTGGAAAACCACAAGTGTGATTTGACGTACCGGCTACGGTGTGTATTGTCTTATTCACTAGAACAAGAAGGAAGAGGAATTAACGGCCCAATGCAATAAGAGGAGTATAAGAACATTTTCTTCGTACCCTACCAACGGTTTTCCGCCTCATCATGGCTGGGAGGTGCTCCGCTGTCGGATTTGCGATGTGCAGCTGAGGGATTCATGCTCCTAGCAGGGTCTCCTGAGCTTAAAAGGAGTCCGACGTTTCCATAAGGACGCGTAGCTAATAGTAAACCTATACCAGGATCGACCTTGTGATAGCGGCGATCTGGGGCAGACTTTGGCTAGGCTGACCTCAGGACTCCACGGAACCAGCATGGCTAAATCATCTGAACTCCGAAAAATTGAAATTAAGCTGAGGCCTGCACAACCAGTCAGGATGGGCCGTCAAAGCACCTAAGTAAGTATTTCCTATGGCTTACCAAGTGTTCCAGTTGTTGTAATAAATGCCTACCTATGTGTTTCGACACTTCATTCAACACGACGTCGTAGTTTCTTTTACGGAATCCACTCCTATCGTAAGTTTCAGTGTAAACAAGAAAGCAAGAGCTGATTACTACGTAAAAGCACTGCAGAGCTGACCATGTTCTTTTAACCTAATATGTCTTCTTTTGGTTCTATATGTGGTGGCATTCACTGAGACGAGAGACTTCATGTTATACCAACAGTGCCAAGCCTCACACTTAAGTAATTAAACCTTTGCATACAATAATTACATCAGCATAATAATGGCTAAGCCGCAATACCTGAACAACACATGCGATAATTTCGTCAATTTTTACTTACTGCCTACTAATTTTTAATGGCATGCTATTATGTGGAATATAACCATAATGTCGCTAGGATATTTGCAAAACTCGGACCGCTGGTGTTTACGAGGTCTATGTTCAAGGTCAAGTTGATCAGCGAGCGATATTCAACGATTTTTTCATGGATCTTCTCCGCCTACCGTCTTCAAATGTTTCCCATGGATGGTGCTCTCAACACACAGCGTCATTATCAGGGCTCTCACCTTTATCACTTAACTTTGCAAACCAAAATCGCATCGTTTGCACATTAACGGTACCACATTCAATGTAAAGTCGATGATGAGAGCGGATTTCGTTACTGAACTTTCATTTGGTAGAAGATACTGCTCATATCAGATTTCTTTTTTCTATTCACGGTAGCACTAATTCAAGAAACCTTCAAATAGAAAGCTTAAAATAGAAAGGTACAGCGGAATGGACTACATGGATTTGCAAAGAATATAAGCACAAAGGCCTAAAAACCTTTTTTGACATGCAAACGGATCTCCCTCATATGAGGGATCTCGAGCCGGTTAGTCGCGAGGCTACGTGGCGCGTCCCCAAGTGGCGGATAGGGGGTTAAACGTGGACCAAAAGCGACATTTGCTTCCATGAGACGAAGGTGGATCCAGGATATGGATTCCCTGTTTCTGCTGCGTGGATTTGGCACATACTTTCTGTATTTGCTAGGCGTATTCATGCATGCGTGTGTGGGTGCGTTCTCGCTTTATGCGGATTGTATTCTACGAGTCAACTCGGCCAAAAGCCTGCAATCAAGTGACAGGGAAGTATATGGGAGGCGGTTAGGAGTCTCCTCCAACAAATAAGCTCCATGTCCACACTGGGAGATACTGCCAAGCTACCCATGAGAATACGCAACGCCCACGTTGAGAGCCCAACAAGCTATACATGGGTATCAAAAACGCTAAACACAGCAAAAAACGGGCCTCATTCCCCTGACCCCGAAAGAGCTCCCAATTTCGCAGCGTTGGGCTACCAAAATTTTAGGGCCAATGGAAGCTGCCTGGATCAAGAAGAACTATGGTGACAATCTGTACCTACAATGCACGTACATTTGCATCCAAGACCTCGATAGAGGACTTGCTCATGCAAGCAAGAATGATAAGGTACGACGGCATCGGCCTGGCCGAAACGAGACGACGCCACCCATTCAACGCTGTCTATGACACTGGAGAAGAACCGCTCCTTGGAACATGCGACAGTAGAGGAGTAGGCGGTGTCGGCGTTCCCGTCAACACGAGTTTGTCCATGAACATCGATTCATCCGAACAGTTTACAACCCAAATCAGACGTTTACGATTAATGAGATGTGGATCGATACCGGCTTTGACAATCTTCGTCGTTTACGCTCTAACATCAAGCTATGACGAAGAAGAAGTCGAAGCGTTCTACATGGACTTGGAAAAGTTCTACAGAGAAGTACATACATTCTTCAAGGTCATAATTGGAGATTTCAATGTCAAGATTGGACCAAGAAAAACGTCTGAGGAACGTCACATTGGGACCCGCGGATTACAATGGAACGAACAGGGTGAGTGGCTCTCTGAGTTTATCGTGGCGACCAAGACCATTCGTGGTAGCTCACAATTCCGGAGGCCTCACCCTCAAAGCTAGACGTGGGAATCTCTCAACGGAGAGTACCATAACGAAATAGACCACATCATAGTAAATAGAAAGTTTTGCCTAACCGATGTCGCTGTTGTCCCAAAATTTTACACGGGATCAGTACACCGTCTCCTTCGTGCAAGATTTTATTTCTCGCGGAAAGGAGAAAAAGCCGCTAAGCTCAAAAACCGAAGTCCCAGAACCACCACAGACTAGAACTTATTCAACTCATTAGTCGGCTATGGGAAGATGCCGTTGTTGACTAAGCTGAAAGTTCGAAAGTTACCAAGAGACGTCTGTCTCCTGAAACTCTAGAGCTAATACGCCAGCGGGGAATCGCACGAGCTGCAGGCAACCGCGAACTAATAGCCGAACTTGCAAAACAATGCAGACATGCGATAAAGGAAGATCTTATAGACAGAAGAGCAGCAGTAACGGTCGAAGCTCCAGAGGATGGGAAAACATTGACAGAGCCCACCGAAGCTTCGCCAATTATAAGATTTAGATGGTTGCACTCCGACGCTCAGACGGAACAATAACCAGAAAGGCAATGGTGAAAATCATCCACTACAGAAGAGCAGCAGTAACGGTCGAAGCTCCAGAGGATGGGAAAACATTGACAGAGCCCACCGAAGCTTCGCCAATTATAAGATTTAGATGGTTGCACTCCGACGCTCAGACGGAACAATAACCAGAAAGGCAATGGTGAAAATCATCCACTAATACTACACAGATCTCTTCGATAGCCACGTCCACCTCCCGTCATATGAAATAAAAAAGAATGGATATGTTGTACCACCGGTTCTCGCTTCCGAAATCCGACATGCCATTTCACCGGTGAAAAATGGAACAACACCAAGTCTGGAGAGGACAAGATCAGAACGTCTGAAGAACCTTCCGCCAGTCCTGGTAAACACACTGGCTCGGCTCTTCACACGTTACCTGTCTGAATACAAGGTCCCTACTCAGTGGAAGACCAGCAAGACCGTGTTGTTGTTCAAGAAGGGCGACCTACACGATATAGGCAACTATCACCCAACCTGCTTGTGGTCCGTCGTCTACAAACTTTTCACTCAAGTCATCTTAAACAACATTGACAGAACACTGGGCGAAGGACAGCCATGTGAACAAGCAGGGCTTCGAAAAGGATTTAGTACGATGGACCACATTCACACGATAACAAGGCTCATCGAAGTATCGCGAGAGTACAAAAGACCGATCTGTCTCATTTTTATCGACTTACAGAAGGCCTTTGATTCATTTGAGATAGAAGCAGTCATGGAAGCCCTTTGTAGTCAAGAAGCCCCTACTCAGTACATAAAGATTCTTCGTGAGCTGTAGAAAAACTTCACGACCAAAATTTCACCATTCTACAACGAAATTAACGTTGACGTCAAAAGAGTTAGGTAAGGCGATACAATCTCGCCAAAATTATTTACCGCCACCCTCCAAAATGTCATGCGAACAATGGAATGGGATAACATGGGAGTGAAAATCAGTAATCGGCAGTTACATCATTTTCGCTCTGCTGATGACATCGTCCTTGTAATATCAGACGTTAGCCAAGCGAAACGCATGTTTGCGGACTTTGATAAAGCGTGTGGAAAGGATTGGTCTTCGACTAAATCTCAAGAAAACGATGTTCATGAAGAACGGATTGGTTTCGATTGCCCTTTTCCCGCTCAACGGAACGAATATCTCCGAATGCTCCAGTCTATCTAGCTCGGGAAATCAATATGATGAACGACTCAGCACCAGAGCTGAGCAGAAGGAAACGAGCGACTTGGTAACTTTCAAGAGCATCAAGGATGTAGTGAAGAGAACAAAGAACACCCGACTCCGTGCCCACCTTTTCGACTCAACGGTTCCTCCTGCCCTAACGCATGCGTCAGAAACCTGGTCGCTGCGTAAGCAGGATGAAATATCACCCAGTTTATAGAACGCGCAGTCGAAAGGACGACGCTAGGAATATCAGAGTAAATGGGCCGGACACGTAATGCGTAGGAATGATAGTTAGGAGTAAGGTGGGCCGAACGCGCAGTGTGTATGAATGATAACCGGTGGACAAGAGCTGTTAGTGACTGGATTCCTTGGGATGTCAAACGTACTGCAGGAAGACCGCCGACGCGATGGTCAGATTTTTTCACGAAAAGCCTAGAAGAAGGATATGGAACGGATTGGTTTCGATTGCCCTTTTCACGCTCAACGGAACGAATATCTCCGAATGCTCCAGTCTATCTAGCTCGGGAAATCAATATGATGAACGACTCAGCACCAGAGCTGAGCAGAAGGAAACGAGCGACTTGGTAACTTTCAAGAGCATCAAGGATGTAGTGAAGAGAACAAAGAACACCCGACTCCGTGCCCACCTTTTCGACTCAACGGTTCCTCCTGCCCTAACGCATGCGTCAGAAACCTGGTCGCTGCGTAAGCAGGATGAAATATCACCCAGTTTATAGAACGCGCAGTCGAAAGGACGACGCTAGGAATATCAGAGTAAATGGGCCGGACACGTAATGCGTAGGAATGATAGTTAGGAGTAAGGTGGGCCGAACGCGCAGTGTGTATGAATGATAACCGGTGGACAAGAGCTGTTAGTGACTGGATTCCTTGGGATGTCAAACGTACTGCAGGAAGACCGCCGACGCGATGGTCAGATTTTTTCACGAAAAGCCTAGAAGAAGGATATGATGCTCGACGAGCCCCTAAAGCGAGCAGAACCCACTGGGCTACTCCTGCACGCTCGTTCGAGTGACTCGGCGATCAACAGGACTACAGGTGATACAGGTGACAGGTGATTGCTTTTTTCAGGTAATCGTAGGACCTTAAGGAATACCTACAGTTAGTAGAAAACTTTTTGTACTTTCTTTATATTCTTGTTGAGCAAAAACACGAGGTGTTATTTTATCTCTTTATTTACGAACAAGCTGACATCTCGGCGAATCTCGCCTTTCTCAGAACCTGGAAAGTCAAGTTGACCGCAATCCACCCACACATTGTATTGTCTCCGTCAGATGTGCAAGTTTCGTTCCACATAAGATTATACGTCGAAGAAATCCGTTGAGAACCCCATTTTCCTCTCTCTTTTTCATAGAAGAAAAAAATCGTAAAATGTTGTTTACAAGGACTACAACGGTTCACGATGTTTCTCCAATAGTTTATTTCCTGGCAATGCGTAACTATTTGTTGTATTTGACAATCAAGAAGAAACTGTAAAACAACTGGTGTGCGAATGATTTCTAGAGGGCGATAACCAATTCTGTGATGATCATGTTTCAAGAGGGACTACAAAGCTGTCTACCATCAAAATTCAGCTCATATTGTTAATGCTAGTCAGCGAAAGGAGAAGCATCAAGTGTATCCCATTCTCTCATAGGTCACGGCAGGACGGGTAGAGGAGCATCAAGTGCATCTCGTGGAACGACTTCACTTAGTTTGGAATTTTTTTGATCTTCACATGCCGGGCTGTTTTGGAGGTAGCATATCTGAAAAGCATGACAACTTTGTAAAGGATAAACAAAGGATAAATCTCTCGGCATTGACCAATTCCTTAGAGGTACGCCATGCATTCGACTTCACGTTTAGAGGTGATTGAGTGCATATCTGGCCTTTACAATGACGTGCAGTGGCTTCCCTAGGTATCGAGCCAGTGCTGCTATCCTCCCAGACAAATATGGTACCAATTTGCCGACCCCGCAGGGATGGAAGGCTTGCTGGGCCAAAGGCACGGGAATTGATCCCATGTGTATTGCAGGACGCCTCCGACCACTGTGGCACACGCGCCCTTGACAACTTGGTACAACAACTGATCTGAGAAAAGAGGCAGCGTTGTTGAGACTCTTTAAGTCCTTGAATATCAAGTAACACAACTGAAATTGTTTTTAATGAATTAGCGTAATTTAACTTGCGGTTCAGTTGTTGAGCTGACACGAGGTTGATGAAGATGCTTACTCGGATAACGTTTAAACGTCTTCGCCTTCATCTAAGCCGATGATCCGAGTCGCTGGTCACTGTGGACCATCCACTATCAACAATTTAGACACATTTCGGTAACTTTAACACTAACGTTGAATTCCCATCTATTTAAAAACAGTTTAGTTTAGTTCATCTTAATTTCGGTAACATAATTAGTATAAATGCATCTCACTTACGGAGCGACATCCCACCGATTAGCGGTGCGTAACAAGCGCGTTCACATTTGGCGGGTAAGGCTGTTGATAGCAAACCAAAAGCGACCTAGTGCTTACCTGAAGCGCAAACAGATCTAAAGGATGGGATCGCAATTTTTGCTGCGCCCATTTGGCACATATGTTCTGTGTTCACAAAGATATATTCATGGTTGCGTCTGTGGGTGTGTTCTTTTTTATGCGGATTGTATTTTACCAATTAGTTCGGCCAAAGGCCTGTAGTTACGTGAGTAGGAAATATATGTGAGAGAGAGAGAGAGGGAGATGGAAGTCGCCCTTAATAAATGCCTCGTCTATTTTGGGAAAAACTGCTGAGCCATCTATGAGTGAAACCGACTTCCATGTTCAGAGCTCAGCAAGCTTTAAGTGGAAATGTTGAGAACAGTAAAGTAAGCGTGCATCGTTCACCTAACCCCGAAACGGTACCCTATACGGCAGCATTACGGAGAAACCGCCAAAATATCAAGGCTATACGGTACTGCCTAAATGGCAAAGGACTAAGGTTACGAGCTGTACCAACAGTGCACGAACTTTTGCATCTAAGAAGTCCTCGATAGAAGACTTGCTTACGCAGGAAAGGAGGTTAACCTACGGAGTCATCGGACTGTTTGAAACGAAAAAAACGCTACATATTCACCGCCATCTACGATTCTGGAGAAGAGCTGCTCCTTAGAGCATGCGAGAGTAGAGGAGTCGGCAGCGTCAGCGTTCTCGTCAACACGAGTTTGTCCATGAACATCGAATCATTCGAACAGCTCACGACCCGAATCGGACGTTTACTATTAAAAAGATGTGGATCAATACCGGCTTTGACAATCTTCGTCGTTTACGTGCCATCATCAAACTATGACGAAGAAGAAGTCGAAGCGTTCCACATGGACTTGGAGAGGTTCTACAGAGAAGACCATACATTCTTCAAAGTCATCATTGGAGATTTCAATGCCAAGATCGGACCAAGAAGATCGCCTGAGGAACGTCACATTGGGACCCACGGATTAGAATGGAACGAACAGGGTGGGCGGCTCTCTGAGTTTATCATGACGACCAAAGCCATCCATGGTAACTCGCAATTCTAGAAGCCTCACCGTCAACGATGGACGTGGGAATCTCCCAATGGAGAGTACCATAACGAAATAGACCACATCATAGTAAATATGAAGTTTTGCCTAACCGATGTCGCTGCTGTCCTAAAATTCCACACGATATCACGGGAGTCCTTCTTAAGCATCGTGTTATAGCTATGCTTCATCACTAATACACTAATAAAGGGCAACATAAATGAGACTTTCTTTTGGCCAAGTGTTTCGTTTCGGCTCGTCGCTCTCCTTCCAAGCTTATCTCGGGCGGTAACTATTTCGTAGCCATCGGAGATGGCTATTTGCGGAGTCAAGTCGCGTGGCTCTTTTTTTAGTTCCCCGGTAGTGCACACAGAGGTGGCTGTTCGAAATATATTTCTCACAAGCGCCCTCTCTGTGGGTGATGGATGGGAAGAAAGGAAATGCACCGGGATGTATTTTTTACTTGGATTTCGGTACGATTTTGTCATGTAACCACTATTTGATAAGTTGATTTGAACGTTAAGGAATGGAAGCCAGATCCCCTTCGGTTTCTCTCGGGTGAATTTATTATACTCAGATTGTTCATTCAATAATTCAAAGCATTTGTCCATCTCCACTTGAGTAGAGAAAATAACAAAGCAGTTACTTATGTGTCTGCAGTAGAGTAGCGGCCGGAAATCGATAACAGGGGCTTCTATTTAGACATGAACACGATAGCAAGACTTAGTGCCAACCGCTATTCCATTGCCAACCCTCTCATTTGCACGTAATATTTCCCAGACAATCCGGAGATCGAGCAGTTTAGGCACTCTTTTAAGAGAGCCATAAGTTGCTAAATAGACAAGCCATGCATATGTATTCCTCCATGTTTAACAAGAAGTTCGTGGATGGCTTGCATTGCGGAGTCATTCGATACGCTGGTATTGAGACCGGAGTAATATTAGTGGATGATTTTCACCATTCCTTTTCTGGACGGACGCTGCAACGCTTACGCCTAGGCTTTGGAGTGCAACCACTTTGTCTTGTAATTGGAAAAGTTTCGGTGGGCTTTGCGAATGCTTTTCCCAGCCTTTGCAGCTTCGACCATCGCTGCTGCTCTTCTCTCTTTAAGATCTTCTATCTCCTGTCTGCATTGTTTGGCAAGTTCGGATGTTAGTTCGCGGTTGCCTGCAGCTCGAGTGTGTGTTGAGATAGACGTCTCTTGGTGACTTTAGAACTCTCGGCTTTCATAGCGCTAACGTGAAGATGTTGAATGAGCTGATCGTATTCTTTCTCAGTAATGACATCCTGCCAAGGGACAGCTGGTTAACCGAATAAACCCCAGTTTGTGGTGGTTTTTGAATTTAGTGGCTTTTCTCCTTTCCGCAAGAAATGAATTCTTGCGGAAAGGAAAAATGCGATTCCATGGTGGTTTTGGAACTTTTTTTTAAATCCTAGCAACATTCTCTTCTTTCCCCGAGAACCTTGCTTGGACGGGGCGATGATGACATTCTGCGCAGACTCCAACCATGACTCCAACCATATGTACGGTGGTACTAATTCACGATCCAGCTTTGCCTCGAAACACGTGGAAAGTGGCCCGCACCATCGACTTGAGGCAGTCAGAAAGTGGTGCAATGCTAAAAGCACAACTCAAATTACCGACTGGATGTACCATAAGGAGACCGACTAATCTACTAATTCCACTTGAGCTGGAACACAGCCCAACACAGAAACAGTTAGGAAAAAATGGAGAGATGGAGTCGCCGACTCAAAACCCCCAAAGCGTAGTTGAAATTACAAATCAACGTTATAATCTCCGACCTTGATCACGTGACAATGTGACAATGAAAGTATTCAACTTATGTTGACACGCACACAGCGTAATTACACGAGGATGAACGACAGCATTAATGTAACAGCAATGTAAGAGCTAAGAACTACACTAAGAACTACACTACACATCATTACGACCTAAGCAAATGAATCTGGAAGGGAAGGTCAAGCGAGAGGGAAATAATGATGGAGTTAGCAGCGGTAATCCCCAAGGCGTCGTCGGGCAAAATGGCGGTGCTAGTGGGTGTGGCAACGTACAAGCGAGCGGCGTGCCCAATGGGCCAAACGGGACATGGACGCAGGGCACGCACGCGGTGCTGCAGCAGCGCGGTCTTCAACGATCCATAGAATCTATTAGTTAGGTAGATAGAGAATTCTCTATCTGACAGAGGAATTCTCTATAGATGTTGGGGCTGTTGCGACATTGGTTAAACAAAGCCTTCGATTTGCCATTCACGACCTTACGATCTTTGTGATCTATTTCACTGGAGTACTCTGCACTGAAATCAACGGTTGCCTGCTGCCCGTGCGAATCCACACTGGCGCGCCCGTTCAAAAGTTTCTGGAGACACACGCCTCTTGGTGACTTTGGAACTTTCAGCTTTCATAGCGCTAACGTGAAGATGTTGAATGAGCCGATCGTATTCCTCGTCGATGTTGTCGACAACGGCATCTTCCCAGCAGCTGACTAATGAGTTGAATAAGTTCTAGTCTGTGGTGGTTCTGGGACTTCGGTTTTTGCGTTTAGCGGTTTTTACTCCTTTCCGCGAGGAATAAAATCTTGCACGAAGGAGACGGTGGTCTGATCCCGTGTAAAATTTTGGGACAACAGCGACATCGGTTAGGCAAAACTTCCTATTTACTATGATGTGGTCTATTTCGCTGTGTCGATGTTGTCGACAACGGCATCTTCCCAGCAGCTGACTAATGAGTTGAATAAGTTCTAGTCTGTGGTGGTTCTGGGACTTCGGTTTTTGCGTTTAGCGGTTTTTACTCCTTTCCGCGAGGAATAAAATCTTGCACGAAGGAGACGGTGGTCTGATCCCGTGTAAAATTTTGGGACAACAGCGACATCGGTTAGGCAAAACTTCCTATTTACTATGATGTGGTCTATTTCGCTGTGTTACTCTCCGTTGAGAGATTCCCACGTCTAGCTTTAAGGGTGAGGCCTCCGGAATTGTGAGCTACCATAGATGGTCTTGGTCGCCACGATAAACTCAGAGATCCACTCACCCTGTTCGTTCCATTCTAATCCGCGGGTCCCAATGTGACGTTCCTCAGACGCTTTTCTTGGTCCAGTCTTGGCATTGAAATCTCCAATTATGACCTTGAAGAATGTATGTTCTTCTCTGCAGAACTTTTCCAAGTCCATGTAGAACGCTTCGACTTCTTCTTCGTCTTAGCTTGATGTTGGAGCGTAAACGACTAAGATTGTCAAAGCCGGTATCGATCCACATCTCATTAATCGTAAACGGCTGATTTGGGTTGTAAGCTGTTCGTATAGTAACTATTGCCAGAATACTTACTATTCTTTCATCATATCGTAGGTCTGTGGTAACCACATTCGTGGTCTTTCACATCGCTTGGCGATCTTGCGGCATGTGAATGTTTTCACTTCATTGAGAGAAACTTTGGTTGTCGTAAACATTCTTTGTTATCCACACTCCTTTTGTACAATCGGAACCATCCCTTTGTGTGTTGCATCTGTTCCAAACCATCGCGGATACGGTAAAGGCTCCGGACCTGTGCCAAAGTACCGCCTCCTCCAGAAGACATTTAAAGAGCCTTCTGAGTAAATATGGTATTCGCCCCTCTGTAAATTTCGTGTGAGCCACCATGTAGTTAATCCAAAATGTTAACTCTTATGGTACGTGGTCACTGTTGAATATTAACTTTGCATTCATGTACCTCTAAACACGCTAACTCTATTGTGTGTTAACATTAACCTCATCGCAGTATACTCATACGCTTACATGTATTCTCTAATACGTCAACCTAATCGCAATGTTATCACATGCTAACATGTAACCCTTAGCGTGTTGACCTCATCACGAGCTACATCACAAGCCTGCATAGTCTGTAACCCTATAGTATTGATGTGTGAGAGTCAGGTATTACGGCCTTACATAAATCTCTTAATGTGCCTAAATCTTGGGACACTCTTAACGTATTCTAAATGCACAAGGCACTGGTTTATTGACCTATAGTAAAGATACTAACCCGCCTTACCCTCACTTATTGATCATGATACAATATTGCAGTCTGTGCTGTGCCGATGTTCGCATTTCGTTATTATTGAATTATTATAGTTACAAACGGTTTAATTACCCGAGTTTGAGATATTGCTCTGCGACAATCACGAAAAAGTCTCGCGTGGCAACTTCTACGAAGTCGAGCATCCTACTCAAAGTTAGCGATAATAAGGTGCCGAGAACTGACTCGAAGACCTAACTTCCGCTAGCAACTGGTATAGTTCGAATGAATCGATGTTCATGGACAAACTCGTGTTGATGGGAACGCCGACACCGCCTACTCCTCTACTCTCGCATGTTCCGAGGAACAGCTCTTCTCCAGTGTCATAGACAGCGTTGAATGGGTGGCGTCGTCTCGTCTCGGCTAGGCCGATAACGTCGTACCTTACCATTCTTGCTTGCATGAACAAGTCTTCTATCGAGGTCTTAGATGCAAATGTACGCGCATTGTAGGTACAGATTGTCACCATAGTTCTTCTTGACCCAGGCAGCTTCCATTGGCCCTAAGATTTTAGTAGCCCAACGCTGCGAAATTGGGGGCTCTTTCGGGGTCAGGGGAATGATGCCCGTTTTTTTGCTGTGTTTAGCGTTTTTGATACCCATGTATAGCTTTTTGGGCTCTCAACGTGGGCGTTGCGTATTCTCATGGGTAACTTGCCAGTATCTCCCGGTGTGGACATGAAGCTTATTCGTTGGAGGCGACTCCTAGCCTCGTACGATGTACTTCCCTGTCACTTGATCGCAGGCTTTTCGCCGAACTTGCTCGTAGAATACAATACAAATCGTAATCGTTATCGAGAACGCACCTACACACGCGTGCATTAATATCACCAACGCGCAAACTCCTAGAGGCTTTTTGGATAAATGCCAAAAATTCGGTAATGAATAGCAAGGAGGAATGCCCAGAGGTTACACGCGACCTTGCCCCGTATCTCTGGATCAATTTCTGATGTGGGGTGGCGCAGTCATCAACCATATGCGACTATAATCAGCTGTTCTAACCCTCCTCATTGGAACTTATGTAAAAAAGCGGTGAGTTTTTCGAGAAGCTGTTGATCATGTAATTGCCATGAAGTTTTTCGTTTTACTGTAAGTGTTATTGAAGTGTTTGGCCTAATAAATTGTATATCAGTATACCCTTCCAGGCTCTGAAGAAGGCGATACTGCCGAAACGTCAGCTACTGTTGTGTTGTATTGTATTGTGTGATTTTCTATGGAAGTAAATGTATGCTGTATAACAACCTCGCGATTGCTGAACAAGAAAACTAAGCATTCATATTCCAATGCCGAGGTTAATAGAAAGTCGAACTTGGGAACTGTTACAGAAAGTATGTGCCAAATCGGCGCAGCAGAAATAAGGAGCCCGTCCCCTGGATCCACCTGCGTCTCAAGCAAACAACGGTCGCTTTGGTCCGCGAATAACCCCCTATCCGCCACCTGGGGACGCGCCATGTAGCCTCGCGACTAACCGGCTCGATATCCCTCGTATGAGGTAGATCCGTGGTAGGATGATGGAAGATAGGTAGAGGATGCGCAGTAGAAAGGAAAATGCTCAGAATATCCCAAATCATTGAGTGAATGGAGAGGTCGAAGCTCTGATCTCAACGTCAACGGTCAAAAATTAAAGATTCTTTTACATACGCCAAACTGTCGAATATAATGCAGCCCGGTGACGTCTTGCGTGTGAACAACGATTACTGGTTGTGAGCCGTTAGTGGATTCTTATAGATGTTAAGTGTACTGCGACCGACCCGATGGCTTTTCACGAATCCTTCCCCATCCCCACTGGAAGAAGAATGTCAGGTGCAATTAGCCCCTAGAGCTGTAGAAGGCACTGGTCTACATTTGTCCATAGCAGGAGAAATGGGATGTTTACTGGCACCTGCTCGGGTCACGCAAGGATCAACGGCACAACTAGTGAAACCAGTGAACGTAGAGATAAAAATCGTTTAATATGTTTCTATAGATTATCCTTCGAACAGAAGAAAGAAGGCGAAGAATTACCAAACAAATGAAATAGGCTATAAAATTGGCGACTCTTGCGAGCAAGAAGTGGACGAAAAATGAATATTTTTTTTGCAACTTTATTAATTACTTCGATTAGACCTGTGGCTTGCAAAATCAACACAAATGAGAAGTGTCGACAAAGTTGAAGCTAACTACAGCTTGACATACCACCTCTGTCAGCTGTAGACCCGTTAGTAGTTGAGTAACTCGAGCCGGCATCGGTGAACTCTTTGTCGCCGTTGTACACCAATCCTGCTTAGTCGGCTAAGCCTGTCCAATATTGGGGCACGTACAGCCCCATAACTTTGGCATCATTCCATCGTTTCAGTTTCTTTATTCCTTTCTGGGAAAGAAGAATCGCGGTGTTTTTGGGTTAGTTTTATATGTGAATCAGTTTGAACTTCTTCGACTCGTTATTGCACCGAGGAAGTTTCATAGAGAGTAAAATGACTTTCGAAAAAGCTAATTCATGCAGTTTTATGACTCTAAAGAATGCTTTAGTAAACGGAATATCCTAAACAGCAAAAAAACCTAAAAGTTTTTTTCTAAAACTGGAAAAAATTTTTATTAGGACGTCATATTTTCTTACCAACTTGTCGAATGCACCTACTTTATTTCTTGCTTGAGTGATGTCGCAACCTGCTTGGCCATATTTAGCCACCTAGAAAACAATCGCGTTGCATGGTTCCACCAAAAAGTTTAGAAATTGCGTTAAATTAAATAAGTTCACTTTTCAAAGAGATATAAAAGATCTAAATAAAATAAAATATGGGCCTCAAAAGTGTCAGTGTCATGTGCAAACTTTTTCGTCACCAATCCTAAACGTACCCTAACTGAAAAATAGTGTCGATGATCCCATAGATAGCTGTATGGCCGGTGGTAATAAAACTTGTTTTTATTGGAACACGTAAAATCTTCTCCTTTCGGTTCACCTAGACATTCTATGTACTCCGAATCAGGAGCCATAGAGGTTGAATACCTAAAATGAGAATATGCACTTTCTATTATCTTCAGAAAGCAATAATATCTTAAAGATTGGACTTCTTCATTGCAGGAATCCTCATCGCCCGTAAGACGTGCTCTTTCGTTCAACGTTCAGTGATTTGTAGGTGAATCAGGAACGTTTTCAAATCGCCAGTCGCGCGGTAGTATGGCTCGGTATGTTTTCCTCATCCGGCGCAAAAAGCATTATTTCTACCGTCTGGGATTTTGATTAAGAAAACTCGCAATGGTATCAGTGGTCATTTTCTTGAGCTAGATGACGTAAAACAAATTGGCTTACTAAAAGCTGCTGTGCATCACTTGCTTCTATGGGTCACTACTATTCAATTTATTTGATTTTCAAAATCTTATGCTTCTGCTTTACTGACTGTTGATTGTTCAGCATTTAGCATGGTTTTGTCTTCTTCGTTGCATCTGCAATGCCTTGGAGAAACCACCATACCACTCATTTACTCCTATTTCATCGAAGCGAAGCAACTCGTCACACTGACTTCTCCATTCAGGTTTACATATCAGGATCATGCAGAAAACGCCCATGTTTTTCTGAGCATGGGACTTAATGCAACAGTAAAAATAAGCTGGTTACTTAGAAAAGCAGTCTTCTATGGACTTGACTCGAGACGAATTTTTCGGAACCCGATTTCGATGTCGAGCAGCATTGGTTTTCCGGTTTAATGCTTACTGTTAAGGACAACATCAGCGCGAAAAAATGGGGTAGCTGGCACCCACTGACTACCATGTACCTATTTTTATTCTCTTTCTTACCGCAGTATGTCGTTCGTCGTTCATATATTATCCTTGGCTACTGGAATCGATTTCAATGCTTAGTTATTGATAGAGATATTCATCTAACTTGTTTTGACTGAAACACGTACTCTTAAAATTTTGCACTGATGTTTGGAATGTCAAAAATACGTTCAATGAGTGGTGCCTTATCGTCTCAGTCACTATAACATAGTGCATTTCCTTTCCTTAACTTGGATCATCAGGTCTTCCGCCTAAGTTTTCGATATTAGCGCGGGCTTATAGTAAGCCTATGTCATCGTTCTTAGAGGTTTTGCCAGCCTACGTTGGTTCTAAGATTATCCCAACGTTTTCATTCGTGTTTAACTTAATGATTCTGTGCCTGAGACACTTACGGAATAACAACTCATAATTTTCACATTGTTTTAGTGACGAATACCCGCAAGTAACGTGGAGGCTTTATCTGTTAAGCCCATTAATGGATTGGTAGTCAAGCTCTTGTAGAGTGAATGAGCTAAATTCTTGAAAGGAACTCTTGAATCTGACTGTTACATAATGAAGCTTAAACACATATACACATTCCTAGGAAACTAAGTGGAAATTTTGTTAACGCGGACGGAAGTGTTTTGTGAAGACAATTGATCAAAATAGAAGGCAAGCAAGGCGCAAGCAAAGAAGACGTGGTCAAATTGGAAAGCGAACACGTCCCCACCATATGAGCTCCATCGATTTTCCCACCAATAGTAGAAAAGCGAAGAAGATTTTACAAAAAAAATGTTTAAGCCTACCAAATTTCCGTCCCATGATGATAAGGCTGGTTCTTGGCGTCGATATTACAGGGCAGGCTCACGTCCTTTCCAAAAAATGACGGTTTGTTTTTGGCACAGGGTGGTGAATGTGGAACAATATCGTGTCGGAATACCACTCGATAGCTGAAAACTCGTGAACACTTGTTGTGAAAAGCACTTGTTTTCCAATGGCTCACGTTTTATGCCAGTTCACTTTCTTTACAGTTCTAAGGAACCTTGACAAAAAATCTACTCAACGAAATGTTCTCATGGTTGCAACGGGAGCTAATCTTGCATTTTTCTAGCTTATTAATTTGTTGAAATTGCAGTTTCGTATCAGTGTGCTTTCTAGACTCATGTGAAGTAGTTTAGACGTCTTAAGCGTCTCCACTTACTAATTAAGTTACCTTAGAGGTATCATACTGTCAAAGTTTAAAGCGAAGTCGACATCACCGACACGAGGCTGACCAAACGTGTAGACGACAAGTTGGTCTCCTTTCCGATAACCTGAAAAAAGCGCTCAGAAATGCATGAAATCACCGAAGCAAATGGAAGTAGTGGTCGACCAACATATCATTAACTGAATTGGATTTTTTTGCACCTGTTCACACTAAACGGTATTAATACGGAGTTTAAGAATATAACTACAAAGTCGTTAAAGAAAAGTGCCTGTACTTTCTTGACCACTATGCGTTTCTTTCTATGGCCATACCTTGCTTTGTAATCCGAGCGGCTGCTAATGCCGCTAGAGCTCCACCTAGAGAATGACCGGTCAAAATAATGTCGTAGTCCTGAAAATGAAACAGTGTAAGAATTACAATCTACCCGTACTTTGAAATAAAATTCTTATTTTCTTATTTTGTAGGCAAGAATGGTAGATTACATACAGCATACTTGGAGTTGCTGAGTACTTGTTCAACTGATGGCCAAAGCACGAGATGTGCGTTCATGAAGTATTGGTTGACCTAAACGATGTATTCTTGGATAACAGGGTAACATTTTTATAAAGGTATGCATGTACTTTGACGGAATTTTCTAAAAATAGATCGATTTTGAGCTGTTCCCATTGCAAATCGCCTGCCGACACCCAGCAAATTTATGGTGCAACAAGAGGTTACGAAGGATTGCCTATGTGTAATAAGGTCGTTATTTCCTGCTTTGTTATGATATTAACTCCTTTATTTCTATTGGGAAAAGTCTCCTTTCGATCCGCAAGGGTCTTTGTGTGCTTTCGATGAGGCCTAGGAAAGCCAAAACACTGCTATCCTAAAATTCTAGGCTGACTCTATTCGACCAGCATCCAGCGAAATTTATGAAGAAGACAAAATCCTTAACTGGTAGCGGAACTGTAACCAAATCCGAATGTGTTCATGGTTGATATATTACAGCGAGCGACTCGAATGAAAAAAAGCTGTGATTAGCACAATATCTGAAGTCTGACAATGTAAAAGAAGACTTTTAGACACTGCGTTTAGCCACGCCAGTTTAAATATATAGTCAAGGATGCCGAAAACAACCAAGCAGAAATAACGTCAAATTAGGGTTGATAATAAGCTAGTAGGCGAAAAATCTAAAACCGACCTTTATTTAATCTCGACACAAATAATTGACACTTTCTTGTATTATTGAACTGAGATGCAGTTGACATGAAATATTCATTCGGCAAACGTTTCGAAGACTTCGTCGTCTTCGGAGCCGCATCGATGTGAGTTGATGGTTACCGGGAGTCGTTCACGTGAAGTGGGTGTTCATTGCCGCATCGAGTTGAATCCAGTGAAGTGGAGCAGCGGCAGAATAAAAAAAATTCATTTGAAGGCGTTTTTCTACATAGCGTGGCTGTTG
Source organism: Angiostrongylus cantonensis (assembly GCA_009735665.1). Lineage (NCBI taxonomy): Eukaryota > Metazoa > Nematoda > Chromadorea > Rhabditida > Metastrongylidae > Angiostrongylus > Angiostrongylus cantonensis. The sequence continues at coordinate 11,431 of MQTX01000223.1, read as the reverse complement.
TTCTATTCGGTGCCATAAGAAGCACCCACATCCCGTGGATCATCGACTTGAATGAATGCGGCTCTAAAGAAGACAATGCCGAAACGTTAGCCGAATAAACACTTCGTACCAAGATCGTGTCAACTCAATAATACAAAAAAGTAAGAAAGAAATAATTTTTTAATTTTTAACTTTGTGTAAAAATTTAAAGCTGATGAGGGAAAGCAGGTATCACAGTGGTAGTGATCTCGTCCATTACGCGGACGGCGGTTCGAATCTCAATCCGGACCAGCTAGTCTCTCATTTCTCCAGGATGGGAAAGTGGTCTCGCATCGGACTTGTCTGAACCGTCCTTTTTTGTAATCCAGGCGGAAACGCTTTAGGTCAGCTTTTTTTAGGAGTCTAAAGACAGTCGAGTCGACCAGCATTCAGTGGCATTCGCAATTCCTCAGGTAGAAGCCGAACCTACACGAATTCCTTCCTAGATGGTAGATGAAAGGAAATGAATCGAATAAGGGAAGCGCTGGGATCTGGTCAGTGCGGCACATGTAATGTCGAATCATGGAATACTACTAATAAATAGAAAAATTGAAGGAAAGCAGGAACGGAGTACTCGAAGATAAGAAAGTTTCACATACGCTTCCAATGCCAAAAAATTCCACTAGTGAATTCAATGACTTCACTCCCTGGAGAAGAAGTTGATCCTGAAAAATCATTTGCAGATTATACGTTTTTAAAAAAGTTTCCATCAGTTAAAAAGCCTGTAAAATTTTACCACCGTTCTTGTTCCTCTGAAGACGACTATTAATTGTTTTTTCACGCTTGACACAACTGAAAATAATGTGTGTCAGGTCATAATTGTTTGTAAATTCTACTAAGATGATCCATAAACAAAACGGTTTCGAAAATTCATGATGCTATCTTGAGTTAAACAACATACGTCTATTTTCATACAATAACACACATACAACACAATCGCAGCTGACGTTTCGGCAGAATCGCCTTCCTAAGAGCATTTTTCACCTGTCTTCTTTCAACCAAATACGATTCTGAGCGGCTGTTCTTCTTCGGTGGAAGATAGGTGAAAGAAGCGGCTCTGAAGAAGGCGATTCTGCCGAAACGCCACCTACGATTGCGTTGTATGTGTGTTATTCTGTGAAAGTGAACGCATGCTGTTTAACAACCTCACGATTGCTGGGAGAGAAAACGACAAATTTAAATTTAAATGCCGTAGTTAATAGAAAGCCGATCCTGGGTGCTATCTTTAGTGTCGTGTAAATCACACAAACCCAGGAACGAAATTATTCGAAACTGTGACCTCAGTTAGTCTCGTATTTATCTCAATAGTTTACAATTAAGCAAGGAGTGTTATTGAGTGTCGAATTCCAGAATACATCTCGATGTAGTCACACAGGATAAAGATATTAGCATGCTCATTCGGAAGCCTAAGTAAAGAATAACCAATTGCTTCTAAACGCAGTCGTTCTGAAGAAAAATTACTCTCAAGGTGGCAAGCATTTTCTTGTTAGTGGCTTGCACTGACGACATTCAGGTAGCCCATGATGCTAGGTCAATGAAAATTATGGATGAAGCAACACAGTTGGTTCTTGTATGAGATCAATTACAGTAACAATGAACTTATAACATTAGCTTATTACGACTTTGTTATGTTCATATTTTGAAAGGAGCTTATAGTCATCTGCCTACATCTTTATACCCAATTACACTAATCAAGTAGGGAGTGTCCAGGGCAATCGTTCTGCAACACATACCTAGTCTTTCTTTGGATTCCGGGAAAAATTAGTGCTGGAATTGTCTGGGAAGATAGCACTTGTTTTGATAGGCACCATGAAAGCCACTAAATGTACCAATCCAATCATCTTTACTATGCAGTCGTATGCATACACTTTATTCTTAAGGGTTGATCGAAGCCGAAACTTTTTTTTTATTTGATATAACTTCGAGGCAAGACTGATGGGGCATATTTTCAGTGTTAAGCTTTTTGATTGCAATACGTTTCCACACTTCGATAAGACAACGACGATAGATAATTCACCTATGAAGTTTTCACACACATTGTTCCATTGATCGCACAAGATCTTTGTAGTGGAAAAAATCGTTTGAGCCTCATGTGACGGGAATGTTCTGGAAGAATTATTTATTTGATATAGTGGGTCAAACTGTAAAAAATAGACCAACTAGTTGAAAAGTTTATAGTAGTGTGCAGTTTCAACTAGTTCATACTCACTTGATACTTGATACCATCAGTCGGTCGTTTTCATCCTTGAGCGGACCCCAGCATAATCTCCACTTTTCGGAAATTTGCTGAATAAGCCACTGTGGTGCTCTGGAATCCTGAGGTCAGCCTGGCTAAAGTCTGCTCCAGGTCTTCACTACCACAAGCGTGACTTTGATACCAGGATGGTGGTTGATCTTGGTATTAGTTTACTATTAGCTAGGTTTCCAGATGGAAACGCTGGACTCGTTCTCAGCCTGGGAGACGCTGCCAGCGGGGTGAATCCCCGCTGTACATCTCAGCTCTACACCCAGGGATATCTCCCAGCCATGATGAGGCGGTAAGCCGTTGGGAGGACAGCTAGTTTATAGTAGTTATATTTGAAAAATGTAGTAGTTCATTTTTTGGAACCATTTTCTGTGCTAAATTGTTATTAATAGCATGTATTTTTTTATCGTGAAGATATAGTTTGCAGAACTCTCTAATGCTTTCCACTAGCCTTCAGTATCTCACTATTAACTTTATCCATGCAAGTTTTTTAGCGCGTTTCGAATCTAACAAAATTACCACGTTTATTTTCTATTAGTTTTAAGAGACAGGTGTTTTACACAATCCGACCACATCTGCATTTGCTTCAATGCAAACAGAAAAGCTTCTTTGACTCACCGATTCAGACATTCGTCTATTTGGTCACCGTATACGCCAGCAGCCATGTTTAGCATTTGGCGCGCCTTTAACTCGTTATATTTCGTCTTCCTGCTAGAAATTGGTACAGTGTGTACCAAACCAAGGCACGATAGTATGTACAACGTTTGCATACTCCTTAACTGAAAAACGATGTAAAACTTCATCTACTAGAAAACACCGCATTTCCAGACATCCGTGTAGTTAAGAGAAGTGTAATACCACAATGCAGAGAAGTAAAACCATGAACATATTGACGATCTATCACATGCTATTTTTCATACAGTGGAGACTGTCTTAATTTGAGCGTGTTATCGAGGAAATATCATTACGAACAGAGATTGTTCTCTTGAGAAAACGTACTCATGTACAAGAATTTCTTTGCAATCTCAGCATCCATAAATAGAATGCTTCAATCGAAAAAAGTTGGGTCAAGTCTTGCTTTAGCTATTTTGCGGCTATAAACTGAACAGCTATCGCAAGGACGTAATTGAAAACTATGTCGAAATTTGCAAAGGAATCCAACCATCACTATTTTCGGTCACACAAAAGACTCAGGCTCACGATTTGCAGTTTGCAAATCATATCTACTTCCTAAGACAGTTTATCCCTCCATTATTCCATTACTATGCGAAATTACAAGCATTATCGGCTAGAGCACCATCTGATAGTTAGAGAAACATGGTTTTTATAGAATCCTCATGCATTTGCTCAAGTCCTTGCTCAATAAACTACGAATAGTTGAAATGTTTTGAGTAAACTGCAAACAACACTTATATAATGGATTACTCACCGTGGTCGCTGTACTTTAGAAATAAGCAGGTTCAAAAACCGTAGTGAACCACTCTCGAACATACTACAAGTGTGTATAGGTTACAGAATGCTGACCTCTTCCTCTCAACCCTTTGAATCCATGAATGGTTGAGAATGTATGCATAAGTCAGAGGTTGTTCAAGGTACAGGGCATTGCATGAAGCGATATCATCGCCTTCATTTCTAAAATTCAAGTACAATTTCTCGCTCTATGGCCAGTGTTCCACCACATTTGTACCGATAATTGCCAAACCCCCTGTTCCACGTAAGTGTAGACGAGCAAATGTTTTAAGTAGTTGCCGAGCCCTCATGACTTAGGAATCAATGTTTAAAATGCAAAACTATTAATTGCCGGACTAACCACAAACACTCTGCTACTTTTATTACTGAAAAAGCAATAGAATTCTTAATAATGTACTGATAATTAAAACCAAACAAAAAGTAGAAAGAGCTATGATTTCCCACAAAGATCATCTATGAGACATAACAGTTGCATCGCCATCTACAACAATGGCTGAGATTACAGTTGAATGCCATTGCACTACTATTTGTTTTTGAGTACGGAAAACATATTTAGTAAAAAGATAAAACCACAATCATGATGAGATATTTGTGAAACTCCTTAACTGCAGGTATCTGCGGTTGGGAACGAATGAAGTATTACCCTTTCCGGGGTTCACGCGTTCACCATCGCACCATGCGGATCCTTCGTTTTGCCTGCTCTTAGCTAGTACTATCGATCGCTGCTATCAGCAATCACCAGTCAACGGGATTGATCTGGGGAGCCCAAATCGGCATTGATTCTTGTTAAGCCGAGGATGTAGTTGAAATCACAATGTTAACCTTTTATTCGCTGCCTACAACAATTTTCACGGTAGCGAACTATGCGAAATACAACCATGCAAAGACCGTATGGTGTGGTGTTCAACGCGTTAGCCCCTGAAAGGGTAATAGCGCATTCGTTTCCCCACCGCAGACAGCTGCGGTCCGGAGTTTCGCAGATATTTCACCTTCATTTCGGTTATATTTCGCATATATTACCTCACCGCGAACATTGTAGTAGGCAAAAAATAAATGTTAATATAGTAAGAAGATAGCTGAACATGTCATGCTCGTTATCGCTGATCACAGTACCTTTTCTGCTAATTTTTTTTCATCACAGCCGTCACATATAGAATTATTCAAACGGAGTGACGTATATGTGCACAATTCTGTGACAAAGCATTGTTACTGTCAATACTGTTGAGGGAAAGCAATTAACAAAGTGGAGGAAACATTATTGAATAACATGTTTACGACCTATGTTAGACCTTTGGTTAACTAAGCCTTCTATTCTTCGTTGTCAGCAGAATCTGTTAGTGAAATTCATGAAGAACAAGAGAATACTCAAGCAGCTGGCGATTCTACACGAAAAGTCGAAAACCTTCATGAATGACTGATGACAGAAAGCAAGCAGAGTTTCAGAAATGATGGAATTAGCACAATATGTGATAGTGGACAAATGAGCGTGCTCTCTACAATCAAGCTATTGTCAGTTTCTATAAGAATTTTCGGAAACTAAAGCATGAAATTCAAATTCATTTCCTTCGTGCATGATTTAGGAATAATTTTATTTTCGAATACTATACTGTTATAAACCACTGCAAAAGCTATTTTATACACTTTTGCTTTGCATAGCCTACTTATAATGTAAATACATTCCGAACAGTATCTGTCTGTGAGATGTTCTTGGATGTCTGGCTGCGGTGCATAGCGAGGGGATTCATTTCCCGGCAGGGTCTCCCAAGCTCAGAAGGAGTTCGGCGTTTCCATTAGGAAGCTAAGCTAAGAGTAAACCAATGCCAAGTTCTGCTATCAAACTTGTTGCATGGTGCAAATCTCACTCTGATCCTCATTGGCGGTGATTGCCTGTGGTGGGGACGACCTGGAGCAGACTTTGGCCAGGCTGGTCTCGAAACTTCAGGCAATCACAATGCCTAAACTAGTAAAATCCTGAAAAATGGGAACTTTTGCTGGAGCTTGCAAAATCAGTGAAGGTTGGCCGTCCAAGCATCCAAGTAAGTA
>MQTX01000222.1:726122-744283 GCA_009735665.1 Angiostrongylus cantonensis | reverse complement strand
ATATATATATATATATGCAATATCTTGAAGCCCTTCAATTCCTTGAATAGCTGAGTGCTTAAACCGCCCGTCTTTACAAATTAAAAACAAATGCATCACGCAAGCCTCGGGACTACTATACTATAAATTTGCTATTTGGAGAAAATTTTCTCACCTCACCGTAAAATCCCGAAAGCTCTGCTGTCATTTTTACAGCTAGTCACCACCACTCAGTTACTTCACTATTGCAGGGTTTTCTGTAATCCTATGCAGTTATATCTTGTTTTTAGAGTTGATATTTTCGAAGAAAATTTCGAACTATTTCATTGCTCGAGAAACTCTGCAGGGATGTGGGTTCCTCATCCAAGAATGGTCGACATCCAAAAATGGCACCGGACCAGCGCCGATGTGACCCTATAGAGGACGTTTTTAAAATGGTTGATTGTAATAAAGCAGACAGTGATCAATATGATCTTGATGATTATCTGTATACCAGAGTACATCAGTTGTTCCAAGTGCGCTGTTAATTTGCAATTTTCTCGTGTAATACTATTCATCCTCCAAAAAAACTACGACTATATTTCGTATAATATGTTTCCATTCGATATTGATCGATTAGACTCGGCTTATTGTTTTCACAGGAACCGAGCTTTGTCAGCTGTTATTTCTTCACTACCGACATTGTCATATGTAACCGTCACCTTCTCATTCATATATCTACAACCAAAGTTATTTGTTCATTTGATCAATTTATATCTACTTCACTGTGAAAACCAGTTTTGAGTGTCAAAACTACTTTTTCCCGCGTTTGTTTTTCCTTTTTCTTTCTTCTTCTCGCGATTTCACAAATTACGACTTCCACTCAAGAGACTACAGCTCAAACAAGTTTAATTGCATCGGGGGTAGTTCATGTTTTAAAAACGAAGAAAAGTCAATATAGCTCTATAGAGCCCTATTAAGGTCGTTTCCAGTTTTCTCATTTCACAAAAAGTTCGTAGGTAAGGCAAGAAATGATATGCAACTTCATAAATGGTTTGGGACAGTTCGTTGTTAACTTATCACAGCTTCACTGTAAGTACTTCAGATCGTCTGAGCTTCACATTGGTTTTGGAATTATGGAAACAACTTATGTTAAAATAGGTTCGGAATATTACCATGATCATTTAAAAGTCACTGTATTTCACAACACTTCTGAGGTTTTCGAAGATCTACTATTTTACACTCAACAATTTGAAATTAACTTCACTAGTAGTGAAATTTTTCATTGCCAAATATTAGCTAGTAGAATTTACATGTAGTTTCTACGAACAATAAGTTTCTTTATGACCGATAAAAAACAGCTACATGGGCTTCATTGCTCAAAACCTTCCTAGGTCGTTTTCAGCACGATTTAGTTTTCAAAGATTTTGCAAGAAACCCTATTCGTCAGAATGCTTGGTTTTTTCTTAAGTATGTTTTTTAGAGGAACACCTTCCTAGATAAAATCATCGGGTTTTTCGACAAGTTTTTGAGAAAGGTTGGGGTACAGTGGGTACGGTTTTTCATGGAGTAGATCTGGTACCATTTGATGATTAATACCGGTTACGATCATGGTGTTTTATGAACATAGCTACCGCTAATACTTCGTGGCAATGATTTTGCCGTTTGCAATCGTTTTAGTGAATGATAATATCCGTCTGATAAGCTCGGGGAAGCCACTGAAGCTTTTTTTCGAAAATTTGATACGGAAAGTGTTTCGGTGCTCAACTTTACGTCAGAGAGCGTCAGCTGTTGCATGAAATCCATTTTTCATCGCATTTCATATAGAGATCAAGAATCAGATCGCTTTTGTTGCTCAAAAGAAGAGCAAGATCTTAGCGGAAATGTGTTTTCTCCATTCGTTTGGTCTATTCGGCACTCACTTCTCAGTTTTTCTTTCACTTTACAATTCAGTTAAGACGATCCGAAATAATTATTTATTCATGCCTCGTTCTCTTGGAAGCTCTACAACAACAATCATGCATGGATTTCACTCATCGTCTCGAAATGATCATTGTTTGAAACAAATTTCCATCTCGGCATATTGTCAAAGCCCTGATCGTCATTCATTAAGCGTTCGAAAGCTAGGTTGCACGGCTCCATTGTTTGGTGTTCCTTGCACAAATGCATTATTGATAAGACTACTTAGGTAATACTGCTTACTAGGTAACTAGTTGGCCCGTTGTCATGTGATGTCGTGTCCATCAATTCCTTCTTTCGTTTCCTTAATCAGCAACCATCATGCATAGAAATGTTGAGATTTATTCGATTATACCTTGGACAGTCACTCTCTCTACCCGCTGACATATTGGTTTCTTGCCGAAGCTTTTCGGTTCTCACTTGGAATCAGAGGTAACCATGCTGGCGCGTTTTCAGATCATCGCCATGAACACTCACCCTTGTATATTGAAGTGAAGCTTGCTATTCCAAGACCAGTATTCTTCAAGGACGACAGCGATTCCTAGGATTTCTCGAGCAATCAACTGATGGAGAATGACTGGTAATAGTGTGAATCGCAGTGTTTTTTAACCTTGGACTCTTTCTGCACTTCTACTCCCAAGTTCGAAGTTTTACAAAATATTTGGCTGATTTCACAATTTCTCATTCCTGGATTCCAAAGTTTTACACTGAACGCAATTTATTGCAAAAATCCAAAAACTAAAAAAGTTGTAAAGTGAAACTTAATACTTCAGCTGATCGCATTATTCACTGTAAACTGGTGTCGCAAAGCTCAACTCAGGGCAATGGACTGAATTGCTTTAATTACCACCAATAACTCAATGAACGCTTTCTATGTTTCTAAATCTTCTCTAGTTTTTATCCTTTTGTGGATTCATTTATTCATTCTCCAGATGAAGTTTCCGTAATCGATATAGCAATTATCGACTTTTTACCTGCACCAATATTAATTTCTATTACTTTGTACCACCATACTCTATCCTTTATTCTCATGTTGTCACCATTTTCAGCACTATCATTCTAAGACTAGTTGAAAGTCTACTGGGTTTCATTTGTTAACGACACTTTATCAGCAGTCTCCTGCTTTATCAGTTGTTCTTACTCCTTCAAATTTGTATGGAATTTTTGCGGTCATATGTACTGATTAAATGATACATTATCTATTTACGTATTTGCTTCTTTATCGATATTTCTTTAGTGCGGATGATAATTGGATATCAGTGCACGTTTTCGGCGTCATCACATGGAGTCTCATTTATTTGCGACTTCTATTGATCGTCTTTTTATCGATAGAAACGGAGACATTTAAAGAGTCTATAAAGCTGCTAACAAAAACTCCACTAGATATATCACTCATGTACAGTCACTTGATATCGAAGTCAGTTCTTAGCCATTGTTTGGATTAAAGTGGTTATTCTCTATAATTACTAAAGTATGATTTTACTAAGAACGAATAAACTGATGCTATTTATTAGATCTATAGATGAATGGTCATTTAGAATGTCTCATTGTTTCTCTTGAATGAATTCCGTTCCGATGCTGTGTGATCTTTAATTTTGCTGACGTGCGTTCTGATCTTTGGTGAAACAGTCTGGTTTTTTCCTTTATGCCCACCGAATCAAGTTCTATCATTTGACGCTAATTTTGTGTTCTTTTGATTCCAGAGGAATTTCTTTCATTACTAAGAACCACATTCCAGTGTACTTAAACGCTCACGTGATTTCTATCGACGACATTTTACCCAACCCGATGTTTCCTTCTTTCATAGGGAACTTTGACCAGTGTTCGCTTGTATTGCATAACTACCTTAAGTGTAGTGATTCGGCTTTGCATTGTTTCCCTTCAACCATTCATAATTTATAATTTTTTTTAAGAGAATGTCACTCATTCCTCTAACTGTGTATGACAATCTACGTCGTGCATGCTGTTCCATGTTCGCCAGTAGTTCACGATCAGATCATAGCGGTATGTTTTTCTAGCCTCTATACCGGTAGCCTATATCTGAAATGTCAAATTCACAAACACTTCTAGCAATAGCGGATCGAATCATCGCTAACGCTTCACTGGTGGATGTGCTACGATGGCGCGATGTTTCGCGACAGTTCCGTATCGCAGCAAAACGTCGTCTTTCGCTTTATACAACAATTCATGTTCGAGTATATAACGATTTATGTAAACTATATGAACGAAAATCCTCAAAAGATGTAACTGGTAAGCTCAGGAGCTTTTGCTTGCACTTTATAGTGTTTTTGCCGTACACTTTTACAATGGATTAACTCTCCCTTGACTACTAATATGTTTTGAAGGCATATGTGATTTAATCGCACCTTCATAATTTTCGATCTATTCACTTTTATTGGGGCCCCTACTGAGCAACGGTTAGAAGTGGTGTCTTGCAATACACATTGGTTCGATCCCGCGCCCCACGCTCATTAAGCCTTCCATCTCTCTGGTGTAGGCAAATTAGTGCCAAACCTGCCTAGGGGGGAAACAGCACTGAACTGATACATCGGTAGGCCATCGCAAGTCAATGTAAAAGCCAGATTTCTATTCAGTCACCTTTATAGATGCTTGGTGAACTCGAATGCATGGAGCATCCTTCAGGGCTTGATCGACGCCGAGAGCTTCGTCCTTTTATCTAGTTTTATTAGAATAAAAAGAGAAGGGCGCGTGTGGCGCAGTGGTTGGAGGCGCCACTGCGGCGCGCACGTGAAATGCGCCTATGGCCCGCCAAGCCTTCCATCCCTCCGGGGTCGGCAAATTGGTACCAGACTTGTCTGGGAGGATAGCAGCACTGGCTCGATACATCGACAGGCCACTGCGAGTCATTCTAAAGGCCAGATATGCATTCAATCACCTCCAACGATACTTAATGAAGTCGAATGCATGGCGCATCCCTCAGGGATTGATAAACGCCGTGAGCTTAATAAAGCTCTAAAGCTTTTATAAAGCTTTAGAGATTTATTAGAATGTAACTAGAAAGGAATATATTACAGATGAGGTAATTTGGCATCCAACGTGCTGTCTATTATTGAGCGAAATGAGTTCAAGTGAACTCGGTATTGCACTGGATTCACAACCAAATTGGAAAGAAGTAAAGACATTGATATCGTTGCTGAAAGTTTTCCAACAGCATGCCACACATATCCATATGGACAGCCCTGTTGTTGAACTACTTGTAAAAGAGGTGTGTCACGTTTTTGAATTACTCTCGATTTCTATGAATATTTCAAATCTTTTTCATCTTATAAATTCAGGTGAACACGAAAAAAATCAACGCTTTGCTGTTGTTCTTCAGTCAAAATCGAAAATGCGATATGGATCTCATATGTGGAGAGACAGCAATCGCACCTATGGTGAAAAGCAAGTTGCCAACCGGTCCAATGTTCCCGTCACTGAAGCAATTTACAGTAACCAGTAATGTGAGTACTTACATGTACACCTATAAAACAACGATCGGCTAGGTTTCGATTCCTCTACGGAGAAATTGAATATTGACCGAAATTTCGGCAATCACACCATTTCAGCCCCAACAGCTTGGCCATCTTTCACGGCTTGTTCACTATTCTGTCGCTGTCGATATGATCTATCAAAAAAAAGAAATCGATCTTGTCTGTTTACAAGTTGGTTATTTGTTAGTGTTATAGCCCTTTTTAAAACCAGAAAAATAAAACAGAAAACAAACACATTAATCAATGTGTAGACCGAGGCCATCAATTATCTGCATGCCTCGCGCTCTACTATGTGGTAATTCATACCAGTTGCTTTATCTATCTGCTTTTGTAAGCGTTTATTTGTCCTAAAAGATTAAGATGTGGTGTAAGGCCATGTGTTTGTTAATTCTGAACAACTTATATTACCTTCTACTTCACTAAATATTAACTCATTTGAGATTTAATTCGTAGGCTTTTTTTTGCTCCATTGAAGAATCTGCGTTTTATAACAATAATAAATATTTTAAAAAATGATAGATTTAAGATGTTAGAAAAATTCATTGGGTTTGGAAAGATGAAGGACGCAATAGAGATCAGCGAGGACAGTGATAATGCTATCGATCATCAAAATGATAACGACGATAACAGTGATATTGGTAGCAATAACAACAATGGTAGCAGTGACAGTATTATTCGTAGTAATAATAACACAACAGTAATCCTATCCTTCTTTGGGGACATTTAGTGCTTGGAGGACCAATTTCGGTTCAATTAGAGGTCCTCGGGACCGCACTTTTTAGCTCACGCATTATTTCTACTGTGATGCGCGTTACTTTGCACACCATCGTACTCCGGATCACAATAACACAGTAGTATTAATGACAGTTACAATAGTTAAATATCATGAAAAATAAGATAATCAAGAGACAACGAGTACTCGAAATGTGCGCTGAAATCAAGATACACGCTCCATGAGCCTGCAAGAGGCACACACTGGTTTTACCAAATAGTTGCTACAACAGAAAAGCCTCCACGGATTCACGACCTCGGCCATTTTCGCGTGGCTGGTTCGTCGGACCTCGTGTCATTGGAACATAATTCAGATGCGCAGTGAAATCAGGATGCGCTGTAAAAACCTTACAATAGCGTACATATTGAAATCAATGCGTATGGTCGTGAAACGCTTAATATTCAACGCATCCGTCCGTTGTCGTTAAATAATGCGCTTCAGTCATGATCGTTTTTTCCAACCTTTTCTTACCACAGTTTACGATGTTTCTAATCTACATGCTATTGCTTGTAACTTTTTCTACTTCTGCTGCCGGGAACATGACGTCAGTGAAATGCCGAAAATCAGTGTGATAAGTGTTTTTGATGTCAGAACTCTTTACTTACGCATATAATAGGTGGCTTCGGTTTTCAATCGAATTGTATAGGTGTCACACTTATCACTTGTAACCACGTTAATCATCGACAACACTCGTGCCGTCATCACTGGACCCTCCGTTCATTCTCGACATGCACCTGATCTGGAAAGAATACCCGCTGCATCCTCGATTAGGAAGAAACGTGTCATGTTCTTTTAACGAAAAGAGTACCTGAAAATACCCTTTAGGGATTCATAGTCTTCCAATGTCGCTATTCTTGCTGTTACTTTGTTGGGCTGTCCAATGTTAAACGTAGAGGAGGTCCCAAATCGTTTTTCACGCTCTTCCTAGTCATTTGATGCTAATACACGTAGGCAGGAGATCCGTTATGTTGCTGATATTCCACAAATACACTAGTAGACAAATACATTGTGATGTTTGCTTCATTTTTAAATGTCTATCCATTACCAAAGTCGCGCATCGTAACCTGCTCCAAATCTCCTACGTAAGGGAGATGTGGGATTAAGAAGAGTGATTACGACAATTCACAGGATCGTTCAAGAATTATGTAATGTTCCTAAATAGTGTTGTATTTTTTACCGCCGTTCGTTTGTCTTTCGTTTGTTCCCGTCTATCGGTCTGCAATCTACGACTCCATGATTCACACATAGTCGACGCGTGACCAAGAAGGATTTAACTACTCAAGTTTAAACAAACATATCTCCATAGCTTCCTGGTTTATTACGCTAACACAAGGTTGATAAAAAGTTCTATTCGACTAACGTATCTACGTCATAGTCTTCCATAGAACCGATGATCCAAGTCAATGACACACAGTCCATTCGCCTTATAATCCAAAAAAGTGTTGATTATTAACGACGAGGTAAAATAACGGTCAGTTCGTCAAATATAGATTTGATATTCGCTGTGTGTCAGCCAATATAATACCGCTGCGGGATGGAGTGTCCGTTGAAAAACAAATTATTGTCAATGGACGCTTACTTGAATACTTGAATGGCCTGCCTTCACTGGTTGTGCGGGTCCCAACATAATTTCCATTCACAGGAGATTTACTGATTTAGCCATTGTGGTTCCCTGGTATTCCGAAGACAGCTTGGCCAAACTCTGCCCTAGTTAGTCACTACCACAGGCAGTCGCAGCCACTGTGGATTAGACAGAGATTTGCCATCATGCGACTAGTTTAATAGCAAGACGGTGACATATTCCTTCTCAGCTTAGCAGACCCTGCAGAGGACAGGGGATGAACCCCCGCTATACATCGCGGCCCGACATCCAGGAACATCCCCCCGCCACGACGAGGCGGTAAACCGTTGGTAGATTAAATAAGTAGGATGCGGTCTTACACATGACGATGCTGCACCTAAAGATGTCGTTGGCACTTGCGGCCGCACACCCGGCTTGTATTGGAGGCTTTAGAAACTTATCAAATAACAAAAGATTTTTAAACAAATTCGTTGCAAAAACCATATAAAAATCATATTTTAGAATATTAAGAATATTTATGTATATATACTCCCTTAAGCAGTGATTTATAGAAGCACCTGAAACGACGTCACCGTTTTAGGAATTAGTAACTGGCTACGTTGTTGTTGTTAGCGTAACCCGATAAGACGGTACAAAGTCTATATTTTTAGTACACTTTTGTTTTTATGGCATAAAATCGGTTCTCATGAAGTTCTATCACTACGGTGAGAACCCGTTTGGTGTTTGGTAATGTCCTACATTGAAAGCATGGACTTTGGTACAGTTCTAGGCATCTCATAGGAAATGATTAAAGCCGAGCGCGTTGTTCTGCCATCCTTTAAAGCAATTTAACTCAGTTGTGTAGCTGATCCCTACGAAAAGGAAACAATTTTTGATGTGACTTGGAATTTAGGAGGGTTAACCGACTAGCAACAAACGATTGGGTTTTATTCAAATAATGTGATGTATTTAGAATTTTCATTTACTAAATAGTTCATGATGATGCAGAAGTCTTTTTCTTTATCTCTTTGCTAATATCAGCTGTTAGTGTTATGTCAACGTCATTAGTTCGTGCTTAGTAAACGGTATACAACTCTAAAACATACCTTTTACAATGTGCTGCTTTAGGTTTGCATTCCGATGTGTTCGATATCCGTCAGAGCAACAAAACAACACATTTTCTCTAACAAAAAAATTGCCTAATAAGTGCATTCGTTTTCAGGTGGTATTGGGTGAGAGCTGGTGTCGATCAAAGCAGCGTCTATTTCGACATGTGAATTCCTTTAAACAATGGTCAGATGCGAGCTCATTAGGAGTACGATATCTCCAGCAATTTCATGGAACAGAAAAGCGACGTGGTAAAGCTAATTGCTGACATTGTCGAAGGAAGAGTAGCGAAATTCTCGGCAGTCTAGTGAGAAGTGTACGATTAGCATCACTTGTGAATAAGTTTCCAATAAATTTTCACATACAGCCACTTCTCTGTGCTATCGTAAATTCATCTCCTGCTCGTGTGTTTAGTAATTCTTTTTTTCTTGTTTTAGGAAGTGTGCTTTTTTCTTTACTGTCTAACCAGCAACTGATAAGATAGCTCCATCAGGAACATGATGCTAAATGTTCATGTTCTATGGGTCAATAGAAAATAGTAGCCATAAAGATGTTCCTCGAAAATCGATAAACGATTTGGTTATTAATGTTCTACAACATACTAAAACATACAGTTCTTAGAATTGTAGTTTCATTTTACACAAACGGCAAGATCTAATCTGTTCAACACGATATCAATGGTATACATCATTTTTAAACAAGAAAACTGGATGAATCCCAAGGTCATAAACAGCTACGACAAGCAGGCATTGTGCTTCTCAGTGCAAAATGATTGCACAGTAGTAGACATGTTTTACCCATCACATCCTCTTGAAACGGTGAGTAATATCGCTAATTTTTAAATACCAGACCTTAAAAGATGGAAGATACCGAAGGTGCGTCAAACGGACAATGAAGGAATGATATCTAAAAAATTAAAATAGAAGGCAAACGCAGTAGTTAGAAATGCAGTGCACTAACAACGAAGCCATCGATCAGCGATTAGCAAAATGATACCGAAATTGTCCACGAAGAGGTCCCTTCGAACAATGAATACCGAGGAATGCTAGTGGTGAAGACGTGGGGAACGACCTAGCACAGCTATCCTAGAATTTAATAAGAATCAATTCGACTAGCGTTCAGAGGCATTCATCAATACTAAAATTCTCAAGAAGAGCCAAATTCACGTGCAATTCCAAAGAGCTTCGTAGATGGCGATAAGAAGACGATAAACGGAATGAAAGAAGTGCTAAGGTCAGCAAAATATGTGAAAATAGGTTATACTTTAAAAAAAAAAGCCTGAACGAATAGTATGCCGAATTCCCATCAGGAACGCATCTTTTTGTAGAGTGCATGTTCTTATAGAAGCCAGAACAACATCGAAGGTAAAGCTTTTCGCAAATTACGAAAAGTTTCAAAAACACTTCAGTCCTGTGTTATACTGTGAAGTCTTCTAATGGCCTTCTATATGACCACGATTTACATACGTTTTTCAACATTTGGACTTGCAATCGGAAGAAACCAAGCTGATTGTAATTACATCTATAGCGTCAGATTCCAAATTCCCTATTCCATTCATCCACCTCTGATACGTCGTCAATCTTCCATGCCTAATAGGAGTGCAAATTCTAAAAATGCGAAGTGTTTTTGTTCCCGTTTGGTGTCCGTATGAAAAAATTGAGTGTCGAATAGAGAAAAAATTGAGCATATGAGTACCATTAATGGTAGAATCCCATTCATTAAAAGAAGAGAATGGAATCCTTACGTCCTTTCGCATTAGTAACATTACGGGCGGATAAGCTCTTCATAGACCATAGCAAATAAAATTTCACTAGTGCTTTTGAAAGAAAATGACTGCATCCTGACCTATTTAGGTATTGTTTTTAAGCTTTCCTTTCCTTTACTTTAAAATACTTCATGAATAGTTTGCTTATGTTATGAAGAGTATGGTCTGAGCAACCACCACCGTCCTGGTATCAAACTAGTCGCACGGTGTCAAATTTTCCTCTGATCCACAAGGGCGAGGACTGCCTATGGTGGTGGCGACTTGGGGTAGACTTTGGCCAGACTGATCTCAGGACTCCAGCGAAACACAATGGCTAAACCAGCAGAACTCCGAAAAATGGAGTATATCCTGGTGCACACACAACCAGTGAGGACGGGCCGTCGCATCTATAAAAGAATGAAGGATGAAGCTCTCGGCGTTGATCAATTCTTGAGAGATGTGCCACGTATTCGATTTCACTAAGCATGTTTTGAAGATGATTGGATGTATAGCTGGCCTTGTATACATGTATGTATAGAGCCTATGTGTATGTGTGTATGTGTGTATGTGTGTATGTGTGTATGTGTGTATGTGTGTATGTGTGTATGTGTGTGTGTGTGTGTGTGTGTGTGTGTGTGTGTGTGTGTGTGTGTGGATGCTATTGCACACTATCAAATGAAATGAACCTTCAATCACATTATGAACGATGACACGAGTGGGAACAAATAACTAAACATTATTTGAAATATTGTGTACGAGGTACGCATCATAAAACCTGGTCCTAGTATATAAAGGACATAATAGGAAGAATACAGACGGCACTGATGATCACTGGCTTTCTGGATGAAAAACAATACCTGTATAATATATTATACTTTTAAACTCATAATCGGAAGACCTGTCTCGTGGAAAACCGTAATAATTCTTCACATAAACTCAGAATAAGGAAACTTTAAAATAAAAAAAAAAGGCTCAGAATAAGACAAGTAAAATAATTAAAACGACAAGTACTACGATTTAAAAAAAAAAAAAAAAAAACTAAAAAGAAATTGCACAGACGCACACAGTAATTAGTAAACGCCATATAGACTCAGTACTGGAGTTGAATACATACAAGAGGAATCTTAACAACCCCAACGACTCAATAGCTGCTGTTCAAAGCATCTCGATCAGTACTAATAAAACTCTCCATGGACTCAGAATGAAGAGGATAGCCTCCGTCTATCACACTCATTTCCATCAAACTGCGTTGGTAGTCATCATAACTAGCACTAAAGTGTTAAGAAACAATGACTGTAAACTCTTTTTAAAAAAAAGTGAAAAAGCGTATCGAAGACTGCAAAGATTGTTCCTTTCCCTAGTGCACTATATAACACCGTTCTAATATAATGATTATAAAGCGAATCAGCAGAAATCAACTTCACACCAACCTTTCCCTAGATGATAGTGCAAAAAATGATTTCGATTTGTATAAATCAACAGCGATAAGGAAACATATTACCTAAAGCAATGAAATCGCACACTTAGCCTTCCCTTTATTCTAGGTGATAAATATTGCCCATACCTCAGTGATGAGTAGTGAAAACGAAGCCCAATTCATAACTGAGACGTGATGATATAGCCAGTCCGCAAACACTTCGAAGCAACCCTTCAAACAGAAGTAAGAGAAAAGCAAATCCAAAAAACCGCAACAGATTTCTCTTTGGTTAAGAGCTTCTTAAACGTTCAAAAATAAAAGCAAGAATTAACACTGTAATTGTAACCTACATTATGGAAAAGAATTTCACGGTTATCCAATTTTCCGCAGTTATTCATGGAATCGACATCGGAAAATAAGGATGAATTACAGCAACTATCCGGAACGAATTTCTTTGAAGGCCAACGAACAGAGTAGTACCAGTCGTACTCATGGTCCACTCCACAACATTCCAGCTGTAGATTAAAATGTTCCAGATGAGGTAAGCGCCAAATATGCAACTTCTCTGCGTAATATATTGGGGTGAACACTTTTTCGTAAAATCATCACGCATTGAAAAAAATTGAACAATTATTACTCAAAGACGACGTTCAGTTCAGAGGATTCTTTTCTAGACAAAATTTTGAACTACTGGAAAACAGAAATTAATTACCAACAGAGATCTTACTTGTGTTACTCACTCACTTGGATACCAGGATGACCCGTCCTCAGTGGTTGTGCGGGCTCCCGCATAATTTCCGTTCTCTGGTGATTCGCTGTGGTTCTCTGGAGTCCCGAGGACAGCGTGCCTAAAGTCTGCCCCAGGTCTTCACCACCACAGGCAGTCGCCGCTCCTGTGGATCAGAGAGAGATCTGCCACCATTTGTCAACTAGTTTGATATCAAGACGGTGGCATATCCATTCTCAGCTTAGGAGACCCTGCAGGGGATGAACCCCCGCTATACATCGCAGCCCGACACCCAGAAACATCTCCGAGCCACGATGAGGCGGTAAACCGTTGGAAGGTTTAAAATAACAACGAACTGAAAGATTAATAAATTAGTGATAGCGGTATTAGGCGTGGCAGTTCACGAACAATATTTCCGCATTGAAATCTATGTTCCATAAGTAAATAAGATTTGATTGTTTTGTAACTAATCATATTTCAAAGATAGGACAATTTATTACACTTACCGACTTCTGTATCCTATCCCACGATACACTCAAATCATATGCATGTTCTCCAGTAACCAAAGTCGTGCGATTAATGTTTGTCAATAAGTCGCGTCGTACACGATCATGTGTAGAATACTGCAAAGTACCTTTCTATTTAGCATTACAGCATTCAGGTCGTTTTAACTCACCTTGTAAGCGATACCAAGAATACAAGTGGAAACTTGAACGACGATGAGAAGGAAGGCGAAAGCAGCGAACTACAATGGTGATAGCTTGCAAAATGTTAAGCAATCGAAAAAGCCTAGAGAACGTAAAAATCAGTTCTGCACCGTATTCAGAAGACTACGATTATACGTTTTAACACTGATCCACCCAACAACAGATACGACACATACAGCGACACCTGCCGTACAACACATTGCAGCCGTAGAGGCAACTGAATCAGAGGCAATAACAGAAAATAGATACGACTTGCAAAGTCACACAGTTCCTAGTGATCATGTAAATATAAACATTACATCACATGCTCTCTACGTTTCCAAAGTTGTTCACTGATTGATAAGGAAGCACTTTCATCTTTAGTTGGACACTTAGATGGCCCGTCCTCACTGGTTGTGTTGGCACTAGCATAGTCTCCATTTTTCCGGAATTTCGCTGGTTTAGCCATTGTGGTTCTCTGGAGTATTGAGGTCGGCCAGGCCCAATCAGAGAGAGATTAACCACCAAGCGAATACTTTGACAGAGGACGGTGGTGGATCCTGCAGCTAGTTTAATCGTAGCTGGGCTTCCTGATGGAAATGCTGGACTCCTTCTCAGCTTGGACGACCTTGCCGGGGGAAGGGGGATGAACGCCCCTGTTGTACACCGCAGTGCGACACCCGGCCAGGAACACCTCCCAGCCCCAATGAGGCGGTAAATCGTTAGGAAGGCACTTTCATTTTCATCCATTTACAACAACCCCCAAAACTAATCTAAGAGACCCGAAGCAAACCTAGCTAACAGTGAGATGCTTGCACTCTAAGACCATGAGAAAACGGTCTCCAGCTGCATTCATAAAATGCAAAACTTCGTTAGAAGGTAAAGCAAACAAAAGAGAAAGACATTAAAAAGCATGCTCCAAGCATCTATAGAATACAGTAATTACAAAAAAATCGGTATATAAACCAACCAGAAAAGGAAGACGGAATCAGATCCTGGAAATCGGTTCTATCAAGGATTAACCACACACCAACTACGAAGGAATTTACGCCCATAGTCTAAAAGTACTCTACTACTAACCATGCAAATATAGTAATCTGTATAAGAAAAAGAAATGTCAACACCAGAGATACATGCGCATATACACACATGCATGCATACATACATAGACACATACACACACACACACACACACACACACACACACACACACACACACACACACACACACGTACACACATACACGTACACACATACACGTACACACACACACACACACACATATATATATATACACACATACACGTACACACACACACACATATACACACATACACGTACACACACACACACACACACACACACACACACACACACACACACACACACACACACACACACACACACACACACACACACACACACACACACACACACACACACACACACACATACACGTACACACACACACACACACACACACACACACACACACACACACACACACACACACACACACACACACACCTACCTACGGTATGGTAGAGCTGAAACTCACCGTGAGAAGAGCAAGCGATACCATGAAAAGCAGCCTCTTTATGAAGCGTTTCAATTGGGCTTTACCCACACCGTCCGCCATTCTGAAATGAGAAATTCCAAAACTAAAGGTGTCGAGGTCAACGTTCGGCATTCATTGTACATTAGTGTAACTACACATAATTGGAGAACAACATTCAAGCGCTGGATTCACAGGAAAAATAACGGATTTCAGCAGAAAAGTAATGAGGTGGAAAAAACAATGGCATAGCACCACTCTCCATGAAATGATCGGAGTAACTGACTTTGATACAAGCACCATTGTGATTAAATTAGGTCAAGCGTGCGGTCGCGGTGCGGTTGCCGTAGAGCTACATTAACAGCAAGTATTGTGGTATTCCTGAAAGAATTAAAATTAGCAAAATAATAAAAAAAATTTCATCTTAAAAATCTCGTCATAAACTACATGGCAAATTGAGAAAAATTCCATAAAAATGGATACTAGGTGAACCCGAAATTCCAGTAGTTGTTGGGCGTGTGAATACGATTATTGAGGCAAATAATTAGTATAGATGATCCGTCGTTTTCAAGACACGCTTTCCATTTTGATCACAAAAAAATAAGATTTACTTAGAAAAAGAGATCTTTTCTTGTCTTGACAGTAGTACAGAATTTTACCGTAAGCGCAACGCGGAAGTTGTTTCTCTTCTCAAAGATGACTAATGCTATAGATTTTGTTCTTGTGACGATTTTACGTATAAAATCATGGCTAAAAAGCGTGGAGTTATTAACAAGACATTTTAAGAAAAAATCGATTGGAATTTATTTTTCAATGACTTCATTAGTGCAGTTTTATCCCACGAGAATGTCAGCCAATAGAAAAGGCTTGACTGAAGTTAAAGAAGTAATGAGAGAGATGAACGGCACTTATCCTCGCCAGCAATGTTGCATGTTTGAGTGATTTTATCTACCTTTTTTAAAATAATTCCGATGTCCAAAATTTTCACTTCTTTCCATGTACGCTATTTAATTATCCCCATAGAAACAACGATCCTAAATTTAGTGTCACCTAGTTATAATCCGCTAGTTATAATCATTGCCCTAATTTCCTTATTTTAAAGAGAAAAATGGATTGTGCAATCACAAATTTCATCTTTTTTTTTGAAAATACACTTTAATTTCCGATCAATACGAGATAGCATTAGGAAGTAAATAAGCTGGATGTTTTGGAAAAAACACGATGTTAACGTTTACTCAGTGACCTTGATATTGTTATGTAGACCATTACTGGTCATTGGCCTACAGGTGACGAGCTCAACCTAACCGAGCAGAGCCGAAACGAGTCCCACCGAGTCGAGACCAGTAGCGCTGAGTCAGGCCGTGCCGAGTCGGGTCGGGATGAGTCGAGCTGAGTCGGGCGGAGGTTGAGTCGGTGCAGGGCCGGAGTAGGCTAGGCCATACCGCTCGCCAGCTTAGCGTTTTCCTCGTCGCTTCTGGATTCGTAGTCTCGTGACTTCCTCGTCCTTCTCCACTCAATGAGCGGTCTCTGTTGCCCGGGACGCTCTTTCACGGTCTTATACCCTCCGCATTTCGTCGTGTTCTTTGTCAAATAATGAAGCGTGCGCCCCAGCAATTACCTCACGGTTCACAGTTCATCTCTTTCTGCTCTTGTTGGTATTGGTTGCTGCTGATCTTTATTGATCATCGAAAACTTTAGTATAACGTTAGTATATGTGAATGTTTCATATATACTCTGCTCTATGTCCTTAAGTAAATAGCTGATGTTTAACGTATCGTTTTTCTTTTTTTCTTTGCTCAACTGATATCATTCTATCTTTCGAATAATAAGGAACCAATGTGATTGATTCTCATTGTGAAATCGTGATGGATAATTCTGGATAGCTTACTGGATCTTGTGGTTTGATTCGGCTTTGTTCGTATTTGAAGTCATCTCGTGTTCTCGTCATCACGATTATCTTCGTATCCGTTCATCATTTTCTCCACAGTTCAATGCTTCATTGAAATGTGTCTTTCTAAATTCATATGGCTAATCGATTGTGTATATATGTACATGTTTTTAGAACTCATCTTCTATGCTTCACTTCAATGACTTTAGTTCAGTTTCGTAAAATTCTGTTTAGTTTCGGTTATTGCTCTATATTCGAATGCTGTGAATGCAAAGGTTTTTTCAGTGATAACAAATTTTATGAACGATGACGAAAGAACATTGTGAAAATGGTAAGTAGTTTTAACATTTCATGACATTTTCTACCATGGAAACGCTAAATGAAATCACCTGAATATATGATTTGTGCAGCACTGTGAATCATTCTAGGGGAAATCGTCTCAGGTGTAGGTAGTCATTTATTGCTACTCATTCATTGTTTCGTTCGTTCTTCCTTTCTTTCCATTCTTTCTCGTTTTTTTTCTCCTCTTTTTCTGTTCATAGTTGTGCTCGGAGACGTGAGAACGATGTACCAACTAAATATCGATTCCTGCCTTTTCATGCACTAACTTCATCTGGAAGTACTTGCAATTACGTCTTACTCCATAGTCATTCATTCATTCATTCATTCATTCATTCATTAATCCATTTATTCAGTCATTCATTCTTCATCAGCTCTTCATGAACTTATTCCGTTAGTTGGCTGACGTTATCGTTCGAATGTTTGCTTTATTGAATAAATTTCATGAGAAAGGGAAAAAGAAGCATAATAGAACGGAGAAGTCGTCCTGTTATGATTCAGATCCATATGAACGATTGCAGAATATTTCTCGTCAAACTTTCAACACTAAAGCGCTAAAGCATAGAATAAGTGTTCTACGCGCTTGGATTCGTTGAACAATTCTTACTTACTACTACTATTACTACGTACTCCTCAATGCTTAATATATCTTATATTTGCTGTTAGAATTTTAAGGAATATTTTGGGCTTATGTTTGTTAACGTCCAAAGTTGTTCTTGTTAATAGAAACGCGTTAAGGCTTGGTAAACTGATGCTTTATGTTTAGAGAGTAACGGTCTGAAGTAAACTAGCATCTTGTACGGAATGTTGTTCTAGATTTTTCTTCGGCTTAACCTACCAAGATCTAAACACTTATACTGTTATGCGTGCGTTAATGAAACTATGTATTTCGGGTTATCTTGCAGTTCTTTGCAGAACTGGATTTTTGCCACTACAAAGTAACATTTGTTCTCTTTT
>MQTX01000222.1:683302-725728 GCA_009735665.1 Angiostrongylus cantonensis | reverse complement strand
TATATATATATATAATTCCCTAGTGGCTTACAGCTTCGCGTGGATGGCTGTATTTTGGGCTGTTCGAAATAGATCATTCTGTAACGAAGTCATTCACTCTGAGGAAGAAGTCGACTTTTCTTTCCGAAACTCCATCCAGTCCAATTCAATTTTCCGCTATCCTAGAAGAAAACTCAGAAGGCGGCGAATATCCCGCCGTTCGACAACAGCAAACTCTCCGTGGTGCTACCAACAGAGACCACTAACACCCACTTCTCGGGACTAAAGGATTGCTAATCCAACAACATGTCAATTAAATAAAAGATGTGCTACTTGAGTTCGCACATTTTTTTTGGGAATTAGAAAGATATTCGGAACCTTTCTATGTTTGTGGAGAAAGTTTAATAACCATGAGTTGTATCGTCCGTATCATTTGCAAAAACTCTATTCCACATTGACTCTAATCTGCTGTTTCCATGCTTTAATGCAATAATAACTACGAACACTACACAATAGTGCCCCATTCTAGGAAATGCCGACAATTGGAACGCGTTGGTATTCCAAACACGACCCTCTACGAAAAAAAAAGGAAAAAAAAAGTTTGACGGTTTGTAAAGAGTAAGAAATTTACTCTAGAATAAGAAGAACTTCAGTTTTTTTTAAGATGTGGATATTTTAACCGTTTCCATTTCAACTGATGAAGTTTGTTGTAAGTTCAAATATGTCTGTTTGAACTTGATTGAGAGCTTCAACTATTCTCGTACACCCACGTATTGAAACGAATACGTCAGCCGGTCATTGTGTGTCGGAACACAAAGTTGTTCATCTATCGAGAACAGCAAATGGTTTCGCTCTGAAGTATCGCCCATATTTCATTGATCACTTCTGCATTATCGTTGATTTTCATTTACACACATTCCCAGTGTTTCTTATACACTCTCAGTGCGTTGTTGTTTGCTGACATATGTGTACTGAAAACAGCTTATATTGAACGGCAAGCACATTACATACTATTGCTTAAAAATGTTCCTGTAATTCATCTCGGGTTGATGACAATGTTTGTCAATAAAGTATAGCTGGATAAGAAATGATTGTGTGAAATCTTTATGTATTTATGTGATATAGATGAAGAAAATCTCTATCCCGAACATGTAGTCCTCCTCGACCATCCATGGAATTACGTCTATCACGCTACACATATAGACAGATAGACAGACACAGACACACAGATATATACGTATATATATATATATATATATGTATATATAGGGCGCGTGTGGCGCAGTGGTTGGAGGCGCCACTGCGGCGCGCACGTGAAATGAGCCCATGGCCCACCAAGCCTTCCATCCCTCCGGGGTCGGCAAATTGGTACCAGACTTGTCTAGGAGGGTAGCAGCACTGGCTGGATACATCGGCCGGCCACCGCGAGTCATTGTAAAGGCCAGATATGCATTCAGTCACCTCCAACGATGCTTAATTATATATATACATATATATATGCCCACACAAGCACATGCACGCATACATAATACATACATACATACATACATATCCACAAAAAGCGATATATCACGTTCTACTTTATTAAGTGGAATGAGAACCATTCGAATCTTGTGCATCTCCATCAGTAAGAAGAATGTGAATTCATGTTTTTCATCATGACGAAATGCTAGACGCCTGAAGCCAACGAATCGTTCTTCTGTTTTCGTTGTCTTTGTCTCGTTCTTCACTGAGGCTTGTATTTTGACTACAACGAACCGATTGACTAAGCGTAGTTTCCATTCAGCAGGACAATGATGTCCTCGAATGCGTCCGTCGTTGCTAATATTGATGGGTGGCGGCTGATGTGTTGTGTTGAGATGTATACAAATTATGTCATACAGAGTTCTTTAAGCCTCTATTTAAGTGTCTCAACCGATGAACGCATGAAGCCTTCGGAAAATTAATTGATAGAGTTTCAGACGGCGGTCATTTTCTTAGAGATGGTCCATGAATTTGACTCTCTTAAGCATCGTGAAAGTGATCGAATGCGTATTTGACCTATAAAGTGAGTATTCGGCCCTATCACTGCATCATATCGGTTTCTCTTAAACGCCGAGATAGGTTAGCCATTATTTCACTGACTTCGAAGGTATGGTGAGCTTACTTATTCTATGGTTTCCCCCGATGAAACCAAGGACCATGTGTCCATTGCAGCTCGCATCGAACGCCACTATGAGATACGAGATATCCCAGAAAAAAACGATAAGGCGAAACTCTGTTGTAGAATTCTGTGAACCCATAGAGTTCCCTAAACGCTTTAGTTACTACCGAAAGCTGATCGACGATAGCCGCGATCGTTCAGTTTGTTAGCGGACCGCTGATCATATAAGTACAAAATATATCGAACATTAAGTGTATAAGAATTGATCTGTTAATGATCACATTAGGTCGTGTTATGTTTTCTAATACCTTCTAATACCTAGCTGTTCGTGCTCATCGTTATAACGTTTGTCGTTCGTCATTCATTGTCATTTATTCAATTTCATTCTATTCTTGTCGTCAGTCTTACTGCTAGTTTTGATTTCTTTTCAGGACTGCTTTTGTTCTCTCTTTCTCGTACCATTTTGTTTTCGTTTGTTTTTTTTTGTTCAGTTTTTTGGCATTTCACAACTATTTGCAAGCGGGCAACGGGAATTTTTATGAAAACATTATGTTAACATACATACACACATACATACATACATATATACATACATACATACATACACATACACACAGACATATACATATATACATATATACAAATATACAAATATATATACATATATACATACATACATACATACATACATACATACATACATACACATATACATACACAGACATACATACATACATACATAAGTACAAATACCTTATGCAAATATACATGTTGTATATCTATATAATACAAATGTTGTGCATATATTATGCATATATTATATATTCCTTCCAACGGTTTACCACCACATCGTGGCTGGGAGGTGTTCTTGGGTGTCGGACTGCGATTTACAGCGGGGGAATTCATCCCCTCGGCAGGGTCTCCCAAGCTGCGAAGGAGTCCGGCGTTTCCATCAAGAAGCCTAGCTGCGAGTAAACCAATACCAGGATCCACCGTTGCCCTGGTATCAAAGTCGCATGGTGGCAAATCTCCCTCTGATCCACAAGGGCTGCGACTGCCTGTCGTGGTGAGGACTTGGTGCAGAGTTTGGCCAGGCTGTCCTTGGGATTCTATGGAACGACAGTGGCTTAACCAACAAATCTCCGAAAAATGGTACTTGTGCTAGGGTCCGCACACCTACTGATGACGGGCCGTTTATGCATAGATGTATTCCCGATACCGCAGTTGTGATTTCACCGAGAAAAAAATGCTTATATGTTTTGAGCTTCGAAAAAATCTGTTTAGAAGAAAAATTGCTCTTTCTTCTTCCATCTTCTTCTAATTTTTTCCAATATTCAACGCTCTTAATGTGTTTTGAATAAATCCACGGTCGCATATGCGACTATAATCAGCTGTTGTAACCTTCCTCATTGGAAGTTATGTAAAAAAAAAACGGCTTTGAAGAAGGCGATACTGCCGAAACGTCAGCTACTGTTGTGTTGTATTGTATTGTGTGTTTTTCTATGGAAGTAAATGTATGCTGTATAACAACCTCGCGATTGCTGAACAAGAAAACTACGCATTCATAAATCCACGGTCCCACTTGGTTATTTCATGTTATCGATTTTTTTCATTAATGAAAGCCCTTTCTTCGTTATGCTGTTCTTTCATTTATGCACTTTATTCAAAGTGAAAAAGCGATGACGTCATTTGATGATTACGTCGGCGAGTACGTTTTTCGATTTCCACGATAAGTAATGGTGTAAAGACGTAATAGGATTTTGTACGTATTCATCATTAGAATGCGAGAATCGATCCGTTTCTTTCCTAATTTATCAATCAATACCCATTTAGATCGCTTATTTAGGCGCTATGTCATTAAATAAATTAATCGATCCGTGTTAAAAGTAATGTTATATTTTCTGTGATAAGGAAAAAATCTGGTCAACATCTCTTAGGATTAAAAAACGTTATAGGTGACAGGGCGATGAGAACTATTCATAAGTTCATAAAATTCCTTCGATTTTATGGCAAAAGAAGAGACTTCAGGCGAAACATGTTGGGTTATGAGGGTTATGAGTATTATTTCAGTAATGATCGAATCCCGTCTTGCATACTACTGCTTGAAAAGTCGGCCCAGAAGTATCTGTCATCGATGGATTTTACGCTAAGTCTTTAAATTCTTAAATATGGTCATAAGACATTGAAAACGAAACAGTGAGCTTAGAAACGATATAATTACTACTGCCATACATTTCCAGTGCGATCGATGCTCGTAATCTCCTATCGTTGAATACTACCTACAGGTCAAGTGGGTACGAGGTCATCATATTCACCCACCTCCAATATGATGCCAGAAGATACATATGTAGTGAGATGCGAACATGATCACATTAAATCAGTTTTCAGTCATACTTTCTCTTTTTTCTCCAGGCCCTCATGAAAACTTACGTTTCTCGACAGCGAGCGTAGTGCTTTATAATGGCAATTGATTGATGTAGATCGAATATGATGTCGTGGTGGCGGCATCCTTTTGCATAAGTTTTAATGGTGGCCCTAGCATATTAATCACCTTGCAACCATGCTTTCGGTTTTTCCTTAGGTCGTCATGAGAACTTACAATTCTCACTAGCGAACTTAGTGTTCCATTACGGCGATCGATTCATAGATCGAATGTGATGTTGTGGTGTCGGTAACGTTTTGTACACGTTTCGTGGTTGGTCCTAGGGAGCGTCATCGTCGTGGTGGTCGTCGTGGGTTGTCGTCCCCCCACACCCCCACTCCTCCCCGATTCGATCCAATGGTGCGCATTGGCCGGATTATTGATCGAACCTATGGGTTGTCTTCTTACTCACTACTTATATGATAGTTTCGTTCTCCCTCTATTCAACCTTCGATCCTTCTCACGCACTCTGTCTCTTAGTATGTGTGTGTGTCTGTGTTTATGTATGTATGCATGTATGTATGTATGTATGTGTGTGTGACTGTATGCGTATAAATTTGTATGTGGGTGTATGTGTATGTGGATGTATGTGTATATGTATTTGTGTGTGTGTGCGTGTGTGTGTGTGTGTGTGTGTGTGTGTGTGTGTGTGTGTGTGTGTGTGTGTGTGTGTTCTCGTTTTGCCGTCGTATCACAGATTACGATTCATGGAAGTTCATTTTCATTGGTCGTCTCCACCCCATCGTACACGTTGTTATGTGGAAGGAATGATGCTTACAGTGTGCTTACACTTGAGTTTTGTGTATTCATGTCCATTTCGTTATTGTTCATATTACAATGCAATCGACCTGTGTTTTAATGACTGAATTTTATTGTTTTCCACTTCTTTAGTAGTGGTTTAAATTCCCGCTTGTAAAATTGTAAATATTTTTACATATTTTTTTACAAGATAGATGTCTTCAAATTTTGCTCTAACGACGAAATACTGTTAGCCGAATGCGAGAGTATTCGGTGGTGTTGTCCTCAGTCATTCACTGGTATTAAGCACTTTATTGTGGACGGATCTTTAGCTTAAGGATGATCCAGAATTTTGTTAGTTAACGTTGACTTTATATTTTATCTAATTTGTTAGACATATTGTTATCGTCTTTTCATTCTTGCTATGTTTCCTCGTAAGAGCTAAACCAATTCATTTGTTTCTCATACGATGTGTATCGACATATGTCAGCAACGTTGTTTCGTTTTTTTTAAATGCATATATGTACGTTTGTATATATGCATGTGTATGTATGCATCTATGTATTATGTAAGCACGTGTGTGTGTGTGATTTCTATGCGAAGTCTAAGGACAGGACAGATCTCGCGTGTGTTCTCATCTGGATGTGTGCGCGACCCGTTCGTGTGCCTGTTTCATTGTGGCGTGGTGTCCAAAGGACACTTCATTCACCTCAACCTCCACATCAGTCTTGCTTCAGTTATTTGTCGGTATAGACGTTATCATTAAGTCTTTTTCTGATCGCAGTATCATTTCTGTTATCGTATAATGAAATCTCTATAGTTTTAACGCACTTGCCATAGCATTCTTGTTACGGTTTATTATTTCGTCTATCGTCTTCATGTTCAATAGGCGATGAGTATGTATGTAAAAATCAGTTTAAGTGATATAATTTGTATCTGTTCGTTTATATACGATGTATGGCGTACTTTTGCGTGTGCATACATGGCGTTTGTGTTGAGGCTAGCGGCCGACCGTAGAAACTGGATCTGGTAGGGCGCACGCTGTCGTCGCAGCAGTCTCTCTGTCGCATACAGACGACATACAGACATACATACATACATACATACATACATACATACCGCGATTTAGAAGTTTCTAGAACGAATATCATTTCGTAAGTTAACATTTTTAAAGAAACTGTTGATATGATTGTTCGTTCACGGCTAATTGTTTTTTTTTCCTTTGTATCTTGTAGCAGTCGCTTTCGATGTACTGTCGTCTGTACTGACGTCATGAAAAGATCGTGCATCATTCGAACTAGGTTGTCGTGTGGCGATAAGATCGGCAGTATCTGAGAGTGAAACATGAAGTCCATGATGAAGAATGATTGATTCGTTACTTTCAAAATTTTCGTTGCCATCATTATCGAACTACTTTTAGGAAAAGGGAGCGCCAAGAATAATATTTATTTTGCAGGACTGAGATCTTACCATTGATTTTTCTACAGTAATTCAGTTCGTTACATGTCTATGCACACTGTTTTCTATTCCACCAATTTCTTATTCCGTATTTGACCCGACATCACATTTATCAACCTCTGAGTATCCTAACACTTCTTATGTTCTGTTCGTATCGTCGTACTCACCATCCCCAAAACTCTACGGACTTTTTTGCGCTTGGCTTCGGTTTATGTTTGAAATTTTTTTTTCGTCTTTATGACAAATGTTGTTGAATTCTGGTCGAATCCGATCTCTTTAAAATTCTGCGCTAGCCGTGGTAGAACGATACTATGTTGACTGGACAGAATGAATTTGTTCCAGACAAGTATGATAATGATTTCACGACTCCTGAGAAATGAGGGGCTTGATGGGTACTAAAAGGAGTCGAACGGCCTCGTGGGTAGTTTGCATCGTCCTCATATTGAACGGGTTCATTACTACTACGTTACCGCTTCCTTAGTAAATAAGCATTAAATAGAAGAACTATTGGAAGGATTATAGTAATTACGTCACTTTGCTGAAATTTAGAGGATGAAGGATAATAATGATCAACGATGATGAATAGCAAATAATGGAATAATAAGAAAAATGAAAATAAAGGATGAAGAATAGTGAACTCTCACTAATATTTTCGCTCAACCATTTGATAAAAATTGTTGCGTTTTTCGTCGAAATTGATTATTTGTGATGCTTTTAACAAATTTACATATACTGTGCACAGTCTGAGTGTTCGAAAATATCGTTTGAGAATCAGCCTTTCCTTTTTTTCGGAAAATGTCGATATTTGAATGTTTTATTTTTTCGTTTTTTTTCCTTTTATTTTTTCATAGTTTTGTGTGTTGTTTATGGAAGTAATCTGAGGCTTCTTTAGGAGCTTCGCTAATTACACATTATTTGGTCTGCTCAGTGAAGTGAAGCGTTTCTACCATTCATCACATTTTCATTATGTATTTATTTACTGGAAATCAATTTTTGTTTACCTAACTCTTTTACTTTACTGATGCTTCTATGCAGTGAAGGACAAAGGGGTTTTTAGTCGTACGTTTTCGTTTCATCGATCTCGTTTCGTTTCGAAGTCTATGCGGATTTTTTTTTTTTTTTTTTTTGCCCATCGTGTTCTTCGAGCGCATAGGAGTGGGTGGTGGTGTTCCTACTACAATTATTTTGTCTCTCATCGAATATTTCCTTTTTTTTCATTTTTTCCCCGTCAAAATCATTTTGACACTTTTCAAACTGCGCGTGTAGATATTTGGATCTTCATTGATTCTTCTAAGATTCCTTTTCTATTTTGTTGCTAAGCCCAACGTCATACACTATTGAGATGATTGATTTGTTCGTCGTTTTTCGTCTTTCACCTCCATCTTCATTACTGTGCGATTGTACTGCGTTATTTCAACTTTGGCCGTTTATATTGGTCTGCCTTTAACTTGCCTTTTATAAGGTTTATTGGGTTTTTTTTTTTTTTTGGTAACAAATTTGAACTTTACAGGCTGTGCTTGCAGGCCTTACATTAGTGGATGTGTCTGAAAGAAGGGTTTTAGTGAGATTCCTGAAGTGAGTTTGTCTACTCTAGCATTTTATTATAAGAGAGAGGAGTGCCTCTTCATTTTTTCTTCTTATTTTCTCTCTGTCATTATTTTAATCATACCGTTGTCATCCACCGTAGTTATGTTGGTAATCGATAGATCACGATTATATCTTGGTATTTGAATAATTTGATGATAACCAGTCTATCATCATATAGATCCGAACGAATCATAGCGTGAAGTGTTGTTTCACATAGTGTTTTCGTTCTTTCGTGGTAATCACGTCATCCATTCGTGGCGGTGGTCTGTTTTGTTCATGATGACGTCCGCGAATATCACAGATCCTGAAGTGATGCTCACTGATGATTCTATGCATATAGTAGATGTCACAAAACTTGTAACAACTTTGTATATTTTCACATTTCACATGGCTTATGGCTTCATAGTACTGGTGTGGCCTGTAATATCCGTCATGCTCTAGAAGTTTTGGAACTGTAAGTTCTTTTTGTAGTCGGTTGGTTATATAATATCTTTGCTACGTTCTGGATCTATACATCTCACTTCGTGTGTGTCTTGTCTCAGATTTCTTTCTGAAGTGAATACGTTTAATTCGAAGCTTTCGAATCTTTGTCAAATACGATTTCAGAATAGGCAAAATCGACAGTGACCTGTTTTTATAGTCTAGGCATTTGCTGAACCAAAAAAAAAAAAACTCAAGCGGCAAAATCCTTTACGGCTATCCTGCTTCCTTATTTATTCCCACCTCTTATCACTAGAGTAACTTCTAATTATCATTATTGTATGTTTGATCCTTGAGTGATTCATGTTCACGAAAAATTATTGAATATTTTAGCACATTTTCTAGTTGACTTATGTTTTCATTATTGGGCAGGTTGTTTTCTTCAGTGGTGTCACGAGGATGTCCTTTGCTAGGACGTTCTCAGATCGCCGTCACTACCACCGACGCGGCCCTTGCTTATTAGAGAGAGGTTGACAACCTTGTGGGTAGGTGTCTCTTATAGGACGGCTGCGAATCCTCGAACTGGTTTAATTTCACTTGGGCTTCTGGATGGAATTTTCGAAGTTCTTCTTAGTTTAATGAATCGCGTCGGGGTTGAACTCCTACCAATACATTGTAGTTCGGCACAGAGAAACATTTCCCCGCTAGGCGCTAAACCATTGGTGGTAGGTTAGCTTCATTTATTATAGAACAAGGCTTCCTTGGAGGATGGTTTATATTTTCGTATACGTCCTCTTCGAAGGTATTATTGGTTGGATTAATGTTTTCCTGTTTGTCTTATAAAGTTACTGTAATAGATTTTTGTTACTTAAGATAGTGCAGCAGTGTCATATGTATTTATCAGGCGGTAAGGAATTTCCGAGAGAATGGATAATATGGACTGGGGGGGGGGGGGGGGGAAACAAGCGGCTTGCAAGAAAAAGCTGAAGAATGTTTTATATGCTGTTCCATTGGGTTATGGAGCGGTTTAGTTCGATAATTGGATTGCTGCTTCTTCAGAACTTATTGCTGGTCGAGAGTGAATTTTAATAATGAGTCAATAGTGACCCGGTAGACGAACTTATTCAAGTTAGTGATGATAAATGAAACCACATCTGTATGTTTAAGGATATAAATTAAGATTGTTAAAATCTACACTACCCTATTGTTTAATTTTCATACAATTTATGGACAGATTAGTATGAACTCCTTTCCCTAGTGATTTAGCATCTCGCTGTGACCGGGAATTGTTCCTGCATGTCGAGCTGTGATATATAGTGGAGTGTTCGTCACCCAAACAAGGTCATTGCGCTAGTAAAAAGTTTGACATTTCCTCACGAAAACCTATCGAAGATTAAACCGACTCCCTGAACCGCTGCAGTGCTGGAAAAAAACGTTGTCAATGGATAGGGAGTCCTTTCCTTTTCACGAGACCTGACGACCACTCCAGTTTCTCAGCACGGATTTCCTGAGACTTCTGGGAAAGATCTCTTCAGAATCTGCAGTATAGCAGGTGAAAAGAAAATATGCAAGTGCGCAAACGAGCAATTCGTAGAGGTGGGCTATTCAGTTAAGCTCAACTGTTGTGTGAACCAACAATTTAGATCCATATTCCCAAGACCGACTTTTTGTTAACCTTGATGTTGATTGATAATTCATTGTTTTGCTTCAATAAGCAAACACGAGTTTGAGATTATAATTTATTAGCATACAATAGCTGACGTTTCAGTGGTTTCGCCTTCTTCAGAGCCTGGAAAGGTCAAATTAACATGGAATTTACTCAGCCAAACATTTTCATAACCCAAGCAGAGCATTTCAACTTGACCTTTCGTGGATTTGGAAAAGGCGAAAACACCGAAACGTCAGCGTTTGTTTGCTAATACATTCTATAATATCAACCTCGTGTTTGCCTATTGAAGAAAAGCAGTGAATTATCCCCATATTTTTCATCGATCCCAGATGATTATAAAATGGAAATCAAAACGGTATAAAAAAATCAATAACATTAATTTTTTCATCAAATCTATTTACCCTTAATGTTTTTAACAGATATCCCGAAAGTGAGCCGTTTTTTTTTTGGCTCTACTGCGTAACTGTTCTCGTTTAGTCATCAGATGTGGGCATATTAAAGTTATGGTTCGTTTTTTGCTAGTTAATCCTAGGGTTCGATCCTGGTAAGCTGCAACTAATGGAACTTCCCATGAGCTACAAATAAACAATTTGTCTTTTTTTCAAGTACCATAGCTGCACACTATTTTTTTGTCATTCAAAAATATTTTGCGACTATACTGTTCCTGGTTAATTCTTATTCTTCAGACAATATTTTCAATAGTGCTTTAGTTTACACATATCTGTTCTCTTTGTTTTCGCTCTCCTTCTTGTTTGTACATGGTTGTATCCTAAACAGGAACCTCTTATCGTGACGTCTTGTTTGTTGAAAAGAAAAACTTCTTTATTTTAGAATGTCGGCCAGCTTCCCTGTCCCTGCACCTGGCCCCTTTAATGCTCAATCGCCCGTCTTCCCTCAGCCATTCGCCTTTCCAGCTGAGGCATATCAACAGGTTCACTTCACTTTTTGTTCATTTACTTTGGGATTATCACGCATAATTGCATATTATCTATATTGTGGAGAGATTTACTTATGACCAGTAAGCGAAATCATAGGTGAAACTTATTTCGGAACCTGTGTGATTTTAGGGATTCAACCCTTCTTCGAACCCGTTTCCAACATCAAATGGAGCGCATCACTCGAATCCGATGTTCGATGCGAAGCAAATTAACGGGTTTGGTTTCAGTAAACAGGGAGAAAGTTCTATTTGAAAATCAAGTGATTTATAGCAAGAGCTGTCATGAATTAAATAGTGTCATGTTTAGTAAAGTATGATGAGTAATCCATCCTTTTCCGATCGTATAATGCTAGCAATCTGATTAGCGGCGGATTTATTACTGAGTAATTCGAAAAATGGTTTAGTTTTACGGTTGATATTTTTTTGGATATATTTCTAAATCTAGAAACAACTGAAAGCTGTTCATGGAAGTCTACTTTGAGTTCACAATTAAATATATGAAACTAATGAGCCATTTGAAATTCGTTTGAAATAAGAGATAAATAGAATGAGAATACCGTTACAGAAACCTAGTGTTCAGGTATGGATTCACGAGTACGCAAGGACCTATGAGTGGTGCAAACCTAATCTCTCCCACAGCGACCGTTCAGGCTCCATTTGGTGCACATCCAATGCGCCAATTTCATCAACCCGGAATGCCAAAGCCATGCGTTGCTATTCGACCAAGAATGCTTCAACATATGGGTGCTGTGATGCCCATGAACGGTCAAATGCATCAAATGCCAAATCAGCAACCACCACTTGCACCAATCAGTCATCAACAACAGCAGCAGCAGTTGCAGCAACATCAGCAACAACAACAGCAACAACAATTACAACATCAGCAACAGCACCACCACCAACAGCAACAACAACAGCAGCAACAGTTACAACAGCAGCAACAGTTGCAGCAGCAGCAACAGTTGCAGCAGCAGCAGCAACAGTTGCAGCAACAGCAGCAAATGCAGCAGCAGCAGCAACAACAACAGCCACATTTGCAGCACCAACAACAGCAGCAACAACTGTCTGTTCAACCAGGAATGCACCAACAAGCATCTAATAGTCAGCATATTCCATCACAGTCACCAAATCAGGCTCATCCGTGTTCAAGTCCGATGCAAGGCAACAGACAAAGCCCTGGAACTAACAGGTTAATAACGTTCGCATTTTCTTCGTTTCAAAATTAAATTTTATCGCTAAGACGCTATATGCCTGCTCGTAGAGTGAGTAGGGTTGAAAATCTATTTTTTCCTTTCGCGAAATTGAAACCTTGCGGCATTTTGTTCTTATTTCGTTATGTTGAAATCAGAAATTATTTAGTACTATTATTTGGCATCGAAAAGAGTTGCTAGCATATTTTTGCTAGCCTTTTCTCTCTTTATGGCGCGTTGTTAATATGAGAGTGTCGGTCTCACCATATATTAAAAATAGAGGAACATCTAAGCAATTACTTTTTAGTACTTTCACATGCTTCAATTACTCTTTTCTTTTCTTCTGAGTTCGTTCGTAATTTTGGGTGGGAATATTGTTTAGGGTTGTATATTCCACAAACACCATTAGACCGTCCTCAAACGGAAACAGTCACATGAAGTCCGAACCATCTCCAGCTGGTATGCAACAGGCGTCAGGTGATCAGGTAATGGGGAGTTCCATTTCAAACTTTTTAATTGCTATATGGTCGTAAAGTAATTGGTCAATAAGTACATACTACCGTAACTCTGTAAACTTCATCTTCATCTTCATTCGTGTGAAAGTTTTAACCAACCTTTTTTGAGGCTACTTTTGCATCCTTGAATAATTTTAATTTCGGTTAATTTCGTGGCCATGTTTACAGATTTCAATGAATTCGGGAATGTCAGCTGGCACAGCGATGAGCCCAACGTGTTCTGTGTTCGGTGGCAGCTCACAGCCTCCGCAGGTTTCGGATCAAGGACCACCTCCACCACCGATTTCTAGCACTCCTTTTCCTCTTGTCACTCATTACGATATGCCACCTGCTTTTCAACATTTACAGGAATCGTTTCAGGTGAAGATTTGTGTGTTATCAGATCCGATGAATGCTCCAAGTGGTTCGAGTTTCGAACACCTGTTGACTTACATTTTAGTACAAGCTTTTAAAAAATTTTCTGGATCATACGTAACATTATTATTACAGATGAGAAATCCTGGACTCCAAATGTATTATAAGCGACGAAAAACTTTGCTAGTTTTGCCTTATCCCAACTGCTCTAATCTTCCTGTAAGTTGTTTATTCTATGGATTTTCGACTTTATCCCTAAAGAAAACCATAATGATTCTATGTAAAAGAGGATTTTTGGGAGTCTTAATAACAAGAACTAAGGTTTTCTATTTTAGAACAATTAGTTTTACGATCCATAAATTTTTGTTTGCCCTTTCTTCTTTACTCTTTTTTTTCACTCGCTTTATGCTCCACATTATTAGGTAGAAAAGTTCTTCAGTTTCTTCTTGTCTAAGAAAAAATATTTTAATTCGCCTGTAGGGGCACGTGTGGTGCAGTGGTCGGAGGTGCCCTACAATACACATGAGATCGATCCGGCACCCTAGGCCCACCAAGTCTTCCATCCCTCCGGGTTCGGCAAATTGGTACCAGATTACGCTGGGAGGATAAAAGCACTGGCTCAAAACAGTAGGCCAAGCCACCGCGAGTCATTGTAAAGGTCAGATATGCATTCAGTCACCTCCAAACGATGCTTTGTGAAGTCGAATGCGTGGCGCATCACTCAGGGATTGATCAACGCCGGGTGCTTTATCCTTTATCCTTTTTATGTCGCTCATTTAGGATGCAGAGTTTAGTGATTAGTTTACTTAGAGAATATTTAGTGTACTTTGTTATCTAACATGTAGGACTGACTACTGTATCACACATAAGATGTGAAAATGATAAATAAAATAAAATGGCAACCTGATAAATAGTTGGTGCAAAGAAATTAGAATTGTGATTTGTCTACCGAAATGTGGAATATTCTCCATGAAGTACACAATGACAACTATGCAGAGGTACTTGAACTGAATTCATTTTAGAATGTGGCGCCAGTTGAGCCGCCAACCTTTGCGTTCCTACCACATACGAAACATTACGATGTAATCTACGATAGACGGTATCCGACAATGAATCCAATGTTACAAGGCCAAGCAGGAATGCATAATAGGCAACCGTTGTTAGTATCTGCCCATAGCTGTTGAAAATCTACAAACATTAAGTGGTTGTTGAGTTGCTTTACAATGTGGTTCAAGGTTTGTGATTTAGACAAAGCCCTCAGTTGATGTCTCCTGCCTTCACACAGCCTCAGCCACCTAGTAAGGCCAAGGCTCCGCCTGCGAAGAAGGCACGAAGTGGTATGAGAGGATAGGTTTTTTGTTTCAGGCTTTTACTCACAGAGTACTTCGATGTTGTTATCATACTTGATTTGCCATTTTATGCCTAGCATAAAGTTTTAGACATGCGAAGGTTCGGCGTACATTAACTGGATCAGTTTGACCAATGTGTTATCGTCAACTTTCGTTCATAGGGTTCTCACAGATATCCAGTATCATTAGACACACGTCTTCCATTTGGTTTATTCAGAAGGAAAATATGATTAGGGGTATAATTTCAGGCGGTCATATTTTCAGACTCAACAGATGGGAGCTATTCTGGTATGCCTTCGAACAATGGAATGATGTTGGCACCTGGATGTATGCCGCCACGTCACATCCAACAAATGCCGCCGGATATATTGCAACACTATGGTGTTGTGCCCACATCGCACATGGGAATGAATCCAACAA
Organism: Angiostrongylus cantonensis; assembly: GCA_009735665.1. Classification (NCBI taxonomy): domain Eukaryota; kingdom Metazoa; phylum Nematoda; class Chromadorea; order Rhabditida; family Metastrongylidae; genus Angiostrongylus; species Angiostrongylus cantonensis. The sequence continues at coordinate 710,547 of MQTX01000222.1, read as the reverse complement.
GTATGCAGCAGTACTATCCTGGTGCATCACCAAGTGCAGTACCAACAAGCGTGGCTGCATCTGTGAGTAACGCAACGTCCATGAATATGTCGAATGGGATGTATCCTATGGGTGGCGTGCCTCATAGCAGTGCATCAATGAGCATGAGCCGACTTTCGGATATGTCACAACAAGTCAATGACAACAGTGAGTGAATGATTCACAAAATTTAGAGTTTTATTTCCCGATCCACTCGTTAAAGGTGTTTTAGTCAGATAGCAATTTGGAACAATTTTTGCGTAATTATTAAAGGATTTTTTACGCTTTATTTTTGTATTATTATCGTGCGATTGTTCCTCTAATCACCATGTTTCTCGAGCTTACGCCGGCAACGTCTCCATCGGTTTCGGTTGCATTTATCATTTGCTTAGCAAGTCTCTTCGAAGAATTCACATAGGAAGCGTCATATTTTTATTAGAGTTCTCTTCAAGATGTCTTTATATGTCACCATCGGGTCAATGCTTGTTATAGTATGCTCTTGGAATTTCATAGAAACCAATTACTGGCGGCAGTTGCCCAGTTGTTGTGAGACTATTTAGCTGACTGGTCTACTTATGTGCCGACATCTTGGCGACTGCGGCAGCACCCTTAATCCTTGGTATCAAAATGCAACTAACAGTCTTGATCAACCATGTGATTTGTGGTATTCCTCAGATCGCTCATGTTTGTTCTGTTCACCAGCGCTTATGTTTCTAAGGAGTACACTAGGGAAGAAAAGCCGTGTTATAAGAGCGTGGACGCACGCATGAGTATTCATCATTTTCATTGTAGTCTTATTGCCGTTGTAAACTGTATAAATCTCGTTTTGAACCGCGCGCAGTTCTGTCTTTTAGTTCTCCTACTAATTATTCATTATGCCTACTTTCCGATACATACATGGAGCCAGTAGGTGCATTACACTTATTGCGAGGGAATACCTCTAACTCACGAGTTTCTCCTGAATATCATTTTCATCCTCAGCTCTAGCAATGCTGTTTCATACACGCAGTCAAAATTGGTCGATTTCGTTTCGCCATGCCAGTGCTTAGTGTTATGGGAATGAAACTATCAACGAATCACTGAGTCATCCGCCAGTCATTCATTTCCACTTCTTCTTTATCCCGCTCTCCATTTTTCGTACGATGCTGTTAAAAATGGGCTGAATAGTTTTGCCAAAATACTGTAGCATTGTTAGGCACTTATCTCTGCATTAATGACGATGTCTAGTGGAATTCTATCTTTATGAGGTAGTGATATTATCTTGGTTATTAGGCTATTATACACTTATATTTCAACACAAATCAAAGGTGTTCTTCAACGTAGAGAAAGTGAGATGTGGCGTAATAATGTTTTCATGCGATATCACAATGATTGTAACATTGAGAAGTATCGGAGAAAATCGACCCTTCTGAAATTTTTGAAGGCCCTGGTCATTGTTCTGTTTTGTCCAGTGCTGTACTGAGCCTTCTGAGAAGGCATCTGTAGTTTATATTTGGTACAGACAGTATGTGGGCGATAGTGGGTAATATCTACTAATATAATAATGTATCACCTTACCTGTGCAGCAACAGGTTTTTTTAATTTTCTACTATCCGGATTCTTTGAATCGCGATAAACAACAAATGAAGAGCCGTTTCGTGGTGTAGATGAGGATTGACGATAACTTCGTCAAATGGTCGGGTTTGATCGTATCGGGACCATCTTTCGAACGATTTTTCACCGATGAGATAGAATGTGTGACTTTGGAATAGAGAACTCTCGATATCCGTATTGTCCAAATTGATTGAAGCTGGTATGAGGTTGTCATAGGAACGGAATTAGAAGTGGATAACATTTCTTATATTCTTTCTAGTAGTAGGTGCTTTTCCACCTGCTCATCGGAAGTGTTTATGCTCGTCTTGTAACCATTAAAGTTCCGGAATGCGGTGAAGTTTTTCAAGCCTTTGCAGAACTGTCCGGGCTTAGCCAGTAAGTTGATATCAACTATCCATCCAGGCCAACGCAGTCATATCACAGCATATTCGTCGTCAGTGTTGTTGATAATGATATTAACAGCCTTGGGACGTGCAAAGGGAGGAAGAGGTGCTTGTGCGTAGTGGTTAAAAGTTCTCTAAAAGACGCATTCAATTGGCTGCTGGTTCGATTCCAGGCTCATCAAGTTCTATTTTTCCGTGGCCAGAAGGTTTTACTAGTCATGTCTGGGACGATGGTAACACTAACATGGTACACCTGTAGTCCACAACAAGGCCACATATGCACTTAATCATGTATGCGATACTTAATGAAGCTGAGTGTATGACTCATCCTCAAGGATTGATTAAAAGCTCAAAAGCTCTCGGCGTTGATCATTCTATGGGGATGCACCATGAATTCGACTTCATTAAGTATCGTTGAAAGTGAGTGAATGCATATAATGCATATCTGGCCTTTACAATGATTCGCGGAGACCTACCAGTGTATCGAGCCAGTGCTCCTATCGTCCCAGACAAGTCTGGTACCAGTTTGCCGATCCCGGAGGGATGGAAGGCTTGGCGGACCGTGGGTGCGATGATCGATTCCACGTGTGTGTTGCAGTGGCGCCTCTAACCACTGCCCGACACGCGCCCGTTAAGGATTGATTACATGATACTTGATACTTGAACGGCTCGTCCTCACTAGTTGTGCTGGCCCCAGCCTAGGACAGCGTGGCCAAAATCTGCTCCAGATCGTCACCACGACAGGCATTCACAGCTCTTGTGGATCAGAGGGAGATTTGCCACCATGCGACTTTGATACCAGGGCAGTGGTGGATCCTGGTATTGGTTTACTCTTAGCTAGGCTTCCTGATGGAAACACCGAACTCTTTCTGTGCTATTTCCCACTTTACATCGAAGTGCGGCACCCAGGAACACCTCCGGGCCACGATGTGGCGGTAAATCAACGGGAAGTAAGGATTGATTAGCGCAAAGAAATTTATCCCTTAATTTTTTAGCGAAATGAAACTCTGTTAAGGAGTCTCTCTATGCTGGCATAGATTCCATGACTACAAGAGCGATGAGCCTTGGATCTGAGAGAGTTAAAAAATAAAGCTGTCGGCGTTGATCAGTCCATTAGGGATGCGCCATGCATTCGACTTCATTAGTCATCGTTTGGAGGTAACTAGATGAATATCTGGCCTTTACAATAACTCGCAGTGGCTTACCGATGTATGCTGCCAGTGCTGCTGTCTTTCTAGACGAGTCTGGTACCAATTTGATGAACCCGGAGAGATGGAGGGCCGGATGAGTCACGGGCACGGGGTTCGATCCCATATGTGTGGTTAAAGGCAACTCCGACCACTGGTCCACACGGGCCTACCTGGGAGAGTTGTGTCTTGTCAGTGTCTTGAATGGATTGAATCAAATGCTGTTTGTAAGAAACGAATTCTAAGGCGAGTGATATTGTCGACCGTACCATGTAAAGTAGATAGGTCGGAATTGTGATAACCGTGGAATTATCCAAGCTAGGTGAATCAATGAGTTATTAATGATGAGCAGACTTTGTTTCTGTACTCCTATCTTACAGTGCTTTATAATGTCATTGAAGCATTTTTAGTGCTGTTTTTAAAAGAAGTTTGAAAAAATGATAGTGTCAATTGGCGGTATTTTTCCAGGATCACAACAGGTTCCAGTGTCCGGTGTTTTTCAAAATATGCCCAATGGACGAATGTCTACCGGTGATCAACAGTCGTTAAGTAGTCCGCGAAACCAGGTATGGTACAAATTTTGAGGCTCTGGATCTTGTTTTTTCACTAACTTGTTGGGTTCATGCACCTCCGTGAACATTTCTGTTTATAGACGGCTCAGCCACCGTACCAGCATCAAGGAAATCAGTTTGAAATATCACCACAATGTCCAAAATGTTTATGTCTTGTATCAGTAAGTGATGCACACTATTCCTACAGTATTTATACCTAGTTGTCTGAATCTCCTATGTGGACTTTGTTTCTCTGGTTAACGACGATCAAACAGGTGATGTATGTCTTAACTAGTTGCTTTAGAATGATGGTAGGTGTTGAGTGTATTTGTAACGCTAGTAATCTATAATTTGGAGATGACAGAATCAATAGAGTTTTTCGAAAGGAACAAGTAATTGAAAAATTTCTTATGCTGTTTTGCAAAATTCTAGGCGCATGTCTAGCTGACATGAAAATGACTTGTACTATCACAACATTTTTTCAACGTTAACCAATTCATGATCTTAAGTGGGGAAGAAAAAAGAGTATTGAATGGAGCCGATACTTCTATCCTTCTGTTCATTTCAGCCAACGAACCGTTCGGTGCAGTGCAACGGTCCTTGCATGCGCCTATTTCATCAGGTACGTTGTTTTCTCAACTTTTGTAGTATGATAGTTCATAGCTAATAAAAACACAATGTCTTGAAATGCGTATAGATGTGAAATGCTAAAATTTCGTATAGAATATCTCTCTGGGAAAGTCCAGGAAAAATTGTAAGAATCTAGAATTAGAGCTCTGAAATGTGGTAGTGTTTTATTGGATTCCAATACTAATAGTAAATATAAGTATAAAATTCGAATGCTTGAGCGATTTGTGTTTTCAACTGTTCGGTATGTTCGTTGCTGACATAGTCTCGTCGTCGTCTTTAAACTCGCCTTTGTACAGCGGCGTTTAGTAGCTAAGTACTTGTAGACATATTGCAGTTCTCCTGCTTCTGCCATAAGTCTCCCATACGGTAATGGTAAGGGCGGTGTGGGGCAGTGGCCGAAGGTGCCCTGAAACATACACGTGGATTCGATCTCCGAGTTCGTGGCCCAGCAATCCTGCCATCCTTCCGGTGTCGGCAAATTGGTACAAGAGTTCTCTGGGAGGATAGAAGCACTGGCTCGATGCATCGGTACGCCACCGCGAATCATTGTAAAGGCCAGATATGCATTCAGTCTCTTCCAAACGATGCTTAATGAAGTCGAATGCATGGCGCATTGCTTCGGGATTGATCAACCCCGAGAGTTTTATTCTTTTTATCCTTCTATGGTAATGGTCTTGAGCAGTCTATTTAGTGAGATGGTTGCCTTTTACAAATTCAAGTTCCAATATTGATATTTCAATCTGCTTCTGGGTTTCTGTTTAGTTATCGCTTTGTTTATAGAACTTTTGGTGATGTCCTTGGATTTTACTCGCTGTCATCCTTGTTACACCTTTTTTCAACCAATTGAGATCAACAGTAACATATGCTTCGATACTAAGCATTGCGAGAAGGAAACACACGTTGTGGAGTGTTACCATATAATCAAATTGTCTTAAGACATTACTTTTCAGTTTTGTCCCGTGTCGTGAAACTGTTTCTTGTATAGGTGTTAAACGTTTTGCAGAATTGTACTGGCCTACTACCACGGGCATTCGCCTTACTAGAAGAGGATCCGAGTGCGAAGTGGGTATGTGGCGCATGCGAGTCGTCGGTTCTGTGATGAATCGCTGCGTCGATAAGGTTCACGGTATTGTGATCTTCAGAAGAGATCTTCGTAAAAGGTTCTTCTATACTGACGTTCTGTTCCTCTCCCAGTGCATATTATGTATGTCCAACCATAAAACATGCTCTTTTTAACTGCCAACGTCGTTTTTTCTTTATTTCTTTTTTTTGTTTATGATTACGATCGCATTTATCAGGTTTGTTATCATATCAATGCTTGATTATACATAGCGAACATAGCGACAGGCAAGCGAGCAGTGCTCGCGTTTAGCCACCGCAGTGGTAATCGATACTTATACTTTGCACAGTGTTTGCTGTTATATCGCGCGCGTGCATTCATATCTAGCGGCCTGATTGTCCGTTTTTTGTCTATGTCTTCATCGTTCATTCCAATATTGATTGTATGCCAAATTACTTGTCTACTTTTTACTGTAGAGCATAGTAAACTTCATAATTAAGCTCACAAAATCTTTTTTTCTCACCTTATTAACCAAAAGTGTCTTTCTTATGTCACGTATGTTTGAAAGAACCGAATCGGGTCATCTTTTGAAACCCATATACATTCGCATTTTTATTGTGCAAGCTTTCATTTGTTACATTTACTATTTTGTTCCTGCATTCTCTGATTGTATGAATTTTAATGCATTATGTGAGAAAACCCGGGCAACTTATACATATGTAGGTAACGAATATATCTATATATTGATCGAAACAACTAAATTCTATAGGCGGATAAAGTATTGGCATGTACTGATCTTTGTTTGTGATCTTCGTTTATCTACTAGAAATCACAGTATTGTTTTCGAAATGTCTTAACTATGTGGTCATGGTTGCTGCGATGAAAACGTCGAATTCTTTAACGTCAGATTGCAATGGTATCACATGAGATTGTGCTGCTATGACAGGTCGCTAGTTTTATCTCAAGGTCCACTGAGAATTTGCATTTAGTATATTAAAAATTAATTAAGGTGAAGTGGGATAAGATTTCAGCGATGTTCACAGTTTGGAGGAACTGAATAGATATGAATGGAATGAATATACTACATTATTCATTCGAATTTACTAGTTGTGCTCATTAGATGTGGAAACGCCTTGACACCAGAGGTGAATTTCGGAAAAGTCAAAGTGGTGTACTTAAAGACTATTTGGTGGTTTAGTGTGGACGAGGGAGGAGAAGCAGTGCATCATCGATGGGTAATGCGTAATTGCATGAAAAAGAACAGTTGCTGTACAAAGAAGAAGATGATGGTGACAATGATGGAGAAGGCTGAAATTTTCAAGTCTTTCATATTTTTTTCCACTGTCTAAACATTCTGTTCCTTTTACAAAGAACATGGAATTAAAGCAGTCTAAATGTAACCAGAATAATCTGCACGAAACGACACCTAAAAACTCGAACATTAGTGTGGATCTCAAGATTAACACGGAAAACTTCAAGACTAGAGAGCATGATTTGAGAGAAATGAATAAACTAAGAGGCTGCTCAGGTTTACTACGTTTTAAGCAACGCCTATAGTCACTACTTCAGACGTTATTGAACATGTAAGAAGTAACGTTTGCTGCGAAGTTATGATCACTTGTGATGGTTGTGAATGCGAACATTGCTATGTAGGCCTTTACGTTGAAAAACATACGAGTCCGCCTTGTTTTCTGATTTTCGAACAGGCTATGGGATAGAGTTGTAACTAATTCGATTTTATCAAATATCCTGCAAGCCACATTTACAACGGTCTATGCAGACTTCTCTGAAGCATTGGAAAAGTATTTCGCGTTGGTTCTTAAAAAATCGAAAGCCTAGAGAATGATCGGAAAAAAATTAGCCGTCTTGTTTGTTGCGTATCTGAACTGGATCCGTTCACGGCTGGAAGCAACATTGAAACCTCCAAATGGTATCCGAAACCAGATGCGAATGCAACTATCGCCATGGACGAAGGTGGAAATACCACAAAACGAATGGAGAAAGCGCTGGGATAGGCAAAACATGTGATGACGGTGTCTAAACATAGAAGTATATATATTCCGTTTGCCGCAGGATTAGCTATTAAAATGAAAACAAATTATCTCAATTGACATTCAGTCGAAAGAGATCTGTATAAAAGGTGAATGAGGTTGCTTCCCTCGTACAGTATTTCAGCCGTCTTGTGGAAGTCCACTGCAAATCATTGTGGTTCTGAAGATGGCGCATGCGCCGTAGCCACAATGGAAATTTATGACGTGTTAAGGACTTATCAGTGTAACAAGATACAGCCGGAATAGTTTGATAACTCATCCCAGCTGGGACGAATTATGTGCACTTCAAAATAATTTCTACTTGCTTGCTACTCTGCAGTTTGGTTAAGCTTTTCTTTAACCGACATTTTCTATCCACTTGTTAATGCCCTATATATGAATGTTTGTAGGATGTTGTAGCTCGGAACAATGAGCAGTGTTTCGAAAATTAACCGTCATTTAACCTTAGCATTATTTGTCGACATTCTTCTTGAATTATTAGGCTAATAAGAGTTTGTTTAAAAAGTTTCATTCCGCTAACGTTTCGGCGTCTTCGTCTTCTTCAGAGCCACCTATCCTAGTCGATGGTCCGCAGTCGCTCGTCTTCTCGATTGGGATGTCTTCGTCGCCGTCCTCTTTGTGCTAGCTGGTAATGTTACCGACTACTGTAGGATAAATTGTCCTTTGAAAAACAAATTGTTGTCAACGGACAATCAACGTGATCAACAGTTGTTTTGTATGAAAGGGCATTTGACTGAAGTTCTTTCATTCGAACAGTACTCCACTGAAGGAGTTTCGATTCGTTACAACGACGAAGGCACCACATCGAGAAGACGAACGACGATCAACTCGGATGGTAGGCTCCGAAAAGACGAAGAAGTTGAAACGTTTGCGGAATAAACCTTTTTTATCAACCTTGTTTTATCTTACTGATCTAGGAAGGTAATGAGTAGTGCAGTTTTATGTCTCACGTGCTTAAGGTATAGGGATAATAGAACTGAATATTGGACTAAGCAGCACTAGCGATGATTTCTGTTTCCACTCTGCTAGGTGGATAATTGCGTCACACGCTCACTGATTAAAGGATAAAAGGATAAAGCTTTCAGCGTTAATCTTTTCGTCAGGGATGCTGTATACATTCGACTTCACCAGGCATTGTTGGAGGTGATCGAATGCATATTTGACTTTTGCAATGAGTCGCGGTGACCAACCGATGTATCGAGCTAGCACTGCTATCTTCCCAGACAAGCCTGGTACCAATTCGCCGACCCAGGAAGGGTGGAACGCTTGTTGGGCCTGGGACGCAGGGATCAAGCGGGCATGTGTACTGCAGGCCGCCTACACAAACCGCTCTCACTGATATCTCGATGAAATTTACGGTTAATCAATCGTCTGACCTGGATATTTAGGAGAAACGAAGAGAGTTTTTGCCAAAAATAGTCGTATGTTATCGACTATTTATTCAAAACACAAGTCGATGTTCGGTCGGACTTATACCGTTTTCTTTCTGGATTCCAAGAATTACCGTAGTGTCTGACTACATGAAGACGGTTAACTGTCAATGATTTCAGCCTGAACGATGATCACTATAAGTAAACTGTAGGCGAAAGAACTGTCGTGTTTAAAAGAACAGTGCTATTCGACTCCATTTCGTCCATGCTGTTGTCCACGCTGTTCGATTCTACCAAACTCGATTCTGGGACTACAAAGACTCACACACCTCGAAGAATAATTGCTGTTAATAATGGGTTCGAATCGTTGTGGTCTGAGGAAGTCGGAGAAGACGAAATGTTTGCCATAATAGAGTTTTGCTACAACCTTAAGTAAGTTTTTAATACAAAAATATACAGGAAACAGTATTTTCTTCAAGAACGCAGATCTTCTATGACGAGATTGGAGTGCTTAGTGAAAATGCCTTTGGTATGTGGATCTACCGAATTAAGGCCAATTACTAGATCCTGGGCAAGAAAAGCGGCGCAACAAGCTGGGAATGTTTTTGGCACTGATTCTTTTGTTCTCGTCAAGAATACAAAATATGTCTACAGTTCTCGAACAAGTACGTCAGATAACCTGTATAATAGGTGGAAATCTCGTTAGTTAGCCTAGCTCCAGGAAGAGGAATAAGGCCAAGTAGAAATTTACGAAGCAATGCTTACATGAGAAATGACATACAACACTGCAAAGCGATTCACATTAAAAAAGTGTTTCTTGTTGGTCAGCACCTGAGGGATGCACAATGCATTCAACTCCATTCATAACATCATAGACAGGTGACTGAGTTCACATCATCTTCGTCTAACTGCTTGACCGATTGTGTTCATTGTGCGTTTTATTCTTTCAGATAATTCTAGTACCAATTTGCTGACCTCGGAAGAATAGATGGCTTGGTGAATCTTACCTGCACGCTCGAACCAGACACTCGTCCGACTTGTAGCGGAGGGCACCACTGAGCTACACGCACTACAACGGATGACACGTGTTCAACCTAATTTTTGGTTTTCTACTCGTCTATCATTTTATATGCTATTAAATTAAATTTTAAATTCAAGTGTGAGAAAACGCTTTTGCATTAGTGCATCTAAAGAAAATTTTATCTCACGTTATGGTCCTCATTAAGGTTTCTCAGTCACAGCAACCATAATTCATAACAATACGTGCTCCCTGAACCGCGAACTTCGATATCTCCTTCATTATTTGTCTACTGTATGCCTGACCAGAAAAACAATGTTGCTATTAATGAGGCTCGCAAATATGTTCAATACTAATCAACAGCGTTTATCGCCTCATCGTGTATGGGAAGTGTTCCTGGGTGTTGGACTGCGATGTGCAGCAGGGGGAATCGTCCTCCTGGCAAGGTATCCCGAACTGATAAGGAGACCGGTGTTTCCATCAGGAAGCCTAGCTAAGAGTAAACTAATACCAGGATCCACCATCGTCCTGGTATAAAAGTCGCATAATGGTAAATCCCCCTCTCATACACAAGGGTTGCGACGGCCTGTCGTGGTGACGACCTGTGGCAGACTTTGGCCAGGGTGTCCTCGGGATTCCAGGGCTCACAGTGGCTTAACCAGCAAGTCTCCGAAAAGTGGTGATTATGGTGGGGCCCACACAACCAGTGAGGACAGGCCATTCAATATCAAGTAAAGTAAGCTCATCAACAATGTCGACGCATTTACGCAATATGGAAACCGTTTTTCGAAAGTTTTCTTTCAATTATGTCGTTTCACTTTTCTGCAGTAATGCGTAAGCGCAGGTTGACAATTCATAGATTAGAGATTTTGTTCAGTCTTATCACTCTGGCACAGTTTTTTTTTTTTACATTCGCTGGAATGACATTAGATGGGATGAGGATTCAGAGTTACTCGAATTAAAACAAGTCAGAGTTATGGCAATTTCTTCTATTTGAAAGGGTAAGTTGCTGTACCATTTATCGAGGTAAAAAGGGAATTCAGTTTGTTGTAGGTTTTAGCAAATTTGTTTCATGGGTGTAAACGCATTATTCTCAGCAAGGCTTCCTCAAACTGTTGTAATTTCGCGATTACTTTTTAATGTTTAGTTAAAACGGCAGGAAAAAATAAAAATCAAATATTCTGATTCCGATTTTAAGTTAGAGGTGATGGGAACAGATTTAGCACTTCATCAGGAAAGGTTTTTCTTTCCAACGTCTCACAAGAAGGGGCCGGTGGGTGTTTTTCAATTGCGACAAACAAATACTAAGGTAATTGAGAAAAAAAAAGCTGGTGAAGAAGAAAATAAGAGAGGAAGCTGCTTACTGGCATACATTTTCTCGTGATTTTTCATTTGCCATTCAAACATAATTACTGTTGTAGAATTGTAATTTTCGGATTAGCATCGTATAAGAGCGTTGTTCACTTCATCTGTGCCATATGTTGATAGCCGCCCGTGAGCCGTCATGAATCAACGATGAACCGAGCTCACTACTTTCCGTTCGTCAACGTTTACTGTAGTGACAGTGAAGTATAATAAATACTAAGAGCACCTTAGATCTTCTAATTAACGGAAAATACATTTGAAGAGAATACGTTATTGGTTGGTTTGAAACGAAATGAAAAGCTCAAGTCATAGTTTATTAGAAATCTTCTTTATCATGAGATAAACAAATAGAATCCATTTCATGCTAAAGAATCAGTTTCATTCTTGAGAGGAATCCCACCTCGATACTCTTTCTTTTTTCTTTCCCTTTTTATTTACTATTTCTCACTTCGAAGAATTCAATTAAAAGAAAAACGCTTCTATCAAATTGTGCTTAGAATATAACAAGTCTGTACATTCTTTAAAAAAAGACAGTTTATTCAAGCTTTCGAAGTAAGGGAATTTAATTGACAAATTGTTTCGGAAGCTAGGTCGACATATGCTGCAGACCATAGTTAATGCTTGCCGATTCATTCAACCTGAACTAACCGATCGTCCGTCGTACTACAAATTGGCGAACGCCCTCAGAAGCGTGGAAGCATAAGAATTTAATTGGTAGTAGTTCGGTAGGTGGTTAGGTTGCTGACTTTTGCTATCGTCTAGACGAAACTATCACACATTCAACGTTATTGGACGTCATTGTAATGAATACATAAGAAAGTTACTGATGTGTGGTTTACACTATTAGTCGCTGTTACTGTAAATCACCTAATCGAGATGAGCGGAAACGTCACTGAGCAGCAATTATTCCAAACAAGGTTCGCCCAGCCAAAAAGTGAATCTACCTAAACAACCCTGATGTATATGAATATGGTAATCGGAATATGAAGCACCTGACAGAGAACACGTATATTGCTAGAGTGCTCTAGAGAAAAACTGCATATGGAAAAATGTACTTCACGTGAATGCCGCCGATACAATAAAGTTAGGGGGATTAACCTGACTTAAAAACAATGTGAAAATCGTCAAAATGGTAGAAATGGAGCGTTCTTATGACTGTGCAAGAAATTCCGAACATGTGATATAAATCATAACATTCAGTTAGATAATTGTTACGTAAATAACAGGCGATTATTTCTTATTGTAGCGTTTTCATACAGCCGCTGATTGTGACGATACAAACCAGCTGACCTCCGTGCTCGTGGGGGTTTTTATGATTCATAAAACCCCTTACGTACGTTTTTCCACCGAGATTCAAAAAGCTGGCAAATGCGCAGCCGTTTAATTCAAGCTAACTCGACTGTGAAATTCTTACGTAGCAAAGGCTTTGCATTCCACAACATTCAATAACTAGAATTATGCTCCGTGACGATGAATGTAAGTTGTACAAAAATGGAAGTAAAGGAGTATCGTGTAACTATGCCAACAGTCGCTTCTCAGACAACCACATTAGCAAGTTCAGATACGAATTAATACTCCTTAACGAATTGAAGTTCTTTTCAAGCTTTGTGCTTTTCGAGTGGTACCAACATTGGTGAAACATTATTTGAAAATTGAAGAAGATTTTTGTCATCAACTTGACCGACAGTATGAGAAGAGTGATTATGAATACGTTCAAATAGGTTGGTGGGAAAAAAAAGGAAGAGAACTTCTACAGAAACGTACCTGTTCTATCACCGCCATTTTAAACTGTCATTTTTTTGGAAAAGATTTTATGGGACGACTAATAAGAATACAGTAATAAACAACGACTCGTAATTTCCAACGAGGAACTCTAAAGCGAAGAAATGAAATTTCCGCTTAAGCTTGTCGTATACCATAGTTCCAATCGGACACAGTTTGTTAAAACGGGACGATTGCCATGGAAAATTTCGCGAGTTTCTCTTTTTTTTCGTTTTTGGTGAGAGCGTTCCCATGGTGGATCGTCGGATCCGTTGTGAAGAGGGTTTACTCATAGCTGTGCCCTGTCAGTAAAAATGTCTCACTCCATCCTGTTCTGCTGACACTACTACAGCTCAATATATAGTTCGACACCGTACCGACGATGAGAGGATGAACTGTTTGGTGGACATATTCAGATTGGAATATAGGGGAATATATAGTTGTTAACGAGTCTTCAATAATTTTACTTACCTAGACTGTAATGAGTTTGAGCTTAGTACAGCTAATTGCTGATAGTCCGAAAGTCGGTCACTGTTGCAAATTCTAACCTAAGTAAAAAATGGCTTTTAAGATACTGTATGAGGGATATACTGTAATTATAAAGTACGATTGATTTCTGCTGTCATGACAAAACTAAACACTGCTTTCATTGTTAATAATATTCAAAAAGTATTTCGATTTCATTGGTCAGTACTGCAAATTCTTGGAAAGACCTCTTGGCACTTGTTAGTCGATGTGTTCAGTGAAGCGAAGCTCTGCACTCCTCACTTCCGACATAAATTGACTCGCTACAAATTATATTCACCGGACCGCCACACCGGGACACAATCGCACAAATTGGCTACCGTACACACAGAGATAAATTTAGTTCCATAAGAACTAATTTACCATGCTTTTGGCGTTCGGTAATAAATTACTAGAATATGTCAACAAATTAAAGCCCGCGTTTTCGCGATTCGTTGATGATCAAACTGTCAATAGACACCTGCGAAATTTTTAAGCAAACGATGTAAACTAGAATAAGGGATGAGCAAAGTTTGCAAAAAAGAGTGGAATACATCTCCTTATGAAGGTACTTACGTAGTTTAATGATGTAATCATTGCATTGAATGTGACAATATTTACAAAAACCAGATGAAATGACCTTTACGGGTGGCATAACAGTAACACAATAGACAAAAATATGTGAAGTATCAGTAGTGAAGATTTAAGGAGAGAGTTGTCGTTCGCATAAATACACGCTTTAAAACTCATAATACATTGAATGGAGAAAAAATCAGCTGCACAGCAGATATTTCAGTAATATTTAACAACATTGAAGTTGTATGGTTAATATTTGAAGAAAGATAGTAAAATGTGATTGAAAGAGGAAGATGAGAAAACCACAGATTTGCTTAATTCGGCAATTAATTGCAGCTAATTAATTGTACCTTGCTTAGAATACGGAACAAATATGCTATAGTCTAGAAAACATTAAAGAAAGTCTTTTTTTTACTGATAGAGGCTTCAACTATATCTCGACATAAAGGATTTTTAGTTTTCACTTGAAGTTTATTGTATCAGCAGATAGAGACTAGAGAGCCTTTCGAATTTCGTTTTAAAGAAGTTTTCACTAGCAGCGAAACACCGTCGTATGTGGGCTAGGACGCCTGCCGGTTTGAATTAGGTGACGATTCCACTTCTGGTTAAAAATTTGTTCTATATATCTTCCACATTATCAGTTGTACTTAACTAATCGGATTCGGTTTTGACCGTAGTTTAGTGGGCGGTCGCAGCGGTAACAACACATCGACGATTACAATTGGTTAGCTGAGCAACAGCCACGCCTATTCTCAACTACGATTCGTCCATCTAGCTGACGAGGTTGGACATTTGCTTACGACCGACTTGGCAGGATTTCACGGTGTTTCGACGAGGAGCGGCCGAGCGTCGAGAGAGGTGAGCGGTCATTACAAAGACGCGTCAGTACGCTCCACAGCCCTGAAGCGGTATTTGCGGGGCGGTAGCAAGTCGAGCGTATTCACTATAACGTTCAGCTAGTCGCTGCTACCACGTTTCAACATCAATTTCGTATTGTATCGTGGGAATGGGAAATGTAAACAGGTAGGATCAGGACGAACACCTTTATACGCAAACTTGCTGGAATCGCAGTGCTTTGTAGCCGTAGAGTGCGAAAAATAAGTAAGTAAATTTTTCTTCATACGCGCTTCAGCGTACTTGTTTCGATTTCAGCACTCTTCAGTCCTTTATACTCTAGCGGTACTTTATTTTGAATCCTAATCCCTTTCTCATAATTGTTCACCTTCTATGTAAATTTGGTCACCTTGATGATTTTCTTTGATTGCAACTAGTACTACCAGTATTTCGGAGAACATTTCACATGAATGAAACCGATTTTCGTTTTGTTGTTGTTTGTAAGTCTTGTTTGTTATCTAAATCAAACAATCTTAGAACTATAGGAAAGCCATAACTGAAATAGTGAGATGATTTACCTTTTCAAAATTTGTCCAAATGTGTGTCAGATTTGATATTCTTGCTGTAGATATTGGAGACGATCCTTCCAACAAGATACCGTTTAGAACTAATTTGCGCTGTTAAGTTCTACATATTAAAACGTACAAATTTTGCAACACCTCTTCTGAGCCAATCAAATCTGTATGTCTTCCACGTTTAACGAACTGGGTTTGACTTCTACGGGCAAAGTTAGCATTAGACGAAAGCATTCATTTAAAACTGAGGGCAAAAAGGCTATACTTATTGTTGGAAGCAGAAAGCATTTCTAAAAGAAACTTCTTTTTCTTCTAAGAACATCGCTCTTACAGTAGTCCTTCCGACAGCAACGATAATTTGAAAAGCGGGTCTAAATAGTCATAGCGCTCACTTGCTCATTTTTTGTAAATGAATTCCATTCTCTTTGTAAAATAGATGTTTAGAAATTTCCAACCAAACAATTTGTGATGTTGTTCCTCTTGTTAAGAGGAAATTGAAATAGGAATTTACCATTTTTCTCGTAATCGTCTATATCAGATATGGTTCAGCTAAAAATATGTTTACAGTACATCTGAAGCAGAACATTTGACCAAAGTCATGGGCAGTATATTACTCAGTTCTAGTTTCTTAAACATTGAGCAGCTTACATTAGTTGAATGAAAATGAATGAATAAAATGTCTTTCTCCGCAGAATCACAAATGTATGGAAACACTTCTACTTAACCGAACTAGTGAAAAGCATTTTGGCGATGAAGGTCACATAACAAACCTTTAAACGAAGCCCTCAAGTAGCTGTGATTTCTGTTGTTCGGTCTGATGGTCGTCATCGACCACCCATCGTGTCTAGTTCACCACAATTCGTGTTGCCGTTTAGGTGTTCCCAGTCTTGTTCGGAAATCGGCCGTTTATTTGATGGCCTTTGTCAAGCAGAAACGATGATGTGCACCTTTTTCGGACACGGACACAGGCATACAGCATCACCAACCTACTCATTTACGAATTACACAATCCGTTTCAAATACACAATTCACACCCATTCTATGTGAGACGAATGAATGCGCGAAATCTTCGAAAACGTTGCACTTTTTAAAAATCAGCATGCATATTATATTTTGAGCGATCCAGAAATCTAATTGTGACAAAATTTGACGATCCAGGCGCTTTTGCATTGGTCGTCAGGAAAACGACGGTTTTAGCTAAGGTTTGAAACAGGTCGTGTCAAGCTGGTGTTTTCATGATTACTCTTAAACTTCTATTCAAAATACTTTCAATACGTTTTATTGCAATTTGGATGTGATTGGGGTAGAACGGATGCAGTGCTATATGTATACCATTTTATCGGTTCAATCGCCTTTTCTTACATTGCTACTTGTCCCATGTTCACATTCCTAATGCATTACGGTGCTTGTCTAGCGTTTATTATAGCTGCCGACAAGATTTGAAATAAGGTTTCTGCATATCGGCCTATACTAAAATAACGCAAAACTTTATTATCATCTAAATACTGGTGGTGCCAATCCGTAGACTGTAACGTTTTAGATTAGTGTAGCGGTAGAATTTTAACTGTTATACGATGCAAACTGTGCGCTTTTCGTTCAGGTAACGGAAAACATCGTCGTCATCTACGGGGAACGGGGAGTCTTAGAATAACGTTTTAGATCTATCCAACTCTAAAATAGCATCTTATTGATGGTATAAATTTCTTCGACTTGAAAGCTTACCTTTTTGGGCCACTACTTTGTAGAATTGCTGTGAAGTTGACTGTAACGAGCTGGTAATATCTATCAACTTTGGCCGTATGTCATCGGTGTCATTACTATAACGAGCGTCCTTGGCACATTATAGGTAGTGTAGTCGTATTTCAAATACCATGCCGATGATGGTAATCCGTATTCTCCAAACACATTACACGACAACAATAACATTTGCACTCATTAGGATCGCACACGTCGATGTCGTTTCCTGTGCTACAGTAACGACAATCGAATTACAGTAAGCCGATGGCAATAATGAGCTTCTCACTGCTAACGAACTACATCTGGTATTACATACTTCATCACCTTCATTATCATTCGTTAATGAAAACAGCTGTGAAAGAAAATCGGTGTAGACGACATTGTTCTAGCGTTATTAACATAGTGAAATTTTCAATAAATGGAAAAAATAGTGCATACTTTTCGTTTGTGATTGCTAAATTGGTAAGTGCAATAGCCTTCAGATACGGTAACGAGTCGTTATTCTTACCTTCATTATCTCTGTGCTTTTGTGGAAATTTGAAGAAAAGGTCAAGTCACAGATGAACTGCTATGGGAATAAAAAAGCTCTGGCAAAGTGTTTTAATTTTGTCAACTACTTACCATATATGCAAAACTGGACTATTTTGTTGGGATGGAAAGAAAAAAACTATTCTGAAGTGAAAGGATTAGCAAAATTTAGATCACCAAACAGAATGAAATTGAAGTTTTAAGCGATTTACTTCATAGGATTCGGGAAAGCTACTTAAGGCAAAGCAATCCTTTAACAACAACCAATCTGTTGTCCGTAGAGCACACTGTCTCTTTCGATTCTCATGGAGAAAACTTTAATAGTTGATAGTTGTGACGTAATGATGACGTTAATGAGTCTTAGATAGTATCAGAACTCTGGTACTGGCTTGTCTAGGTGATGCAATATCCGGTCCTGGTGGAATAGATCCCAAATAACCCTTGTTTGCTTAGAATTTTTCTGGATTTCTGAAATTTTTCCGTCTATATGAAGTGGATGCTTTTCGGTGGAGAATAGGTTGCAGTTAATGCTATTGTGGGTTATGAACCACTGTTGTTTAGCCCGAAATAATCCTTAGTCGAATAAGTTTTATGCTTTGGTTAGTGTGGAAAATCAGTTAGCTAAACAATCAGAATGCTTTGAAATTTTCTCAATATTCTATGTCTACCTTCGCATTGTCTTTCTGCTTTGTTAGCAATGAATCTCTTTTGCACACTTATCTCTTTATTACAGTGTGGAGTGCTTTGAATGCGCGAACGTTTTACTTACATTTCTGAATCTGTGCTTGTTCATGAACTCGGACAGCCATCATAAGACCTTTTCCATCGAGCTTGAAATTTGATCTAGAATGTCTTTTCACTGCAGAATATGACTATTTCGATCTAAATCAAGAACGATTCTCCATCATTTGTGAGAAAAACATGATCAGTTGGGACTTTCTCGTTCGTTTTGTTAGGTATTCCGCATTTCCGTTTGAAGTTTTGGAACACAGAACTGCAGTTACTGGTTCTAATAATAGCGTACGATGCTGCTTTGACCCTTGAATGATGACAAGCCAGCTCTGGTCTTCTACCTGGTTGCACTAATTCGAAAATTGACATGCGGCTTCTTTGTCTTGAACAACGGACATACGTCGAGCGATGGCTAATCCTAATTTGCTCATCTTTGAGCAGTCGGTATCAAACTTGGCCCCAATTACAGAGACCTCGTTGAGCTGTTACGTGCTATGACCACATGTAGCCTACCAAGGCAACAACATACAAAAAAATTCCCTAGCGGTGTAATATTTGGTTGCTCGGTTACTTGATCTTCGAACAATGAGCAAAATAGAGCACAGTAGAAGTCAAAGCTCCAAAACAGACTCTTGTTCAACCACGGTGCAAACATTCAATAGTTTCCTGAATTTCATAAAAATCAACTTTGCTTAAACCATTGGTTACAGTAATCGACACATATCTGGGTGATTGAGATGACGCGAAGTTGGTATAAAACTTTTATTTGCTTGACGCTTCGGCGCCTAAGGTTACCTGAGTAGTTAGGTTAACACAGAGTTAGTAAGTTTTTTGTGGCCGACATTTTGATGTCCACGCCTTCTTCATCTGAAGTTGAAATTAGCTTAATAATTCGAAATATTAGATTTGTTAGCAAATCAGTTATGGGAATCATTCAACGACGACTAAGTACTTTTTCACAGATGAAAGGAGAAGCTCTTCGTCAGGCTGCATACAACCATTCATCAGTCATCACAAACAAACTATTTATCGAAGTAGATGTTTTGTTGCCTTTGAATTCACTCTATACTTTCCTACTCCGCAAGTATTCAATAAACAGAAGTTAGCTGAAACTCGAAGATATGCTCCAATAAGCATGAAGAATAAGAGAGTGTAGTACATGCAATAACAACCAGTGTGGCTATGCGTTACTACTGGTCCAATCACCACTTTAGTTCACGGAGTTCTGTAGATCTATGAATTTGATTATTTATTAGTACTATTATGTACAAAAGATAAACCACTTCATTATTAATCGATTTCTGCAAAATCACTCGGTAAGCAAATTCAAACTCAAAGTTTCGGTGAATTCATGAGACATTCACTGACATCGTACTGATCAAAGTAGGAATTTTATGTCTTACAAGTTCAAATATTGCAAGCACACCATACAGTATTCCTAAAACATTTCTACTGAGAGGCTTAGGTTTTGCACCTAATTTAGCGAATAAGGACGACTACTCAAACATTGGACATGTTAACATATTTCTGTATATCTAAAAAATATCTTTCCTTTAATTTTACTTGACCCGTCTTCGCGTCCGATGTGCACATCAAAACATGTCTCACATTCGTTTCGTTTTCTCGCATCCACTGTCCCCGAAGATGTTCCAGCTTTAACGTGTGGTTTCGGCTGGTGCCTGATGATTTCCATTTCATCTTAAATATCGTTGAATGTTGGCTGAGCAATTTTCCCTGGAGTGCTAAGATAGCCGAGCTGGAATGCTCCCAAAGTGCATGATCGTAATGACGGGTATCACTACCATTGTGCAGTCCGCCTGTTATCTAAAAATAAAATATACAAGAAATATGAGTTGCATGCAAGAATCTCTCTTCTAAATGTATTTCTGCAAGATTTCACGCCAATAATCACGCCACGCCATCTCCAATAATTTGATGATCCTGAGTTGCGGTAGGTTTTGTCACGATGAGGTAAAACAAAGCTTATGATCGGAAGTAACCTAGGTTCAAATTTAACACTGGCTAAATAAACTACCTGTGGCAGTTTTGCCGAATTAAGAATAGCTATTCTGAGTTTTTCCTAGTCGGCACTTATTTAAGTCAATGTGAAGCCTTTAATAGTCGAAACAAATCTGCTCTTAGGCCAATCCAGTTTGCCACCACACCTATCCATCAATATGAATATGGAGAGTTTACAAGGAATAAGCAATGAATAATTTCCTTATAGCAGTGACTTTTGCTACCGGTTCAAGTTTCAGTAGTTGAAATTGGAACAACTGAAGGTTAGATTCCGTCGATGAAATACTACAGATTAGTAACAATTTTGTGTTCGTCGTCCACTGATTTGTGAAAGCTTACAAGTATTCACTACTTAATTTGATTATGAATCGATTTTAAATATTTACCATATCGTCGCTCATTCTGAGAAAAAAACTTTAGCTAACAGATAAATTTGTTTATACTTGCTGGTCTTTCTAAACCTGACTGATCGAGCACTAAACGTAATCACTTAATTTTTATTTACATTTAAGAAAATATCTTTGCATTTGTATTTATTGCCAATAACTGCTGAGAACAATCTCCATCAAGTGACTTCTTTGTGGCTTTTAAAGTTCATTGATCTGATGTGGTACAATTCGTAGAACCCAAGTCAGTGTTTTCTTTTTATCAACTTATCAATGAACCTAAATACTACCGCTTTTGTTAAACATCCTGATTTATGTTCTTAAGCTCACTTTTAGGAAACAAATTTACCTCATAGAATAATGTTTGCACCATTAACTTTATTACTAATCTACATTTTCTGAAATTTTCTACCCATTCTTGCCGTGAATGAATGAATGTGTGTGTATGTATGTGTGTGTGTGTATGTATGTGTGTGTGTGTGTGTGTGTGTGTGTGTGTGTGTGTGTGTGTGTGTGTTTGTGTTCGCGCGAGTGTCTATGGTGTTCCATGGCTCATTAACTGATCTTCGAGCAGAGCACTACTCTCTTCTTTTGATACTCGCCTTAATTGACTGGACGTCTTTTCAAGGCACACACGCCGATCAATTCAAGAACGAAGCCGAGACTAACAATTTTGTTGACCTTGACACTTGGTGACAATCGATACTAGGAAATATGTAGAAAAATAATCTTTATGTTGAAGAAATTTTATCTCTAGCTTTTTATGTATTTTTAATGCAAATTTTGCATTATTTTAAACAATCATGCTTATTCTTGTCAAGTCATGACACCAAAGTATAAGTTCTGGAAACGAGTGAGCAGCTCCATCAATATCTATTCATCAAACTATATGGTGCTAATTAGATAACTAGGTGTTGTTCTAAAACTAAGGCCACATTCTCAAAGACATACTCAAAGATATAAACGATTCTTAATAGGTAGCAGTGCAGTAGATATGACATGATGACGCAATCAATCCGATGACAATTGTGATTCGATCGACGCACATACACACATTCGCACGTAACGCATACGATTGCATGTTCAGCAACTTGTTGCTCATCAGACGATAGCACATCATCTACACCTCTCGCGGATAACCGTCAACGTCGTCGTCATCACTATCATCATCGTGATCGTTGTGGTCGTCGTCGTCGTCGTTATGTAATTGTGCTGTCACAACGACAGATGGTCTCATCCTTCTATGCATAGCTGCAAATTGCGAGGTGTCAACCGACACAGTGCAACATTCGGAATTGCTTACAATTTTCACACGAACATCAACGACGTCGAAATATAGAATCGATTCGGGTGGAAATGAAATCCTTCGAGGAATAGTAATGATAGGGATAAAAAAACCTAAGCAAATGCATGTCATTATTAGCTATCAAATATGTAAAGGTACGTTAAATACGCAGAGATTAGACATTGTTCTCAGTATTCGGCGACTTCCGAGCTTAGCGATTTCGCGCTTTTAAGATGATGTCTTTTCTCCAACACATTCTTCAGCCAATGGGTCTTATTAAAAAATGTTATATTTTTATAGGTTAACAATAAACATGTCAACCATCAACTCAAAGTTGGCTATTAAATTACGGTAATTCCATTGAATGATGCGCTGAAATGATTTTCCAGTCCTGAAATCGCAAAGAACAATTTCAAAATACATCAGCGAAGTAATGTGGCTGAGCTGAATTCATAGCTAGTTAACGATCGTTTATGACATGCCCTCAGAATACCTCGTATGTAATCTGTTGATCAATACCCTGATCGACACCATGTTTCTTTGGCTCCTATTTGTCAACTGGATGAGTTGCTTGAGCAATTATCGCATCATCGTTGATGAGCGCTATCTGTCCGTACTGTCTATCTCTCCGCTTAACTACCACCAGTACCACCACAACTACCACTATCACCATCACTACTTCCATCACTTCCTCTAACCGTTTGACCGATACAGGTTAGCGAATAGCGAGTGTTCGCGATGAGATAAGGTTTTTAGATGGACACGATAGCGACAGTTCTATGTCGCATACACAGAACATTACCTCAGACGACATTGCTGTTGCCTCGAAATGCCGTGAAAAGAAAAAGAAATCGACACTTTTATTTTTGTATAAAAATGCTATAATAAAGAACTTTCGAAAACGATACGTCGGCGCCATTAGCTGTCCATCGGTAAGCTTGCCAGCAAATTTCACTTATTCTTCAGAATTGTTCAAATATTTTGGGCGTTAGAAGAAATCGTCGAGGTGAAATGGAGGTAAACTGCTTGTAAGCAGGAAAAATTCACTTAATTTCAAAATCGTCCGTGCAAGAATATTACTAACAAAATATGAAAACATTTATTTTTCGATTAAGTGTATAGTTACAAAAATTGGTGTGGTGTCAAAATCTCAGGCGTAAACGGAGAAATCCTACAAAGTCATCTCTGATATCGGCAAGTAATTCGTCAATAGAAAATTCCTCACTACAGGTTTATGAAAGCAGGACTTCTTAGAGATCCTTTGCTTAAAAAATACCTTTGAGTTATGCAACATATACTGCTTCATTAATGTCGTATTGACGGCGCAAATCAATACCGAAAAAGTGGCTAAGATAGGAAGAGTTTTCTTTCCCAAACAAACTTCGCCGTCCCTATAAACAAAACGTTAAGGCAAAAAAACCGAAAATGACGCTTTCGTCGATCATCAAAACATCACTATTGCTTCTAATTGAGTCCATGCTATTCGTCATAAAGAGAAGCGCTGATCCTTCTCTAATCCCACCACGAAGACTCAGACGCCAAAAAAGACTACACCACCAACAACTAACTGTGATGCTTGTCGACTGGGATATAATGTTCATCGCTTCTTTCTTTGCGGTGATGGGTAGCTGAAGACAATTGCAGTTGTATTTCAATCTGACCATATGTTAGCCAGTAGATCATGTATGAATGTTCGTTGACTTCTTTAGGCATGACCGGATCATTCGCATCATTGGACGCGTGTCGTTAATTCAAAATGAAGTCTTGATGAGCCAATCAGGGCTTAGTGGCGGTAGATTTGTAAGAATTCAAGATGCTTCAAGATAAAAATAGAAAGAAAACAAAGCGTACATCAGAAATCGACCGAGATTGAGTTACTAATTAATTATTTGGCTCCTTGTCGACGTTTGGCTCGTAAGATGTGAGCGGCAGTGTCAGTATGGGCGGGATTGAATACGGTCGTACGCCTGCTGGCATTGGCCCAACACCGCCCCCAACGCTATACTTTTGATTCATCCTCTTTAATCGTTCTAACACGCTTTTAGCTATGTGCTAATCGATACATGTGTTTGTCTGTATAGCGTTATTTTTAATAAGAAGCAACTATTAAAATGTCATAAATTGGATCTAGTATTATCCTGGATGACGTGCCGTCTGGATTATGTTAATGAGAAGGATGGCACCATTACGAATTAAAGACTAGACAAAAAACAACAAAAAAATGATGATGACGACAGGTTCAGACGGAACAATGTGTTAGAATGAGTGTATTCAGCCAACCCTCTCTTTCCCAGCGCCGCGCAACACTACGCCTGATTAGGTCTCTTCCACTTCAGTAGAATCATTTAATTTCATGCGTGGAATGAGAGCAACCCAGCTGCATGAGACTGGGCCTTGCCACCCTCTTCGTCCATCGCTAATCCATTCTCAGTTCTTGCTCTATGGAACATCTTCATATTGAGATCTGTGGCCCGATTATGTTTCTCATCATACCACTACACATCAGGTACAAATAGAAGATGATTAGCACTATAATCATGTCGTAAAATTTAAGTGCATCGAAAACGACTTTTTCTTAACTAAAAATCCAAAAAAATGCAACGACCCACTTCTAGATAATTCCATTGACTGATCGAAACGCTAAACGACAGCTTTTCAGAAATCTAACAGTCGCACTGGAGCACTCGCCGGTGGATTTCTATGACGATCGACATAAAACTGAAAATGCCATCTGCAGGTAGAGGTTGGTGGCAAGTTGCCATCTTTACAGAGATTTATTTATGATTATCAGTGGAAGGGAAGGAATAGTCTAACGAAATAAGAAGCATCATCTCGTAGTGCGGTGGGTTGTCTTTTTCTGGAAATGTGGTTGAGCTCAGTGTTTTTGGGCCTGGCATTCCAGACATGCTTCCGATGACTGAAGACCTATTCCTTCCATCCATAAGGCTATTGACTTGCACTTTCATAACTACATGTTTATTTTTTTTCGTTTTTTCTTTACTATACTTACAAAGTTATACTTGTTCTGTAGTCGTTTTACATTTGTTATTTTGCGAATTCAGTTTTACGCTCTTGTGGATAATTTCGCGAATATTTTCTATTCGACCGTTAAATCTCCTCAGTTTTTTGTCTGCTAATTGTAAAATCCAGACTCTTATATACAATGGCAATACGTGGCAACGCGCTACCGTATCATAACCAAGCGTCAACTGCAGATAGCGCGTGATTGATTTAAATTGTTGTTCTCTCATAGACATGAGAACATACATTACATAAATAAATATATATATATATATGTAAACACGCATATACACATATGTGTATATGTGCATGTAAGGGTGCTCGTACACATCCAGGTGGCTCATTGTTTCATTCTCTATTGATTAATTTTCACGAAATTGTGAATAATGAGAACTGTGCGTTGCATATATTACATGAGCAAAAGGCCATCTTCGTTGGTTTGTTGTTAACTTACTTATTTCCTTTGTCGTTGGCCTACTCACTTGCTCATTGGCGTTCACCTTCTTAGCCACTTATCATTCCACAGATTCCAGACATATCTTCCATGAAAGTGGAAATGTAGATTAACTGATAATTTTCTGCTACGCAATGGCGATGCAATTTTATGTTCTAAAAGCGCTAAGCGCCTTATTCGTCTGACCTCAACTACACCACAGATATCCCATAAAAGTGAACGGTTATTGTTACAGTCGAGGCCAACAGCCCTTGTGTTCACATGACGAAGTATGAGAGAGGGACATAGACAAAGAAAGAGCGTAAAAGCGTTGACAGCCCAATAAACCTAAGGCAAAGGACTATCTTCGAATGCCGTTATCTTATTTGCAAGCATATTAAGTGCATTTAAGATATAGCTAGTTTTCATTTGGTTAACATTATCACCGACTGCTAGTTTCTCTTCATTAGCCTGTTTCATAGTAATAATAATTGCAATGAAGTATCGACAGAAAATTTTTTTTCGATCAAAAGTTGTCACTCAACAAAACACTAAAGAGGAAAAGGATTTTAGAGGACTGGTAAAAAATCTGAGTTCTGCGACATTTTTCTTCCTGTTTTAGTTGCGAGAGCTTTTGGCGGCAATTTTTGCACATCACAATATTGGTGTAGCGTCGAAGTTATAGGTAGTTGTCCTGAAGTGGAATAATAATTCTGTAATGGATATCGGGAAAGGCGGTCGACTGCCCGATTTCACACCTACATGCGTGCATTCACTCAGGAAACACTGCTAGGCATTATAACGAAGTGCGTGCAATTGCATCCGTAAGGTGGTCGACTACACATGTCGATAGTTGGTCATGGATCGCTCGCTCTAGGAAAAACCGGGATCCAATTATCTAAGTCTGACTGCTTAGAGATGAATTGATTCAAGAGATGCGCAAGATATGCGGTGTCATTTGGAAAGCTCTCAGGTTTCATATGACTCTAATAATTATAAGTGTAAGTGGTGAGGTGGCAAAAGTGTTTTCGAATTTGTACACCAAAAAACACCTTCACTTAATTTTTGAACTTTGTCTTAACTTTTGAAATAGTTACATCAAAAGTTTTTCCTAAACTGAGTTAATCTTGCGATGTGTACGCAACTTGGCTATGCTACCATCTGGCTCATATGAGCTCAAGAGACTTTTGAAGCTTACTTGATGAGTGGCCACAAATGCTGGACTATTTTACGGGATTGCGCAAGTACGGCAAAAACGCAAACAGACAAACGCCATGACACCCCATGGCGAATTTGACGGATTCATAGTCGTGCATCGTCTCCCATATGGGGCGTCCAGGAGCTGCATCGGTGGCTAATGCCAGAATTATGCTAATTCCAGTGTCGGCGTCTTTTGCGCTTTTTACCCTTCTACACAGATAGCTCTTTGCCATTGACGTAACCGTAATCGAGAGTCGTATTGTTTGACATGACATCGATATCAAAATCAAAGAAGAAGTAGCCTGCAAAAACACGGTTAAAAACACAATGTCGTTTTCTCGAGAAAGTGAATATTAAGGTGATGATCAGAACTGAATCATCAGAAACTCTTAAAATGCACTAGTGTGCTTTAGAACCAACGTGTGAGA
>MQTX01000222.1:630614-679177 GCA_009735665.1 Angiostrongylus cantonensis | reverse complement strand
TATACATAAATAATGTGGGAAAACTGGGACGCTACTCGTGTCGCTGTCTCCTCTGGAGAGATATCTTGTGCGACAAGGATAAATGGAGAATTATTGGTGCTTGCTGTCTCGGACCCATGATTAACTTAAGCGCAAGTCACAGGATGATTTCCGTCTACGCCTCCTTAACGCCTATGCCTATGATGTTTTCTTTCTTGGAGAAGGTTCTACAGTGCATGGCGAGAAGCTTCTATGTTTCAATTCTTTAAAATTGTTGATTGGCTAGTTTCTCAAAATTTTTGGACAAAAAGCTGATGCAAATTGCTTTAACATAAAGAACAAAGGATAAAGCTCTCGGCATTGATCAATCACTGAGGGATGAGCCATACATTCGACTTCATTAAGTATCGTTAGAGGTGATTGAATGCATATCTGGTCTTTACAATGACTCACAGTAGTCTACCGATGTATCGAGCCAGTGCTGCTATCCTCCCAGACAAGTCTGGTACCAATTTAGTGTCTCTGCTGTGCTAAAATGGCTCTCTCTCTCTCTCTCGTGCACGTAGGTAATCATATTCATGCAAACGTGCATAATTGTGCTAGTAGGTATGTGAAAAATTTTATCCAGAAAGTCGATTGGACCAAAACTTTGGTTACCTCGCTGAGGTGTGCGGTAGAAGTGGTTTCGGGTTATGATGACCAAAAAATCCTTCACACATCGTAGCAGAGCGTGGTAAACTATTGTTGAGTTTACTAAACCCCTATGACAGAGACCGACGAAGAACCAGTGGGGCTATCTTACATAAAGAACAAAGGATAAAGCTCTCGGCATTGATCAATCACTGAGGGATGAGCCATACATTCGACTTCATTAAGTATCGTTAGAGGTGATTGAATGCATATCTGGTCTTTACAATGACTCACAGTAGTCTACCGATGTATCGAGCCAGTGCTGCTATCCTCCCAGACAAGTCTGGTACCAATTTGCCGACCCCGGAGGGATGCAAGGCTTGGTGAGCCATGGGCGCAGCGGTCGATTCCACGTGTGTGTCTCAGTGGCGCCTCCAACTATTGCGCCTCCAACCTCCAACCTTTAACATATTGTAGCAAATTGTTATGTTGGGATGTCACGTGGTAATACAATAAATAAGTAAACTAGCCAAAAAAATGACAGTTAGAAACGAGGTTCAGTATTTTGAAGTTTCAGATTATCTTATAATGTAACCGTTGTAGGGATAATGTTTACTCTTTATTTACTGAGGCCGCAGTCGAAATTACAATGTGGTGGGGTAAGGTAGATGATATAGATTTGTAACATTGAATGTTTTGGCAAAGAAATTCCAACTTTACAATTTATTAACCTTGATTTTAACGAAATTTAAAGACTCACTTTATTAATGCATTTGGTTTTCTTAAGTTGATGATGGATTTAAAACGAAATTTACTTCATTGATTTCTTACTTCTAGAGCGACTATAGGAGAATTGACAAGTGGTGACAAATTCCATCCGCTACTTTACGATCAAGGGTAAAGACTCCACAATCGGTTTAGCGCTGCTTTGTAGCTTTTCAAAGATACTTGATATGTTTAACTGTTTTCATCAACATTTGAACGAGGTATGGGTTGCGAATATGTGGTGATATTAACTGAAGCCTTCGAATAGCGGTGATCTAGATACCCTCAATGAGACGCAGATTTTATCGTGGCTTAAGTTCGGCAGACAAAGATATATCGAAAGATGCGAAGAAATCTTTTACACATGGGTGACGATCGGTCTTTCTCACTATCCGATTGCTCCATATAGCCTTAACCCACTAGAGGTCGACGATATGTGAGCACATTGACGTCATCTGCAAAGAGGAATGGCTATACGATGATCATGAGAAATGTCTATCATTTTTAGTTTTAGAAATCTTTTCTAATAATTAAAGTTTGTTGCATCTTTATAAGAGGTTGCAGTATTTTGAATATTAGAGCGATCTTGAGGAGAAAAAAGGCTGACTGAGAAGATAATCATTGCGAACTGTTTTCTAAATTCACAAATCAAGACTAGTCCACTATATCCATGAAATGCGCTTCAAGATTTCATCGAATTAAAGATTAAAGGGCAAAGTAAAGTCATAGGTTTCGAGATTTCTATATGCGCCATTCTTTTGGTCTCGCATTGAATATTAACTGACCTATTAAAAGTACATCAGAAGTTTTGGAGAGGAAGTCCTAATAAAAAACGAGTAATTCCATTAATCACCGAGGACCCCAAAGAGGCATCAGAAAACTCTTCGTTCATGCTCATTCATGATTCGGAGCTTATCAATAAGGTCTACACTTCCAAACAAATCGAAGAGTATCAGTTTTCTTCTGTTCCGCCTTTTTGGAGAAGAGGTAATTACACTTTCTCACCCAGCCGTGCAATATTATGCGTCCGCTTTAGGCTACACTTCTAGATGCAAATGTTGAAATCCTTTCCAACTTGAATGACACTACCATAGCACTTCGATTCAATGAGAGAAATTTCGGAACGACCAAAGGAAAACAATTGATAATTGATATTGATTGCATCCACCAGTCACTATGAGTTAGAAAATCATTATTAAGAGAGAAAAAAACTTTATAACGCTGAGACAATTGATGTTCATTATTCTAATTCTACGTGTTTGAATTACAGATGCGTTTCAAAAATACTCTGTCGCTACTACGAATCGGGTACGATACGGCCACGAGCAATTGGAGGATCTAAACCAAGGTATGTAATTGTCATTAATAGCTGATGGTATTGTAGATGAGATTTCACTTTTCGGCAAGATTATGTTTAAAACAGTGTTGTTAGAAAATTGCTTGTGTAAAATTCGTCAACAAAAGGAATTTTTCGCAGTATTTGATGAACCACAGTTGAAAACTCTTCAGCTCCTTATTAATCCCAAGAAACCATTAAACCTCAGTGACTGAAGTGACGAAACCATTTTTAGGCCATATTTGGCCTTGGCTATATGAAATTATACAGCAGTGAATGGAATTGGTGACCATTATGTAAAAAGAAAAGTCTTTAACCTCATATTCAACAAGAATTTTTTGCTCGTCCTGACAGCAGAAAACATTCTTCATTTCAAAGAGATTAAATCAGAAGCTGTTTCACTGAGGTTATTGTTAAAATTTATAGTCTTTTAACGGTAACTACCGTGAAATCTATTTATGTTGACGTTGCAGGCCGTGGGCTACATTTCTTCACAGTAAGATTTTACAGCATTTCCAGAAAGTCTTCTGATTCTTGATCCCATCAGTCAAAGAAATTCATCGCCCTGTTGTGGATCTAAAACTTCTTTACTGTTAAGCATTTCTGTTCTTAGACTTGCAACACATACTCAATTTTCAAAGATCTAGAAAGGTCTCGAAAGATGTTCATTTTACTAAGGCTTTCACTCACTAGGATATGAAGCGTAATTGATCCACACCAAAGGTACTAGGACTTTCTTATGTTATCAAAGTTTAGTGGTAGCAAACCCCCTGGAGCAAACTGAAACATACTTGTCGAACAAGGATTTTTCCGCACAGGCTTGTTAGTATAACTTTCTAATCATATGTATTGCAGAAATTTCTTTTATTGATTCTCTGGACTGGTTTTGCGAAACTACTGGTACCAGAAACAATGGGAGAGTATGAGGAATTTCTGAGAACAAGTAAAATTTTGATTCACTAAGTTCATTATTTGGGCGCGTGTGGCGCAGTGGTTTGAGACGCCACTGCGACGCGCACGTGAAATGCGCCCATGGCCCACCAAGCCTTCCATCCCTCCGGGGTCGGCAAATTGGTACCAGACTTGTCTGGGAGGATAGCAACATTGGCTCGATACATCGACAGGCCATCGCGATTGTAAAGGCCGGATATGCATTCAATCACCTCCAACGATACTTAGTGAAGTCGAATGCATGGCGCATCCCTCAGGGATTGATCAGCGATGAGAGCTTTATCCTTTAGCTTTACTGTACCAGAATTATGAATGCGGAAGCCATAGTTGATTCTTGTGGTTATATTTGATGAAATAGTTCAAATGCCAGCAAAATTATTTCGCACACAAGCAAGGAATCTACAAATTTCAGTCATTCACTAAGGAGCAGGTAGATCAGCCGTAGTGATGCCGTTCATAAAAAACACGATACTTGTTCGATATCGCACAAACCGCTTATCGTTCTGAACACTGGAAACCGGTATAAGACTCGATGAGAAAAGTTAATTATCTCCAATCCAAGTTGAAACGCTCCACCCGGTTAACCCCGGGCTCAAGGGAAATCGACTCGACCAGCATTCAACAACACTTATAATTAGGTGAAAATCTTGAAGAAGTGGCCTAACCATAGAAAAAAATTTGGAAGGTCCTCGACGATGGAAGATGGGAGAAAACAAATCGAATGCAACAAGTGCTGCTATCCACTCAATAAATATGAGAGCGGGTTGAGTAAAACAAACGAAATGCAGAAACATCTAAGTGGACCAAAAGATCTTGATGTGTACTTATACTGTTTTTAAAAATAATTATTCATTTCCTACATAAGAGGTCTTCAATATCATGTTTTGCTAAGGCGAGCTCTAAAGCTGTCCACCCTTTACTTATCAGATCCAGAAGATTGTCTTCCACGCGTTTGGCTTAGCTACCTCTAACAATAGTGCGCCAAAAAATGGAGTCAATTAGGAATCTATTTAAGGCTTCACATGGTCTCTTGTATCAAAGGCAATATTTACTTGTTTGGATACATGGACAGCCCGTCCTCACCATTTGTGCGGACCACAGCATAATCTACATTTTGCGGAGTTTTGCTGGTTTAGCTATCGTGTTTCCCTGGAGTCTTGGAGGTCAGCCAGGCCAAAGTCTGCCTCATGGCGTTACCACCACCGCCAATCGCTGCCCTTATGTGTCAGAGGTCACCATGCGACTAGTTTGATACCTAGGCGGTGGCGGACCCTGGTATTGGTTTACTCTTAGCTGGGCTTCCTGATTGAAAAGCCGGACTCAGTTTTGAAGATCCTGCCTGCGGGATCAATACCCTCGCTGTACATAGAAACACTGTACTCAGTAACATGTCTCAGCCACGATGAGGTGGTAAACCGTTGGGAGGTTAAAGGAATTACTTACTTCCTTGCTTAATACTTGAAAAGCCTGTCCTCACTGATCGTGCAGGCCGCAGCATAATCTCCATTTTCGGAAATTTGCTGATGAAGCCATTGTGGTACACTGAAATCCCGATGGCAGCTTGCCAAAGTCTTTCCCAGGTTTTCGTCACCATATGCAGTAGCAGCCTTTGCGAATCAGAGGGAGGCTTACCACCATGCGACTTTGATACCAAGATGTGGTGGATCTCGGTAGTGGTTTACTCTCGGTAAGGCTTCCTAATGGAAACGATTCTGACTCTTTCTCAGCTTGGGAGACTCTGCCAGGATGATGAATCTCTCTCCTGTACATCGCAGCCCGACATACAGTAACACCTCCCAGCTATGACAAGGCGGTGAGCCGTTGGGAGGTAAGGCAATAAATACCAACAAGATATTTTTTATAATTTGAATCAATTAAACCAAGCATTATAGGCAAGAATCAGCTGAAAAAGTGCTTATATTAAAATTAGAAGCGACTCGAGAGATCGCAAGATATTTTCTGTAATAAATTTTCAACCACTATCATGAGACTAGCGGCGCGTATGGCGCAGTGCTCGGAGGCGCACTGCAGTACACATGGGATCCATTTCCTGCGGCATTGGCTCACTAAGTCTTCACCCCTTCTCTGGGGTCGGCATATTGGTACCAGGCTTGTCTAGGACGGTAGTAGCATTGGCTCGAAACATCGGTGGGCCGCAGCAAGCCATTGTAAAAGTCAGATACGTATTCAATCCCCTACAAACGATGGTTGAACTCGAATGCACGACGCATCCCTCGGAGATTAATCAACGCCGAAAGCTCTATCCATTTTATCCTTTTCATCACGACGATCCCATCATTTGTACCAAGGATTGAAAATCAGTTATACTTTGTTCTATTCCTATTAAGCTGACTTCATATTTTGTCACTATACGTAAGAAATATCAACACTGAGCCTTATGGCTAGAAAAAGTAAAAACTCATAAAAAGTTTTCGGTTGCCGTACGTTCTATACCCGACTTTTTTTTAAATTCTGGTATAACAAATCAATATTTATTCTTTCATTGATTCTTCTCGATGTGGCGCTTTCGTCTTCGTATCGATTCAGATCTTTCTCAATGAAGCATCTCTCAAAGGAGGCGTACTCACCCGGAGATACTCCTTCATGCAGGATGCTGGCTTTTGATAGTAGTGATTGTCCAGTGATAACAATTTGCTCTTTCGGATAATCGCTCCTGCAAAAGTCGGTATCATTATCACTTGGCAATGAACACAGTAATAATGCAAAGCCGACTTTCCTTCAATATCGGAATGACTAATCAATACGTTTTCTTTTCACTCTATATCATGACTTACTCTTCTTGTGATGAAGAATTTTTTCTGTAAATATCATATCACACCCGGTTAATGCAAATATATACAGTTTGATAACGATTTAATTAAAGCAAATTACGGAAGCAAGTTTAGTGATTCTGGGAAAGTATTCTGCAACACACCGTGGAAAGTGAGCAATTCAATGAGGGAAAACTTTGCTCAAACTCACTGTTGGCGAACCTTCTAAACATGTTTAAGTAATGTCGATAAGACTTCTCCATTGCTTTTGCATTTCGACTGCAACCATAAGTTGCACTTCATGTTCTCATACCAGCAAATGTGAAGAGATTCTCTTCTCTTAACGTCCGTTATTTTCTCTCATTTATCGGCGCTGCAATCAATATAGGAAGAAGTGACGAAGATGGCTATGTAATTTGGAGCAATGGAGATGAAATCATCGCCTTATATTCTTATATTAACTGTTTCACGAAGTTTTCGGTAGTTTCCAGGATGACGTGCGCTAGGAATACTGACAGGAAAATTTGAACGAGAAGCACTCTTACGTCGTTCATCATTAACTCCAGAAAACATTGATTTCCTTCCGTACGAGATTAAGTGATGTTACTTCTAATAGTTGTCAATGTCTCTAAAATATTTGTTGTTCTCCATGCATGAACTTCGTGATGCAGTTCTGTTTAAGAAAAGTGCGGCAAAAACAACTTTTTTATGGAAAAGTTTTGAAATCTTGTCAGTAAAGAGTGATGCTAAAGTTTATTGATTCCCTAGGACTATAAATCAGTTTCCTAGCCAAGACAATCTACTACATCTACTGCACGTATCCAAAACATCTCGTAATTACTCAATTCGAGTTGGACTATTTGGTTTGAGTCTAGCTATTCTTATGAAGGCATTTAAATCCGGTCCGGCCCAGGTTTTCGCTTTCTCGGAGAACAAAAATAAAAGCAGATATGAGATTTGAATGAATGGCAGGTAATTTCAAGTTTTGAGTTATTCGAGGTTTGTCATAATGTCTGCTTCAAAATAAATACAACCTTAGATAGCCCTGTGATGGATGCAAAACAACCTACCATAGAGTAATTTGTAGCTGTTTTGTTTTGAAAACGCCAAGTGGCATAGTTGACTGCGTTTGTCTTCGTATAAAGCAAATTCAAACAATAACCATGCTTGGAGCTACAAGACCAAAATGGTTGGTGATTATCTGGCATATCTGGCCTTTTCAATGACTCGTGGTGGTCTACCGATGTGTTGAGCCAGTGCTGCTATCCTCCCAGATAGGCCTGGTACCAACTTGCCGACTCCGGAGGGATGGGAGGATTGGTGAGCCCGCGGCGCAAGGATCGATACCATGTGTATTGATGGGTGCCTTCGACCACTGCGCCACACGCGCCTGATTTATATAACAATTTTAGCAAGATTAACAATAATTACAAGTACCGTAATCTTCAAATAAATAAGGATAAAGGATAAAGCTTCCGGCGTTGATCAATCCTTGAGGGATGAACCATGCATTCGACTTCATTAAGTATCGTTGGAGGTGATTGAGTGCATAAATGGCCTTTGCAATGACTCGCAGTGGCCCAGTGATGTATCGAGCTACTGATGCTAGCCTTCCAGACAAGTCTGGTATCAATTTGCCGAACCCGGAGGGATGGGAGGCTTCGTGGGCCATGGGCGCTGGGATCGATTCCACGTGTGTCGCAGTGGCGCCTCCAACCACTGCGCCACAGGCACCCACTAAAATGGTTGCATAGAACAACCATAGATGTAGCCATTCCTTTTATATAAATTTTTCTTAAACATTATATACCTGCATAGAGACCTGTTTAGCTAACCCGTTTTCGTAAGTTGTGAAAAATGAGTCCCAGTACTTCGATTCGTTTCATTGTTTTGCAATGCTCATCTACAGAATTTATTGTGCTAACTAACGAGGATTATTGGATTTTGGGTTTGGTTATGGCTTCGGCGTCCGTCACCTTTTCTTTTTATTCATTTGTTGAACGTCAATTGAGTACTGCTTTCCCGTCAGACCTGTTGTAGTCGTGACATAACGTTCCTAGGCCTTCAACACCGACATTCACACTCCCACGGGAAATAGATTTGTCGATTTGCGGCTAAGTTTTTTAGGATGACAGCGATTCTTGGAAATAGTCATGCTACAGGCCACTGACGATTTAACAAACTAAATTTGCGCCAGTTACTACAACAGGAAAGTTGGGAATTGTGTTAAAATTTATGTTTGTGAGATGTAAACATTACTCGAACCCTCTGGAGGGTTTCTAACCCACGATTACCGAGTGCGAAGCGCTCCTGAGGGTCCGAGTTATTTCTATATTTTAGCATCCTTGTAGGAATATATATATATACATATATATATATATATATGCATACATATACATATGTATACGTATACACATATAGGTTTTGTGTTATATGGACGTAATTCCGTATAAGCTGCATTATTTTCATAGTTATCGATTAGGCTTTGTACACTTATAAAAAAAAAGTAGTAGCTGCTCTTGCTTAACAGCCACTCATGTACCTTGTTTCGTTTGTGGTTTTTATTCTTTCAAACAGCATCATCAGTAAGTTTCAGTGACGTTCAATACTTACTAAGCGTTTCAGTACGAACTAATCGAATCGGTGTGTGACATGCACTTAGTGTCCACTCCTTTAAGCAACGTGATGGTGATTGTTATTGGTGGCTAAATGAAACGAACGAGACCTTTAAAATATTAGTTATTATTGCTAGCAGTTGTTTATTTACTAGCATTTAGATATTTATACAGGGTATTTTCGCCTATCAGTGGGTACATTCTGCTCTTGTTTTGCAATCATTATCCACGGAGATGGCCTGGTACGGGTGTGGATTTGACTGCAAGTTGGAGATCTATAAACTTTTTCATCTTAACATGTTAGAAGCTGGTCAGGCGTGAATTTTCTTGGAAAGCTGACATATCCATGTTAGACTATTTCCTGAACCTCACCAAGGGCAGTTTCCAGCGTTAAATTATTGGGTGAAAGTTTGCTCTGTTCCAGCTTGGACTCTTTCAGAAGGACAATGTTTATTATGGTGGCAGTAATCCTGCGATCAGTTAACTAATCCTCGTTGAACGATATAATAGAACTATGCGTATAATTTCTGTGACCTGATATGCACACCGGAAGGCACACGATGCCACCAAATGACGTCATGCCTGTTTGTTGTAAAACATTAGCTCTTAAATAGGTTATTCTCAAATTTTCGTTTTCAGTTGGTTGGTTCTGTTATATTCTGAGGGTTATTACTGAACCGAAATGTGGAAAACCTAGTTACTTTTGTGCTTCATTGACCAATATTCTAACTTCATAAATGTTTCCCGTAGAGCATTTTAAAAAGTTTGGAAAATAAATATAGGTAGCCATGTGAGTAACGAGCCAATAGGAAAGATTTGGTCTTCGCGTGGCAAAATAGGCTGGTGGAATTGTTACTGTCTGCGTTTGCCCTTATGCAGTGCCTTCGTACACTTACTGCGTCGGCTACTGTACCTGTGCCCTATTGTTTTCTTGAATGAGCCATTTTGAGAGTCTACGTTTACCAACCTCGTACTCATTTTCATCATCGCCCGCAATAGCATTGTTATCATTTTCTCAGTATCGTTTTTTTCTTCTCATCACGACGACCACTGCTGTGTTGGTTGCGGGTCTACCGTAATGTGCTCGAGACATCAGCAATGTGTAACAAGTGTATTTGACAGCCGATAACTTTACACCACCCAACGATAAGCATCTTTGGGCTTCAAGACGTCGGGACTCGCAATACTTTTCAAGGACGCCTGTTTACCGTTTCGTTTCTATCCACATAGGTAGTAACGCCACACGCGCCTGATTTATATAACAATTTTAGCAAGATTAACAATAATTACAAGTACCGTAATCTTCAAATAAATAAGGATAAAGGATAAAGCTTCCGGCGTTGATCAATCCTTGAGGGATGAACCATGCATTCGACTTCATTAAGTATCGTTGGAGGTGATTGAGTGCATAAATGGCCTTTGCAATGACTCGCAGTGGCCCAGTGATGTATCGAGCTACTGATGCTAGCCTTCCAGACAAGTCTGGTATCAATTTGCCGAACCCGGAGGGATGGGAGGCTTCGTGGGCCATGGGCGCTGGGATCGATTCCACGTGTGTCGCAGTGGCGCCTCCAACCACTGCGCCACAGGCACCCACTAAAATGGTTGCATAGAACAACCATAGATGTAGCCATTCCTTTTATATAAATTTTTCTTAAACATTATATACCTGCATAGAGACCTGTTTAGCTAACCCGTTTTCGTAAGTTGTGAAAAATGAGTCCCAGTACTTCGATTCGTTTCATTGTTTTGCAATGCTCATCTACAGAATTTATTGTGCTAACTAACGAGGATTATTGGATTTTGGGTTTGGTTATGGCTTCGGCGTCCGTCACCTTTTCTTTTTATTCATTTGTTGAACGTCAATTGAGTACTGCTTTCCCGTCAGACCTGTTGTAGTCGTGACATAACGTTCCTAGGCCTTCAACACCGACATTCACACTCCCACGGGAAATAGATTTGTCGATTTGCGGCTAAGTTTTTTAGGATGACAGCGATTCTTGGAAATAGTCATGCTACAGGCCACTGACGATTTAACAAACTAAATTTGCGCCAGTTACTACAACAGGAAAGTTGGGAATTGTGTTAAAATTTATGTTTACCTTCGATTAGATCACGTTAGTAATTGATTAAAAGTGGTTTAAATAATTTGTTAAAGGTGTTTCATCAAAACTCGAGAGTTTGCAGCTTCTCTTTATAAATTTTGTGAGAATTATTTACAAGAGATGTCACTTTGTTTATTTCATCATTTTTTATATGTTAATTACTGAAGCCTTTTTTAAACTTATGTCCGGTTTTGACGTTTTTTAAAGAATTGGTCCCTAATTGAGGTATTGTTTTATTCTCGTTAAGAACGTTTCTAGTCTGAATAAACAACAATGACTTCTTACTGTAACAGTAGACGATGTCGTGAAGGATTTGCACTTGATCAAACTTTTAGGCACGTTGTAAAGAAAACTGGTTACCATCGTAGCAAATCGGCAGCGATGGCTACAGAACGTCACGGCATCATTGAAACGAAGGCAATCGAGAGTGCTTAATATCTTGTTGTCAATCTAAAAAAATTTCATTTTAGAGTTGCTACCAACAATGTTGTGGAGAAGATCGAAGAGTACAAACGCGAACAACCAAGTATATTTGCATGGGAAATTCGCGACAAACTGCTCACAGATCATATCTGCTCACAGGACACTATTCCAAGTGTATGTCTTACATGCATTATACAAGCTATTTCTATGACACTAGTTTCGTGAATACCGTAATACTAGTACGGTAAATGCCGTATTCACCGTATTCAAATTTGAACTTTAAGGTGCTGCACAGAGCTCCTTCAAAATGAAAACCACACTAAGTTATTGGAACACTAAAAATCTGAAATTCCATTTTTTCTAACAGTGTGGAACTAGTGCCTACGCCTTTTTTAAAATAAGAAAAGAGTGAACAATTGGGAGAAAGCCTGGATCTGCTTCAACAGCTTAAAATGTAAAGTGCTATGGCTCAAAAGAAAGTGCTCATTGGGTGTTCCAAACGTAGAAGCTGAATTTCCTTTAAATTGAAAATTTTAGCATCAACAGTAGTCAGCGAACAGTAATAAACATCATCGTTTTATTAGCAGAAATAAAACACGCATAGTCTTCCAATGATGATCGAAACTGGCTATCTGATCGATCACTAGCGATTAGAACTTCTATTTCGTGACAATATTGGTGATTTAAATGGTGTATTACTGTAGTGAAAAATCTACTTCTGTCTACTGTGTAGAAAATAGGATTCTCCAATTTGCCTAATAAAGGATAAAAGGATAAAGCTCTCGGCGTTGATCAATCCCTGAGGGATGCGCCATGCATTCGATTTCATTAAGTATCGTTGGAGGTGATTGAATGCATATCTGGTCTTTACAATGACTCACGGTGCCCTGCCGATGTATCGAGCTAGTCCTGCTTCCGAAAGTGTGTGTACTGCACAGCATCTCTAAGCATCTCCCTTCTCGTGCTTTAACAAAAAGCACGACTACCGCTGATTTCACGTAAGCCAATAATGTGAACTCGTCCGCCACGTAAACAAGTGAAATGCTTTTTTTGACAATAAACAGAAAATTTCCGGCTATCATAGGCCTTATCGAGTTTATATCATCAGAAATTCATAAAGGATAAAAAAAGGATAATGCTCTCGGCATTGATCAAACCTTAAGGGATGCGCTATGCATTCGACTTCAATAAGTATCGTTGGAGGTGATTGAATGCATATCTGGCCTTTAGAATGACTCGCGGTAACCTACCGATGTATCGACCCAGTGGTGCTATCCTCCCAGACAAGTCTGGTACCAGTTTGCCGACCCTGGAGGGATGGAGGGCTGGGAGGGCCATGGGCGCAGGAATCGATTCCACGTGCGTGCGGTAGTGGCGCCCCCAACCACTGCGCCACACGCTCCCGTAACTTGCCTAGTAGTAGAAGATTATAAATGAGTCGGGTGCTTTCACATCTTCGAACTCGGCTACTGCCTTCATATTAAAAACATCTAGAATTTACACTTGTACCTACATGTATGCACCGTTTCGTTTCTATCCACATAGGTAGTAGTAGTAGTAGTAGTAGTAGTAGTAGTAGTAGTAGTAGTAGTGATATAAGTTGTAAGAGTAGTAGGATTAGTGTCATCATTAGCACAGGTATTAGTAAAAGTGTTAGCACTTGTATTAGTAGTAGAAGTAGCTATAGCACAACCGGTAGCAATGGTGATAGTAACACCAGAAGTATTAGTATTGAGAGTAGCGGTAGTAACAGTAGTAGTAATGGTGGGTTTGTCTAGAAATAGTTACAATGGTAGAACTTGTAGTGGTAGTAATGAAACTAGTAGTAGTAATAATAATATGATTCCAAGAGAATAAAATGTTGTTGAATTTTCCATGCTATTGCACATGCTTTTAAACATATACATCAATGCCAATTTGCTTTAAGTCTTAAAGCCGACAGTCATAAACGAGGCCACAGAATCTAACGATATTCTGGTTTCGTTCATAGGTTTCTTCCATCAATCGAGTGCTGCGCAACTTAGCAGCCCGTAAAGAGCAGCAAGCGATGCAGACGGACTTCTACGACCGCTTACGTTTCGTGGATCCAAATTTAGCGTAAGTAGACTTCGTTACTCAATTCTAATAATCTGGTTCTCTTTGTACAGTTTATTTTGATTTGCTGCACGTTTACAAAAGAATCGTTTGTTTTTCACAAAGAATAGATTATTGGATTTGTTGTTTGCTAGCTAAATAAACTAACATGCTCCTATCTACGAAAATAAAAAGTCTTATTTGTTCGAACTTATCGGTCCTAGTTCACAATGTATGTGT
The DNA here is from genome assembly GCA_009735665.1 of Angiostrongylus cantonensis. Taxonomy (NCBI): domain Eukaryota; kingdom Metazoa; phylum Nematoda; class Chromadorea; order Rhabditida; family Metastrongylidae; genus Angiostrongylus; species Angiostrongylus cantonensis. The sequence goes on along the minus strand of MQTX01000222.1, from coordinate 665,289 downwards.
GTTTACTCATAAAACTATAAGAAGAGTTCACCAAAGTTGCAGTGTTAATACTTCTCAGATCACAAAATTACGGCACTTACGGATGGTTTCTTACAAAATTCAAAAGTAACTCCAACATATACTATTTAATAATAATAATATCAACGTAATCCAACTGAAGAGGTGTTATACTTGGAAATATACTTATCTACTTCTAAAAGAGCTGTGAGTAAATCACTTATATGAACTGGAAGTAAACTTGTAAACACTACAAAGTACAAAGATACGAGTTCATTGTAAGAGCAAATTTTAGTCTTGCCGTGTAGTGAACACTTCTATTCAATTCGAAGCAAGCCAGGCCGCCGTTTTTGCACTGTTCTTGGATTTCCAAATTTCATCAAAGTCTGTTTCGAACTGTTTCACTATGAATATGCGCACGAATCTCATCGATGCCATGCAGAACAAAGGCTTAAAGACTTCATAAACTGGACGATGACCTTTCGTAGAGATGCCGATATTTGGTACCCATACGGTCACTTCCGCGAACTAAAATATAGCAGTAGGTTTAGAACTCCCAAGTTCAGAGTGCTGTCTTTACATGGGTAAACCAAAAAAAGCTGCAGAAGCCTGATTACACCTACAGTTTGCTTAAGAGTCGATAGACTTTGATGAAATTTGGAAATCCAAGAACTTCTATTCAATGTTCAGCTGAATATTACGAGATATTTCACAGTGACAATTGTTTTCTTTGTTGTAATAAGTAATATTTAGTGTCTCCTTTTATTTACTACATTAATCTACGACGAGATTCTTTTTCAATGGATTACTGTAGCCGTAGAGTTAAAATGTTTTACGTAGAATTATAGCTGTTCGATTGGTAATGAGCTTCGCATTCGTATGCAACCAATGGAGCGCTAAGTGGTCTGGTTGTGTCCGACACTAACACTTAGACATCTTCCGCACCCCTTTCCACCTTGCTCTCCAATCGTTTAAGTCACACTTTTCCACTTACACTGCGATAGCACAGCGCCAAACATCTTCATTTCCAGGAGTTCTTTTTAAAAAATACTGAAAAGCTCATATATGAATTTTCGCCGAAAATTCTTTGGACATAATTGCAGAAATTTGACTCAGCTTTATGGTGTGTCATGAAATCGAACTTTTCTCAACAAATCATTTACTCAAAGTTCTACAACTTCATAGTGTATCAAGAAGTAGAAGACATAACAATTCACTACTGTACTACTACTGTGGCTAGCATTTTAGCGCAATGTTAGATTTCTAGGCTGTTTCACTAACGCTTGAGGTATTATTATAAGTGAGATTCGTAGACGCGTTAACAAAGCGAACACTTCAAACATCGATTTCACCATTTGCAGTTATTCGGGTCAGTGGTATAATCAGTGGACAACGATGCCGATGGCTGGTGTTGGATTGACACCGTTCTCATCGCTTCCACATCAAGCATCTGTGGAAACGAAAAAAGATCCTGGTTCGTTTTAGGAATCCTTTAAACCGTAAAATTCGGCGAAAAAAAATGATGATCTGGTCTTTTTGTTTCAATTATGTACGTTAAAGTTAATTTAATTTTGGAGGATTGAAAACTGTGCAACTTGTTGGCATGGAAGTTGCAGTTGAACTTCGAAAAATATTAGTATCGAAAAACGCTATCAATTTTCCCAGATTGATTAACGTAGGCTTGCTTCATGTTGAGTGCTAGCTGCGTTAAACTGGTGTGAAGCTCCTTGATTGCAGAGTTCTAGAGTTGTTGAAGTGAGTTTTAGGTAGAGCTGAGCTCGTAATATCACAGCTCACCTGAACGCGTTGCTTCACAAACTTGGAGTTTAGTTCTCGCTGAGATTGAAATGAAATTATGTCGTTTAATGTAGTAGGTAGTGTCGATGAAGTTACGAATCTCATCATCGTCGTGGTCGTTGCAGCTTTTGATATCTGATGATCTTCTTGTCGTCGAAGTAGTCGTTCAAGAATTAGATTATGGTGATGTGAAGGATTTAGTTCATTGGAAAATCGGGGTTATGTGCAAGATGTTGCCAGCTGTTGGGTTAATAGCCGGCGTGTACGCGTCGTTCATCCTCGGTTAAATGGCCGATGTATGGGCTGATAGTCGGCGACCCATGATGCAACTTGACACTATCGCCGGTACATTACCGTCCTTCCCACGCTTACTCTACATGTAACCAGCCAACCATCCATCCAGTCAACCAGTCAACCGACTAGTCCATCAGTCAGTCAGTCAGTCGGTCAGTCAGTCAGTCAGTCAGTCAGTTAGTCAGTCAGTCAGTCAGTCAGTTAGTCCAATCAGTGAACTAGTCTGCTAGTAGGCTAGCCAGTCAACAAATCACTTGATCGCCTCGCGTGGATGTTCTACAATAATCTCAATAGTTTTATAACGCGAACGATCTATTGAAGTCTCAAACCAACTAGACATCTTCACGCCAGAATCTTCTCTATGAGCGCGGTAAACTTACAGAGTTAGCTTTTTTTCGTTTTAAATTAATTGACATTCTTGATAGGAAACAAAACAATAGCTCAAATTTAGTGCTCTAACCTTTGTATGTGTTCATATTGATCAAAATTCGTAACTAAGGTGGCTAATAGCTGTTTTTTAGGACTGTTTATGCTTCGCTATGGTAATGTCTGTGACAAGATTTGCTTAGTTCAGATATATGGGCGGTTTGGTATAGATTATGGCGGCTGATTTGTTTAGTAAACTTCCTCTTTCTTCAATCTTTTCTCCTGCTGGTGTCAACACCATTCTACGTTAACATTGAGCCTAAAGCAAGCATTACTTGTTTAGTAATCTTTATTGTTAGCAATTTTTTCGATTGAGAGATTTCAATACTGGAAATAAAATTCCATATCATATTGTGTGTGGGAACGAACGAGATATACTTCTCTTCTGCTCCTTCGTTCATGCAATCTTGCCGCAACATATTTTATCGAATTTTGGGAAATTTTTTGCAAAGCTGCTCAAGTTGTATATTGAGAAGCCATGATTATGGAAATCACATATTTTTTCTATTTTTTTGCATTGCATGGCCCATTAAGTTGCTGTTTGTGCACATCGCCTTAAGCTGATGTGATGCTGTTATCAACAAGGCAACAATGCTCTCTGTAGTTCTACCACGACAATTTTCATACTTTAAAATACTGTAGCAGTCATTTGACAGTAATTCGATTTTTATTGTCTACATTTCTAATTGCCAAAATGCTTCCTAAACTCTGTATCGACTTTAAGACAAATATTATTAGTTCGGCAATTAGACATGGTTGGTGAAAACCGGTTCACTACACTACAGTAGTCAAAGTGAAGGTTGCGCGAAACTCAGTGTTTAAGTTTCAAAAGGGAATACGGTATACGCCAAATATCTTCATCTTACTTTGGTCATTTTATTCTCGACTACTAATTGGACAGGTCTAATTTGAATCGGTCAGAGAGTTGGTCGTGTGGAGAAGACAATTCATTCGTTTGCAGTAGCTTTCTTATCAGTTCCACACAACAACAACGTTGCAAGGAAGCACTCTTACAAAAAAAACAAATTGTATTGCAAAATAGCACTTAAATATCATTTTCAGTCCACTTAAAACTATTCTGATCGATCTCAATCATTGCGCATATTGATTTTCTCGCCATGGTACCACCCGTTGTGAAGATTTGGCCGACGTGAACGCTCAGATTTCACCACTATTGCTTGAGAATGAAGAAATCTAGCTGTTGTCCATCTATAATCAGTTTTAGAAGCAAAAGCAAATTTTCGTTTAGTAGTTCTCAGTGATTAACGCATCGTTTTTGCAAAGAGAGTTACCCTTAGAATCTCTTAGATTGAAAGCGTAGAAGCAAAAAAATGCATTTTTAAGTGTAACTAACAGAAGAAGTTAAGAAAGTCTATCCAATCGTTCATTAGTTGTATGAAGTGTGACGGAGAAAAATTGTCCTATCTACTCTCTAATGGTACGCTCACATTGTGATCCAGAAGTACTGCACTGTAGCAGAAACTGTTTAAAAGATTCAGCACAGTTCGCACTACTGCGAAAGAGTTGAGGCTTTTAAGTTGTAAAATAAGAGCTTAAGACTTTTTGGCTTGTTAAAATAGTCTGTTTTCTATTGACCAATTTATAAGAGCTTTTATATTTAGAATTGCAGTACGAGGACAGTGAAAGTAGGTTTTTGGTCGCAGACGTTGAACTCGCGCTAATTTTTTTCAGACAGACCTTAAAAAAGTATTTCATTCTTTTTTTCTAAAAAAAAACTGTTGTAATCATGTAGAAACTGGTTTGATTGTCCTGTAGCGTCGTTCGAACCATCGTCGAAAAGGAGTGTTAAAGAATCTTGACTTGAAAGTCACATTGGTTTTCTATCACTGGTTTGTCCCGATAGAAGATTCCTCAGTATCAATATTATCCAAATTTTCGAAAAAAGAAATGCGGCTTATAAACGGTTTCTCATTCGTTTTCGAAAATAAATTTATCGATGACAGGTGTATTGTTCTATTTATTACACAGTATCGCCGCGCGGCACCAATTTTTCGCATGACTAAGCTCCTGATAGAGAATCAACATGATGATAGAAAGGGTTCGACAATGTATAAGAATATATATTTTATTCTTAAATGGCTATATCGTTGTATTCTTGCTATTTATTTAGTTTTTTACTGTTTCACCAAATAGTGTTTTTAAAATATGGAGTTCGGAACAGCTCAGCTTACTCTTGGCTATGCTGAAGTAACAAAGGTAGTACTGTGCATCACTGTGACACTGTGATGATATCTGAAGTGTAGATTAACCATTGCCTAATAATGCATCTCGTTTCTGGTTGGCTGGTTACGGTGGTAGGCGGGACTCAACGGCCGGTTTCCTTTTCGTTCCCCTCTCTCTCTCCTCTCGTCGCGTGCGCCGCGCATCAGTTTTTGCTCAAGTGATCTAGATTGCTTGTGACAGTGGACGCGCGTGTTTCCACACTCTGTCCGGCGTCTTCGTGGTCCCAGCTTCCGTTTCCCGTCTGTAATTCGCTTGTTAGTTGGTTCGGTGGCAAGGAAGTGAAGCTATACAGCCGTCATCGTTGTCGACATCATGCATCGCCATGCCGACCCACACTATTCAGTAACGGACGCCGTACCGCGATGTGACAGGTCCCTTTCAGTTCGAGTTAAGCAATCCAATCATTTTTCATTTTCTTAAACACTATTAACCTTACCACAATAATTGAAAGCACTCACACACTTTGGTGAATATTTTTCTACTAAACGTTTCACTGAAATTAACTTGGCTAGGGCAGTTTCTGATAGTTTGACGTATATCTGTGCCTTGTGTGAAATTTTTATTTATCGGCAAGTATCAAGCTCTGTTTAGGTAATACGGCGAACAAGGCACAGAATGCACATAAACTTTGTATATGAAAATCCAACTTGAATAGTGCTACCCATAAGGAATCATTTCCGCTTATGTCTGCCTCAGTCGCAAGATGCAAAACGGATTTTAGATGACAACGAAGGTGACCAAAATGGTCTCTCTATTTTCTAAAGACTGCAAGTGACTCAGCGTGAGTATTTACTGCCTGCAGAGAGCGTTCGACTCTAGTTCGTCGTTTTACGAGACGGCCGGCCGAGCACCATCACCAACACCTCTGACACCACCAACATCACCATTACCCGAACTACCACCATCTCCAACTAGCGCACCACCACCACCGACATCCAACCTACCCGACCCGCCTCCACGCTATCAGTCTCTGTCGAGAGATGATATCGGCCGCTACGTTGCCACTAAAGCCTTCTACAAGGAGGTCAACAACACGAACTAGATCCTTAAAAGGTAGTCGAAGCTTGTTTCTCTTTTCACCGTTGCTCCACTTCCTCTTCAACTGTTGTGTCGCGGTGCGGTGGTTTTGCGGCATCTACACTGCCATCATTAGTTCACGTACTGATGTCATTAAATGATTATTGCTTCCATCCATCAGCCTAATTTTCAGCGCCTGACAGATATTTGCTGGTTACTTCAAAAGGCAAGTCGCACGCAATGTAATCGAATTAGGAGTTGCGAAAAAGTGAAACAAACTGTGTGTATACGATCTTTCCGATAATTGATTGAATTAATTCCTTGGGATAACACTACATTAGTCGAGAGATGTTGACAGGAAGCGCACATACTCGCTAATAGCCGCTTAGATCGGTCTTCCGGCGAGGAAGACGTGCCACTTCATTTCCTGATAATCTAATGGGTTGTACCATGAAGAAGACCATCAAAAACAATGAGCTTCCAACATTATAACCACCTCAATCATGTTCTGAAACAGTGTTGTTTATTGTGTGCAGTATACGCTTGCTTAGAAGGAATTGTTTGTACACGTGTATTTGTTAGTGTGGGTGTTTATTGGTCAGTTAACTCGGCTGGCATGAATATGTATGTGGTTTGTATGTATTCGTAAACGTGTATACGACAGACGATGTACATGTATACGTGCAAATGTGAATTTATGTGTTGTGTATGAAAGCGTGTATACATGCGTGAAAAAGGCTATGAGCGTAGATACAGTTACAAAATATAAAACACATTTGTTATTGATTCGAAAGCGGTAACAATTGTATCACTGAATGCGCCATTGTGTTTTAGATGACGATCAAAAGCCACCGAATGATCCTGATGAGGATGCAGCTGCTCGTATGCGACTTAAGCGAAAGCTCCAACGAAACCGCACGTCCTTCAGTCAGGAACAGATCGAAGCACTTGAAAAAGGTGGTTCTTTTATTATTTTGTTTATTTCATCAGTTTTTTGATTTTTTCTCTTGGTTTTTCTATTTTTCGTTTGAAACTTCATCCGATTATTGTCACAGTGCGTCTGTTGTTCAAGTTGTTTTCTAACAAGTGCATCGGCAATGCATCGGTATTCGCCGTTATTTCCATCTTTTTCCTTTTACATTTTGGTCTATTCCACTAATTTGCGTTATCAATATATGCCGTATGCCGTATGCCGTATGCACATCATGTATATGTATATATACGACAATGTTATAATAATGTCCACTAATATGTTATATGTTTTATCTTACCTAATAAAATACATACACTCGAAATTTCGACTTCCAATTGTCTTGTTCTCTTCGTACTGCAAATATCCTCTACATTATATCAATCCTTATCTTCCTTGCCTTTTCTCTAGCACTAATTCATATTACGGTTTTCAGAATTTGAACGCACTCATTATCCGGACGTTTTTGCTCGTGAGCGGCTTGCTCAAAAAATTGGCCTTCCTGAAGCAAGGATACAGGTAGCATTTAGAGATCCTTGGAATGACTGCGTTAATTGTACACGCTATCCAAATTCCGCATATTTGAACCCAAATTTGATTTTTTTCAACACTTATCTTTTAAGAAGAAGTGACGTGATTAAAGTAGGGATGTCCCATGATTGCCTTTTCTACATTTCTCGCGTATGACCTCAGCGATAATGGGCCATAACGCTTGCACAACGTTTTGCCCGAAAGTTTTCGCGCGAATCATATATTACTGGGAGCAAAGTTATAGAATGATCATGCGATAAAACTTTAAATGGATTTTTTCTACTTACACAAATAAGCAGAAATCATTCACGTTTCTTCAAAACTTACTTAACTTATAAATAGGTGTGCACTGGAGCAGTTAAGTACTGTGAAGTGGCCAGACGTTACAAAGGTAACCGGTCTGAAATACTTCACTTCTCATGAATAAGTCTATGATTGCGCCGGTAATGCATTCTTGGCAGTACTGTTTCTGATGAGTTTACTCAGAAGGAATCCTCTCGAAATTTCTGCGAAGAAGAAAGAGAAAAAAGTCTCATCGAAACAATGGCAATATGACGTTGCGCATATCAGCAAAGGTTACAAGGTAAGTTTCCGGCAACCTTGGCTATGGGCCTATGCTGTCGACGTTGGGTTGAGTGGCGCGACTTGCTGTCACTCAGACTCATGCTGATAACGAACGCCAGCCTCTTCAACCTGTTTCTTAGTCGGCCTGTCTTGTATGCCCTTTTCAGTATCGTGATCGCCGTGATTAGTGCTACTGTTGTAAATGCTCATCTAAATAAGTAGTAAGCACAACACATAATAAAATGTGTACTACAAACTGTATAAAGTCAAGATTGTTCAAGGTAACAAACAGACAAATATTGCGTTTCGCCTCTTGTTGTTGCAGGAAAACAATTAGATATATAACAGAAAAGATGCCAAAATCATTGACGGCGTTGTGAAAATCTGGAAACATGGAAAGTGCTCAGATTTCACAACGTTTAGGCACGTGCTAAGATTTTCGGTTTCAGGGCGTCGTTTGTCTTGATTAAGCGTTCTGAATTCGAAAGCGTTAGCTGCGTTACCGGAAATGAACAGTTGTTGGAAAAAAGATTATGGCGAGCCCGAAATCATTGTTCCTTACAGGTTTGGTTTTCAAATCGACGAGCAAAGTGGAGGCGGGAAGAGAAATTGCGAAATAAGCGACCCGGCGGTCTAATGGATACGTCCATGTCGAACGGCACACCAACACCAACGGGTTCGGGTCCCGGTAGCGCTATTGATGGTTCGCCAGCACCTCCAGCCAATCGTTTTCCACCAAACCCGACAGCGGTCAGCGCCAGTTTCGTGTCACCTGCGGGACAAATGTATACCGGTCTAGCACCTCAAGCCATGGATCCATATGCGTGAGCACTTATTATTATTATTATTATTATTATTATTATTATTATTACTTTCAGTATTAAGACTATTATTATTATATTCAGTTAGTCGTCTGCACGATTACTACAACATTCTGCATTGAAACAACAAAGTAGTCATCAGCAGTGAAATGCTTAATACCTTTGTTTGAGATTGAGAAGAACGTTATCTAAAAATTTCTTAGAGAGCGCTGTTGTAGAAAAGGGTTCTACTAGTTAGATAAAGGTACTGCAGAAGTTACGTGCCGCAGTTTTCATAGGTAATAATCCGAAAAATTATCATCGTTCTTTGTCAGATTTATTTTTCGAAATGTTCGTACCAGTTCACTTTGTTTCATTGTTTACTTCGTGTTGCAGTTTTGGATTCGCCAACGCTGGTCTCGGAATGGCATCGTATCAGCCGACTGCTGACTTCAGTTCACATCATATGTTCAATGCAAGTACACGATCACCGTATGATGCGTTCCATGTGAGTTTATTTTCTAAATGATGTTAACTGTGAACATCAAGTGTCTTGTTACTATGAAGTGTCCACTGCAGCCGTACGCAAGAGCAATGCCCACAAGTGGTGGTCCGTCATTCCAGTCATCGATGAATACGGCGACGACATCCGTTGGAGGTACGCAGCCTTAATTCATTCAAAAAATTTCATCGTTTTGTGTGAATGTGCGCGTGGGTACAGGTGTGTATGAGTGTGTGTATTTGTATACGTGTGTATGTGTGTACGTGTGCCTTTTTGTGTGCAGTGCTCGCTTACAGTTTTGTATCTCAGGCGCTACCGTAGTTAGGTGCTTTGTGCGTAAGTAGGGGGCCGCTCGGTATGTCGCGCCAGGTGCTGGGCGCTGTCACTTCAGATATCGTCGCTACCAAGACATTTTTCTTCTGGGCAATGAGATCAAGAATGAATGGCGATAACGCTTGATGACATTCGTCCAACCACAAGATTGAGAACGCTTTTTGCTACCGATTTTCTTCTAATGTCATAAACGATACTAATACATTTTTTTTTATCAACCCTCCTCACCCGTTGCTGATGATACTACTGAATCACCGATATTGATCTTCTCGCCCTCTGTTACTACCAAGCAACATTTTTCACTCTGATGAATCCATCCAATTGTGGAAATATTGTATAGTCTCACGTACATATACACATGCACATATTTATATATATGTATATATATATATATACATTCAGGCACGCACATCTATGTACACGCTCACACACACATACATATACATATACATACATGCATACACACACGCATACACACGCATACACATGCATACATACTCACGCACACAAATACGCAAATAGATGCTCACAGAGGCGTACATGCACCCAACTCGTGCCCATATGCCGGATAGACACAGGTACACACGTACACGCATTACATACACACACATACACACATACATACACACACACACACATACACGCATACACACGCACACACCACACACACACACACACACACACACACACACACACACACACACACACACACGCACACAAGTAGCCAGATAGAAATATATACACGTACACAAAAGTATATATACACAGAGTGCAAGTGGACAAACAAAAAAGCGGATGCCACCGTTTTCATGACACTGCTCAGTCGTGGTGAAGTTCGTTCGCTTCATTGCGAGTTCCTTTGTGAACGAGATTTATTCCTATGGCCGGTTGTAGGTTTATTGCTACTTCAGGCGGTACAAGTGTTTTTGAATCGCGATCGTCAAACGAGTTTTGTCTCGAGACCGCACTGCATTTCGCCATATCTGGTGGCTGGATGGTGTGCGCTCACTGCCATAAAATCGGGGGCGACCATACACTCGCCACATTCGCACCATCCAACAACTGCTTGTCATTTTCGTTGCGTGATAAAGAATACACTGTTCGGTTAATGGTAAACACTACACAATACACTGTTAAGAGTAGCATCGTTAGCGAAAGGTGCGCACGAACAAAGCAACCATATAGTGGGTTGCGTTGATAAACGCATGGTTTTCTATTAGTGATTGCCTACAGCATATCTATTGATTATTAACGAAATGTACTGCTAACCAATCTATAGTTAGGATTTTTGGAATCAAAGCTACATTTCGCCATTGAATTGTAGTCATTGTGAAACGAATGTTCATTGAACGGGCCACCATTTACTATGCGACGATGCGTTTATATTAATTCCATTTTCTGAGTGCGTAGTTTATGATGCAAGGAGGGTAACTACGCTTTTATGGAATTTTTGGCACCTCAGGATCGTTAACTAAGAGTTCTAGCATTGAGTACAACTTGAACGCTACGCAATTGTCGTTATTTCAGGTCTTGGCTCCGGTATGGGATTACCAGTATCGGCTGTTTTGAACAGTATAGATCAATCGTCACTTGGTCAACCGTCTATGCATGATTTAGGAGACGGACAACATGACCAGTACTGGCGACAATGATATCCTGGCAAAGCACGTTATTATCCCTGTGTTTCTCGCTGCCCTAAAATTATTCTGTACTTTTATTTATCTGAGCTTAAGGCGCGTCATCTTGTCCTTATCACTCGACGCATCGCTTCATTTTAAACAGTAATGCTGGTCGTTAAAAACTTTATGACCTCAAACGAGCATTTTACTGTTTACGGACATATTCTAAGTGTATGGTGTTTACCCTTCTATCTCGTCCTTTCTCGCCGCTTCTCATAGAACTCCTGGTAGTTAGGTGAAGTTCACAACAATCCAGTTTCCGCGGGACAGTGCGATGTACATGTTTTAATATTTAGTTTTAATATTCTGGTCTTGCTTTTTTGTTCTTAAAGCCTTTCTGGATATCTCAGTCTGAACACAGTAAGCGATGAGTAGATAGATGAATGATAAATACGCTATAGTAAATTGTTATTCTAATAACTGTTGTTTCGAGAGCATAAGTGTCGAGGATACGGTCAACAGGCGTGTCTTCTCGTGTGTTCTTCCCTGTTCTGTCGCCGTTGTCATATATCCAACTAATCATGAAATGAATAATTCGAAGCAAATTATTTTTTGGAGCCTTCATTACTGTGCTACCGTATCCTGTTATGTTGGAGAATCTCTCTATAGGACACAAGGTTCGAATCATCATTTCATCCATCTTTTTCTGTATTTTGTTTTCTAGTTACAAGAATTGTCCTGTGTACGTATACTTCTCTCATCTCATATCATGTAAATCTTACTGAGGAGTGGTCCTCTTCCTGATTATCTTTTTTGTTTGCTTTTTGTTTTCAATGTCATATTGTTTGTCTATTCGTTGTCAAGCATAGCAAATTTGGTGACTTCATAAATATTACAAATGTTAGTGTTGAATTTTTGTTTAATGGCACGTTGAGTACATCAAGAAAAAAGCAGTGAACTCTCTTCACACCCTCCGATAGAGCACTTACTTCAGCACCTTCCAGTGGTGCGCGAGAAACTAGTTTTCAACTCCGTCTTCACCTAGTGAATAAAATTTTGGAAAATTTTCTTTGTTTGTCATTTCTCAACCATCACATGGATATTTCTCAAACAGTTGTTGCGCATAAAATCTCATAGTCATCTTAAAAAAAATTTCTAAAATTAGCCTCAAACTGATTCCAATAAGGAATCGCATACAGTTTGAAAGTGAAGCATCTAAAGATGATCTCACATAACACGCTGTAGATTAATTGTAATATGCTTGGTCCATAATGTTAAATTTGGCACTAATGAACGACGGAAATTTTACATACCCTAAAAACTATTAACAGAGCTCCGGTTGTTAATGTGACGCAGCCACAGCAAGTCAGCGATGATCATCTCCTTTTTTTTTTAGCGATTCTCTTCTAGCATACGTGGTGCTTTTTGAACTGTGCAGAGAATTCGCGTGTGACCAAAAGATAGTGTCGTGAACGATAATTCGAATTGACAGGTTTGCTGATATAGTAGACGATCAATGAGGGTGGTAGTGAACAGGTGGTTCGAGGAGAGCGTACGGGCGGAATCGCGACGACCGACACTCGACCGATGCGCCACACTGATCGCCGCATCGCGTCGTTGAGTGCGCAAAGTTGCCGCATAAGCGACATGTGTAGTAGCGGCTGACGAATGGAGTTTGAAATAATTTGATAAATGTTAGGTTTTCAAAAATGAGCTGAAGGCTTCATTAATTTTAAATACCGTGCTTTTGAAGGGTTTCTTCCCCTTAAGATATGCTGTGTTTCGACCACTGAAGGAATTTATGGAATAGATGATTCAGAGCTTCTGGAAATAAAGTCGCTTTTCGTGCTTAATAAACTTTAAAAATAACTCGCTTTTCAACAAAAAGTTATATCATGAAACGTTCTTTTGACTTTAAGAAAAGATGTATTAAATGAAGAGATTTACAGAGTAGCCAAAACATCTAGCCTACCGGCTTCCGAATTTTCTCGTAAGTTTAATCGTTTAGCAGCGTTAAACGTTAGTGTGAAGCATAAATGTTAGGTATTTAAAAACAAGATTTGTAGGAAAGAGCAGTATGCCGCGAATCGATAGCCTACATGTGTCGAAAATGCTAGAGTGAAGAAAGTTTCATTCGTTTCTATGAAAAAATCTCTACATATCTTTTTTATCTTGACGTCTATGATGAGATTTATGTTACAAGCACTTAAAGAAGGTCATATTTTATGTTAGAACAAAGAGTTTTTGTTTAGAAACCAGTTTTATTTGATGATTTCTTCGTTTTCTCTTGGGAACGGTTTTGCCTAGCCATGACCATGACGGTGTCCATGGCTTAAATATTAGAGATGCTTTAATTAGTTCGGAAAGGAGGAATCGTCACTATTAAGTAAGACAATGCGGGATTAATATAGTCAGTCCGCTAGTTTCTGCTTCTTTAGCTTAACTAAGTCCGCACTAAACACTCAAAAATTTCGATTTCAAAAAAAAATTGCCAGGCGAGGAATTTTCTCTCACGGCCATTTTTCCGCAGCTCCAATACCTATATTTTTTTGTAACTCTGAATTTCCGCGTCGGCACAAGTCCTTCAGACTCCTTTTTTATTCTTTAGAATATTAAAAATTTTTTGCTCAACCCCAATAGCACCTTCATCTAAAGATAGCTGAAAGATTTTTATCGTCAACGAAAGCTACTCAGCCATCACCTGTCGAATCGCCTTAATCGAGCCGCCTTGACGATCGTCCAGTCTCCTGCTTGCCATAGCCTGAAATTGGAATATACGGCCGACTTTTTACCTCTCTTATGGTGCCATTATGTCTAGATTTCACTACCCATTTGAATATCATTGTAACGACGACGTCGAATAGCCTTTCAGAGGCCTGGGTATACGGTATCCAAGGCCTAGCAGTTGCATGGCTATCAAGCAGTAGAGTTTAAATCGCTGATATCATGCCACATCACACAAACAATTTTACGTTATTATTTAGGCCCGTTAATAAGTTAATTAGCTCTTCTATGTAAAAGTATCCTAAAGGTTACTAATTTCATTGTATAGAAACATTTAGGGTAAAATGAGAAGGGTATGTTCAATAGCCTAGAGCCTTCAAATGTCAAATTCATTCTGTCTCTATCGAAAAAACCAAATTTATTTAACGTGATTTATTAGTCAATAGCATCGCAAAACGCTCTGCTAAAACATAGATTATAACTGTTTTTTCCTCATTTTTAAGAAAACTTAACTAACTGCCTTTATTTTGCAAATATATATGCTTAAAAATCGTTTGAATACGGCGCCTGAAGAAGAAAAACTGTAAGATCACATAGATTAGAGAGAGATACCATGTGTTTTCAGTTTCATCCTCTGGTTTGGCAATAGCAAAAAAGAAAGTTAAATGCCGGTAACCTATTCTGGAAGTAGTAAAGTAATCAGCTGATTCTCCGTATATACTATTGAATATTGGTCTGATCATATTCCAAAACTACTGTAAGACTGCGTGATAGAGGTTAGAAACCTCAGAATATCGTCGCTCTGTTGAAAAATGTCACATATTTGAACAATCGTGATTGATTATCTATGAGGGCGGTGCAACCGCTCAGGCTCGTTACTGTATTTCTTCCGAGAAAAGCTATGAAATTTTTATTTTGCATTGTTTCGTTTACAATTTTTTGTTACGAATACAAGTGGTTAAATTCGTTAAGTTTAGTATTAATAATAATAATAATAATCACCTGTAAACTTTAACCTCTTACAATAAAGGGTAAACGAGAAAGCTCTGGGCGTTGATCAATCCCTGAGCGATGCGCCATGCATTCGGCTTCATTAAGTATCGTTGGTGGTGATTGAATGCATATCTGGCCTTCACAACGACTCGTGATGGCCTGCCGATGTATCGAGCCAACGGTGCTATCCTCCCAGACAAGTCTGCTACCAATTTGCCGACCCCGGAGGGATGGAAGGCTTGGCGGGCTATGGGCTCAGAAATCGATCCCACGTGCGTGTCGCAGTGGCGCCTCCAACCACTGCGCCACACACGCTCATTTTAGATGGGAATGAAAAGAGGCTAGGAGAAACCTCTTACAATGCCACAAAAAGCGGAGAGCAGTCTCAGAACAGTAGCACCAATGCCAACAAGATCGTCTTTATTTTCGAGTAATGGAAGGCCAAGTTTGAAATAAATCAGCGCTGTCAGATCCTAAGGTAACATTTTCTGCGTGGTAGCGCTTAACCGGGAAGTTGCCATAAAACGTTCTAGCTCATAAGGGTTAAGATGCCAACAGTATTATACCCATAACTATTTCAAGAACGATAGCAATGGCAGAGATAAAGTAAGTGCAAGAGTAGCAAATAAATTTCTGAAATTTTTCTACAGTGATGACGTGTAACGCTACCATCACTCGGAAGCCGCGCATATCCGTGATATGAAGTATCCATTACTGGCATTTTTCTGGTTTGTGGCTTTTTTCCGTGGTTTTAATAGGGGTAAACACAAGGTATAGGCTTTGTACCTCTGCTACGACAGACTCCTTTAGACCTCTCTATAACTTACTCACAATCATGGATATATATGCTCCCGTGTTTGAGTAGATGCGGTTTGTATACAGCATTTCGCTTTGGCTAAGAGCATGTTGCGATCAAGTGAGTCGGTTCCATGTGGAAATATTTCCACTTACATCTCTAGCAAATGGGCTCGGTATGAAATCTGGTGAGGGTGTTAGTAACAAACCCGGTATCTTTAGAATAGCTTGACAAGTTATTCATAAAAACGTGATGACACAATACACATCTTTCTAGAACACTGCAGTGTTTTCTAGGTAACTCACATGAGAGCGAACTGACGCTTATTGGCTTACTCAACAATTCAATTTTCATTTCGTTGTAAAATCACCAGCCAGAGTTTTTTGTGTTCTGACGGGTAAAACACTCGGATACATTACGAGGGCTGGTCTCGTGATGTACATAAATTCAGACGTAAACTATCTTTCCTAATGCTTTTAAACACTACTTATAATTCGAAACCGACTTTCCTTGAACCTCGGCGTGCTTAATCAATATGTATTCGTTTTTTGATGAGCTTCTTTTTGATGAAGACGAAGACGTCGAAACGTTAGCCGAAAATAAGTATTATTATTAACCTCGTGTAAGCTCATCAAAAAAAGAATACTAATTATATTTTTCACTATCGTACAAATCTTCACTATCGCATTTTATCGTATGAGGGGCGCGTGTGGCGCAGTGGTTGGAGGCGCCACTGCGACACGCACGTGGAATTGATCCCTGTGCTCATGGCCCACGAAGCCTTCCATTCCTCCGGGGTCGGCAAATTGTCTGAGAGGATAGCAGCACTGGCTCGATGCATCGGCAAGCCACCGCGAGTCATTGTAAAGGTCGGATATGCATTCAGTCACCATCAACGATACTTAATGAAGTCGAATGCATGGCGCATCTCTCAGGGATTGATCAACGCCGAGAGCTTTATCATTTAACCTTTATTTATCGTATAAATCATCATAAGTTCAAAAAATTCTCATCAATAAGCTGTCGTAGTCGTTGTGCAAAGCAGAGGTTTTATATTTAAGGAGCATCTTGCCCATCGTCCATTTAATGTTTTCGGATGCTCTCTGACGCCATCACTTAAAACGTCGAGCATGAATAACAGCTCACATGATTCCTGCATTTTTCACATATCTTTACTAAACCCATATACCACTTTTAATAATATCGACGATCAATTAATCATCAACTAACTTTTTCTCTTTCAAAAGGAATTAGTAGTAGTTTCTGTTCTCCATTATTCGCTTAACATATGTATTTCTAAGATATTTTCTAGTTTTCACATTTCCCACTTAGTTGTACTTTTTACTTAGTCAAAGACGGTATTAATGTGTTTCTGCTTCATAGATGTAGATAGAATTGAATGAATAACCCCAAGACCGAACTTCGGCATTGATTCGATGTTTCATTTCAATAAGCAGAGACGAGGTTGTTATGATAGAATTCATTGGGATACAATAGTTGACGTTTCGGCGGTTTCTTTTTCAGAGCCTGGAAAGGTCAAATTGAGAAGCGATCTACTCAGCCAAACACTTTCATAACCTTAGTAGATAAAACTTAACAAATAAATTTGTATTCGCATAAGAAACGGCTTCATTTAAACACTTACCGTTTATTTCTTGTATCTAAGTTAATTGGGGGACAGCAGCCGCACAGAGTACTACATGGGCGAGGACTGTGCCTGTGTCGGGTCATTGAATTAGCCAGAGATACGGCGCCAGGTCACATGTGATGGCAAGACACTCCACCTTGCGGTTCATTTTTGAATTTTTGGAATTGCTTCAAAACGCTTCAAGAGTTTTACGCGCTGATATTTTTGATTCGTGCGTGAGGATAGTGACTTCAACTTCAAAATCTTCTCCGTTGTGTTTCTGCCTTCTATGCGCGCCTAGTGAAGTGTTTGGTTTTAATTTAGATTTACCGACTAGGTGTTCTTTTATGCTGACGCAGAGCGGTCTACCCGTTTCGCCAACGTATTCGTCCCCGCACGCTTTACAAGAGATCAGGTAGACTGTACCCGAGCAGCTCATGCAATCACCGTCTCTACCGTTAGGGCAAATTATGCAGTTTTTCGTTATACATAGACGGTCACATAGGCTGTTGCGAACTAGCTGGCGTCATAGAGTGTCCAATGGTGTTTCTATCACTCTTACGGAATTCTCTGGACCGGCCCTTGTTAAGCAACGTTTTATAGATGCACTTATTTTGTTTTAAATAAAGGGTAAGAGGGACGGAGTTATCAATCAATCCAGAGGTTAACAGAAAGTCGGTCCTGATAATTACTACGTGAAATGCCAGCAAAATATTTCCGACTAGTAAAAGAAGTTCTGTCACTAAAACAAAAAAAATTGCCTTCACTAGACAAACGATATTCTTCCTCCGTCGCTGCCTGATACACCGAGTCGTGCCGAGCTTCATCAGACGAAAACGATTAAACGATGTATGCGGCCTACCGAGGGACAGCCAATTAGTACTGGACGTCGAAATGCGCGCCGTTACTCTTGCCTTTTATTTAAAATGGAATAAGTGCAGCTATTAAACGTTGCTTAACAAGGGCCGGTTCAGAGAATTCTGTAAGAGTGATAGAAACACCATTGAACACTCTATGACGCCAGCTACTACGCAACCGCCTATATGACCGTCTATGTATAACGAAAAACTGCATAATTTGCCCTAACGGTAGAGACGGTGATTGCATGAGTTCGGGTACACTCTATCTGATCTCTTGTAAACCGTGTGTGGAGGAATACGTTGGCAAAACGGGTAGACCGCTCTGCGTCAGCATAAAAGAACACCTAGTCGGTAAATCTAAATTAAAACCAAACACTTCACTAGGCGCGCATAGAAGGCAGAAACACAACGGAGAAGATTTTGAAGTTGAAGTCACTATCCTCACGCACGAATCAAAAATATCAGCGCGTAAAACTCTTGAAGCGTTTTGAAGCAATTCCAAAAATTCAAAAATGAACCGCAAGGTGGAGTGTCTTGTCATCACATGTGACCTGGCGCCGTATCTCTGGCTAATTCAATGACCCGACACAGGCACAATCCTGGCCCGTGTAGTACTCTGTGCAGCTGCTGTCCCCCAATTAACTTAGATACGAGAAATAAACGGTAGGTGTTTAAATGAAGCTGTTTCTTACGCGAATACAATTTTGTTTGTTAAGTTTTATTTGCTAGGGTTATTAAAGTGTTTGGTTGAGCAGATCCCATCTAAATTTGACTGAATATCGTTGCATGAAATGCGGAACCAGGAGATGGCCTTTAGAGCGTATTTTGTTTAATAGATGGAATAACAAGTATGGGTATGCAGTTGGTCGAACTTTACAGCTGATATTATTTGGCTTGCTACCCCAGTCTCAAGCGCTCGGTGGACTATTCGCACTATTTTCTGTCGCAACAGAAACTGATGTGATCCAGGAATAACTCTAGTCATGAAGCAGCAGGTTTCGCTGCAATCCACAAGGGAAAGCTGAGGTTACACGCTGACACCACTCTACCTACTTATACGCTTACTTTGAAGTTATAATATAGATGAGAGGAGACATCAGAACTAGAGTTCATGCCGTATCTACAAGAAAGGTCAACTAGCCCCGAGGGCGACGGATGCAGAACAAAGAAGCGAATGGAATTTCTGGAAAACACTGCATAAAAAGACGGATCGCCAAAGCATCTTGGCAAGGAAATAAGTAATTACTACTGACCTCATAACTTTGTTTCTATTCGAACGAAACAAGAAAGGTGAAATTTGTTGGACACAAACGACAATGTTTTTATCACTGAAAAAATAGATGTCTCCGAATGTCTAGCTGCAATCATAGTAGATTGGATCGTAGGAATACTCGATGTTTGATACTTAAATGACCCATTCCCACTGCTTGTGCGCGCGCTAGCATAACCTCCGTTTTTCGGAGATTTGCTGGTTAAGCCATTTTGGCTCCCTAGAGCCCCGAGGACAGCCTGGCCAAAGTCTGCTTCAGATCGTCACCACGGCAGGCAGTCGCACCCCTTGTGGATCAGTGGGAGATTTGCTACAATGCGACTAGTTTGATACGAACACTGTGTTGGATCCTAGCATTGTTTTACTTTTAGGTAGGCTCTTAGACCCTTGCTTTTTTTTGCTTTTAGCTAGGCTTCCTGATGGAATCGCCGGACTTCTTCCCAGCTTGGGAGACCTTGCTGGGAGGACGAATCCTCCCGCTGTACATCGCTGTCCGGCAGCCAGGAACACCTCCCAGAGATGATGAGGCGGTGAAACTCTGGAAGAAAATTGTAGGAATAAGCATTTTTATTTTTAAGACTTGCTATGAGTAGACCTATGCTTTATCAAAACAGAATGAGCTAAACATGGCAGTGTTTAGGTCAGATACAGTATTGATTCATTTCAGGCTGCTGAAATCCTGAACGACTAAGATGTGGATTTGTACCTATAATACACATACTCGCATCTGAATATTCGGCAGTAGCCTTAGTCGTAAAGCTATGAAACCTACGACGTCATCCGTCCGGTAGAGACGAAAAGACACCACCAATTTAGCGACCTTTATCGCGAAGAACTCTTCCTCAAAACATGCGAGAGTAGAAGAGTCGGTCATGTCGGCGTTCTCCTTAACACGAGTTTAACCATGAACATCAAATTATTCGAACAAGTAATAACCCGAATCGGAGGTCTACGGTTGAACAGATGTGGTTCAATACCGGCTTTGACAATCTTCGTCGTTCATGCACTGATATTAAGCTATGACGACGATGTTGAAGCCCTCTGTATGAGATGAAGAAGCTTTACAGAAAAGGCTATACATTGTTTAAGGCCATTACTGAAAACTAACGCTAAGAATGGGCTGAAAAGAGCGTACGGAAAATACTAGGATATTGAGGGATATTGTGATACACGGGTTATGGTTAGAACACCAGATAAGCTGCACTCCGAATTTGTTATGACGATCCAGACCATCCAAGTTTACAAATAATTTCTAAAGCCCCACTCTTATGTTGAAAGTAGGAATTTTCTAATGAATAACGTCGTAATGAAGTAGTCAGTATCATAGTAAATCGAAAGCTTTGATTAGCCGAGGTCGTGGCCTTTACATTTTCATACTGAGGACCGAAATTTCAAGAGTACCGTAAACTATGATTTATTCCGATTACTAGGTGGCTTGTAAAGAAATATTGTCGTCAAGAACCTCGATGAAGGATGGAACTGGTTTTACCAGATTTAGCTTATAGTGTTATGAACCACGGATCTTTCTCACATGAGGGATCTCGAGCCGGTTAGTCGCGAGGCTACGTGGCGCGTCCCCAGGTGGCGAATAGTGGGTTAATCGAGGGCCAAAAGCGACCTTTGCTTCCCTGAGACACAGGGGCATCCAGGAGATGGACTCCCTGTTTCTGCTGCGCCGATTTGGCACATACTTTCTGCATTAGCTAGGCGTATTTATGCACGTATTTATGCTTTATGTTCTACAGAGAAGACCACACATTCTTCAAGGTCATCATTGGAGATTTCAATGCCGAGATCGGACCAAGAAGATCGTCTGAGGAACGTCACATTGGGACCCACGGATTAGAATGGAACGAACAGGGTGAGTGGCTCTCTGAGTTTATCATGGCGACCAAAACCATCCATGCTAACTCGCGCCTGACAAGCTGCCCGTGAGTATAACCAGCCCCCACGTTCAGAGCACAGCAAGCAATACGTGTGTATCAAAATGCTAAACACAGTAAAAAAACCGGCCTCATTCCCCTGAACCCCGAAAGAGCCAACAATTTTGCAGCGTTGAATACGACGAGTACGGAGAGGTTGCTAAAATCTCAGAGCCAATGGAAGCTGCATGGATCAAGAACAATTGTAACGATCTGTACCTACAGCGCACGTACACTTGCATCCGAGTCCTCGATAAAGGGCTTGCTCATCGAAGCAAGAATGATAAGGTACGACGTCATCATGCTGGCAGAGACGAGACGACGCCGCCCATTCAACACTGTCTACGACACTGGAGAAGAGAGTTCCGGGATTTACGCGCCAACATCAAACTATGACGAAGAAGAAGTCGAAGCGTTCTACATGGACTTGGAGAGGTTCTACAGAGATGACCATACATTCTTCAAGATCACCATTGGAGATTTCAATGCCAATATAGGACCAAGAAGATCGTCCGAGTAACGCCCACGGATTAGAATGGAACGAACAGGGTGAGCGGATCACTGAGTTTATCATGGCGACCAAGACCATCCATGGTAACTCGCAATTCCAGAAGCCTCACCATCAACGATGGACATGGGATCTCCCAATGGAGAGCACCATAACGAAATAGACCACATAATAGCAAATAGAAGGTGTTGCCTAACCGATGTCGCTGTTGTCCCAAAATTCTATACAGGATCAAACCGCCGTCTCCTCCGTGCAAGATTTTATTTTTCGCGGAAAGGAGGAAAAGCCGCTAAATTCAACGATGTCGCAGAACCACCACAAACTGGGACTTATTCAACTCATTAGTCGGCTGTTGGAAAGATGCCGTTGTCGACAACATCGACGAGGAATATGATCGGCTTATTGAACATCTTCACGTTAGCGCCATGAAAGCTGAGAGTTCGAAGGTCGCCTAGAGACGTCTGTCTCAAGAAACTCTCGAGCTAATGCGCCAGCGTGGAATCGTACGAGCTGTGGGCAACCGCGAACTAACGTCCGAGCCTGCAAAACAGTGCAGACAGGCGATAAAAGACGATCTTAAAGAGAGAAGAGGAGCAGTAATAGTCGAAGCTGCAGAGGCTGGGAAAAGCATTTGCAAAGCCCGCTGAAACTTCGCCAATTCCAAGAACAAGATGATTGCACTCCGACGCCCAGACGGAACAATAACAGCGTCCAGGAGGGCAATGGTGAAAATCACCCACGATTACTACTCAGATTTCTTCGATAGCCACGTCCACCTCCCGTTATATGCAATAAAAGAGGATGGATATGCTGTTCCACCGTTTCTCCCTTCCGAAATCCGACATGCCATTTCGTAGGTAAGAAATCGAACAGCACCAGGTCCGGACAGGATAAGATCAGAACATCTGAAGAACCTTCTGCCAGTCCTCGTAAGCACACTGGCTAGGCTTTTCACACGTTACCTGTCTGAATGCAAGGTCTCTACTCAGTGGAAGACCAGCAAGACCGTGTTGTTGTTCAAGAAGGGCGACCTACACGATATAGGCAACTATCGCCCAATCTGCTTGCTGTCTGTGGTCTACACACATTTCACTCGAGTCTTCTAAGCAGGAGTGATAAAACACTGGCCGAAAGACAGCATTGTGAGCAAGCAGGGCTTGGAAAATGATTTAGTACGATGGACCACATTCACACGATAACAAGGCTCAATGACGTATTGCGAGAGTACAAAAGACCGCTCTGTCTCACTTTCATCGGCTTAGAGAAGGCTTTTGATTCAATTGAGATAGAAGCAGTCATGGAAGCCCTTGGTAGTCAAGGAGTCCCTACTCAATACATAAAGATTCTTCGTGAGCTATACAATAATTTCGCAACCAAGATTTCACAATTCTACAACGATATTAACGTTAACGTCAAAAGAGGAGTTAGGCAAGGCGATACAATCTCGCCAAAATTATTTACAGCCACCCTCCAGAATGTCATGCGAACATTGGAATGGGATAATATGGGAGTGAAAATCGACGGTCGGCAGATACACCATCTTCGCTTTGCTGATGATATCGTTCTTATAACACCAGACATTAGCGAAGCGGAACGTATGCTTGCGGACTTTGACAAAGTGTGTGGAAAGATTGGTCTTCGACTAAATGTCAAGAAAACCACGTTCATGAAGAACGGATTGGTTTCCTTTGCCCCATTCACGTTCAACGGAACGGATATCTCCGAGTGCTCCAGTTATGTCTATCTAGGTCGGGAAATCAATATGATGAACGACTTAGCTCCAGAGCTGAGCAGAAGGAAACGAGCGGCTTGGGGAGCTCTCAGGAGCATTGAGATGTAGTGAAGAGAACAAAGAACACCACCCGACTCCGTGCTCACCTTTTCGACTCAAAGGTTCTTCCTGCCCTAACGTATGCGTCAAAAACTTGGTCGCTACGTAAGCAGGATGAAACATCACTCAGCGTTATCGAACGCGCAGTCGAAAGGACGATGCTAGGAGTATCCCGTTTCACATAAGTAAGGGATGGGATCCGAAGCTCCGACCTGTGTCAAGGATCAAAAATTAAGGATATCGCTCTATACGTCAACCAGTCGAAGATAAGGTGGGCCGGACAGGTAGTGTGTACAAATGAAAACCGATGGACAAACGCCGTTAGTGACTGGATTCCTCGGGATGTCAAACGTACTGCAGGGAGACCACCGACCCGATGGTCAGAGTTCTTCACGAAAAGCCTAGAAGAAAGATATGATGCTCGACGAGTACCTAAAGCGAGGAGAACCCACTAGGCTACTCTTGCAAGCGATAGGAAAAAATGGAGGATTTACTGGCGCACGCTCGAGTCACTCGACGATCAACGGGACTACAGGTGACAGGTGATACAGTGTTATAAAAACCGAAAGCTAGAAACTGGGAAAAAAGTTTTTTCCAGGAACACTCGAGCCTACACGCCACCACGGAATCTCGCAAACCTCAAACCAACACACGTCCGTAAAAGCAAAATGCTGGAGAAGAGCGACAGAAGACTTAAGGAGATTGAGCAGTGACAGCGGTTAAAGCTGTGAGGTTACAAATGACATTCGCAGTACTCGACGAGACATCGTCAACTACAAGGTCAAGAAAATTTCTCTCCGACAGCCAGATCGAACAATTATAGGTTCCAGAAAGGTAGAAGAGGAAATCTTTCATGATTAGTTCTCGAATCCCTCCAGCAGCCAAGCCACGTTTTCTCATATGAAATAAAGGACAACCCATATATCGTCCCACCGGAGCTGTTCTTTCTTCGGAAATCAGACATGTTATTTCGTCTGTGAAGATTCGAATAGCACCTAGTTTAAACAGGATGAGTAGCGAATAGATGAAGGATCATTATTACCCGTTTTATTTACTGCCTAATTTTTTTAATGGCAAGGTATATTGCAAAATGTGACTTTAATGAAGCTGAGATATTTGCAAAACTCCGGAACGCAGGTGTCTGCGGTGGGGAACGAACGCGCTACTGCCCTTTCCAGGGGCTAATGCGTTCACTACCACGCTATGTGACTTCTTCGTTTCGCCTGTCTCTCAGCTAGCTCTATCGCTCTTTTGCCAACAACAATCACCCGACAGCAGGATTGATCTGGGGAGCCCAAATCGGCAATGAACCCAGTTAAGTTAAAGCTTTAGTTATAATCACAAAAAGAGTAGGCAGTAAACAAAGCGGTTATGATTGCGATTATAACTAAAGCCTCAGCTTATCTGGGTTCATTGCCGATTTGGGCTTCCCAGATCAATCCTGCTGTCGGGTGATTGCTGTTGGCAGAAGATTGATAGAGCTAGCCTGAGAGGCAGGCGAAACGAAGGAGTCACATAGCATGGTAGTGAACGCATTAGCCCCTAGAAAGGGCAGTAGCGCGTTCGTTCCCCACCGCAGACATCTGCGGTCCGGAGCTTTGCGAATATCACAGCTTCATTGAAGGATCTTTTGTCAATCGTTATCAACACTTTGACTTGGATCTTCACACGTTACCTGTTTGAATATAAGGTTCCTAATTGTTGGAAAGCCAGCAGGATCGTGCTATTGTTCAACAACGTCGCGATATTGGAAACCATCTCTCAATCTGCTTGTTGTCCATTGTCTATCTACAAACTCCTCACTCATGTCGTTCTAAACGGGTTTTGCAGAACACTGGACGAAGGACGGCTATGTGAGCAAGCAGGGTCTCGAAAATAATTCAATATGATGAGAAAAATTCACACGGTAAAAAGAATTAAGTTTCAATCAAATATCAACGGTTTAAAAAGGTCGCGCTCTCTAACTTTCGTGAGTTTGAAAAAACCTTCTCTCCCATTCGTGATAAATGCAGTCATGGAATACACGGAAAGAGAGCGTCTCTGTTAAGTGTGTGAAGATTCTTCTTGAGATGTTTAAAATTCCGCCTACGAAATATCATTTTTCTACAACGATATCAACATCGAGGTCAGAAGATGGATTAAACAAGGTGATACCGCTTCTCTAAAATTTTTTACCACCACCCTTGAGAACGTAATGTGAAGACTGGAATGGAAGAACAAGAGGGTGAAAATCAATGATAGGCAATTACACCGTCTTCACTTTGCTGATGACATGGTTTTTTTTATCACCAAACATTAACAAGGCAAAATGAATGTTAGCCGAGTTCGATAAGACTTGTAGAAGGGATGGTCTCCGGCTAAAGCGCAAAGAAAACGAGGTTCATTAAGATCGGAGTGGTTTTCTATGAAGCGTTCAAGCGCAACCGATCGAATATCTGTGAGCGCCACAGCTACGTCTATTTAGGTCACAAAGCCAACGTGAGGAACCACTATCATTCAAAGCTGAGCAAGAGAAAGCGAGCGCCTTGGTGAGCACTCGGTAGCATCGAGCATGCTCTGAGAAGTACAGAGAGAACCCGACTTCGCTTCTATTTTTCTACTTTGCATTTCTCGTGCCTTCACAAATTCGTCGAAAAGCTGGTTGCTATGAAAGCATTTATGGACGCGCAGTTGAAAGGACGATGTTAGGAGCTACCCGTATCATACAAGTGAGGAAACGGATCCGAGGCTCCGAGTCATTACGTATCCGGCCCACCTTATCTTCGATTGTTTTGCGTACAGAACGGCATCTTAGATTTTTGATCGTTAACGCAGGTCGGAGCTTCAGATCCCATTCCTTACTTGTGTGAAACGGGATACTCCAAGGACCGTCCATTCGAATGCGCTTTCGATAACGCTGAGTGATCTTTCATCCTGCTTATGCAGCGACCAGGTTTCTGACGTATACGTTAGGGCAGGAGGAACCGTTGAGTCGAAAAGGTGTGCACAGATTCGGGTGTTCTTTGTTCTCTTCACTACATCCTCTATGCTCTTGAAAGCTTTCCAAGCCGCTGATTTCCTCCTGCTCACCTCTGGAGCAAAGTCGTTCATCATAATGATTTTCCGACCTAGATCGACATAACCGTTTTCATTAACATCGCTTTCTTGAGGTTTAGTCGAAAACCAATCTTTCCACACGCCTTATCAAAGTCTGAAAACATACGTTCCGCTTGGCTGTCTGGTGTTATAAGGTCGACATGATCAGCAAAGCAAAGGTGGTGCAACCGCCGACCATCGATTCTCACTCCCATATTATCCCATTCCAATATTAGCATGACCTTCTGGAGAGTGGTAGTAAACAATTTTGGCGAGATTGCATCGCCTTGCCTAACTCCTCTTTTGACGTCTACGTTAATATCGTTGTAGAATGGTGAAATTTTGGTTGTGAAAGTTCTGAACAGCTCACGAAGAATCTTTACTTACTGAGTAGGGACTCCTTGACTAGCAAGCGCTCCCATGACTGCATCTACTTTTTGTACTCTCGCGATATTTCAATAAGCCTTGCCATTGTGTGAATGTGGTCCATCCTAGCAAATCCTTTTCGAAACCCTGCTTGCTCACATGGCTGTCCTTGGTCCAGTGTTCTGTCATTCCTGTTTAATATGACTCGAGTGAAAAGTTTGTAGACAGCGGACAGCAATCAGATTGGGCAATAGCTTCCTATATCGTGTAGGTCGAAGAGATCTGAGTAGTATTCGTGAATGATATTTTCCATTGCCTTTCTGGACGCTGTTATTGTTCCGTCTGGGCGTCGGAGTGCAATCATCTTGTTCTTGGAATTGGCGAAGCTTCAGCGGGCTTTGCGAATGCTTTTCCCAGCCTCTGCAGCTTCGACCATTACTGCTGCTTTTCTCTCTCTAAGATCTTCTTTTATGGCCTGTCTGCATTGTTTCGCAAGCTCGGACGTTTGTTCGTGGTTGCCTGCAGCTCGTGCGAGTCCACGCTGGAGTAACAGCTCGAGAGTTCCTGGAGACAGACGTCTCTTGGTGAGTTTCGAACACTCAGCTTTCATGGCGATAACGTGAAGATGTTCAATAAGCCGATCGTATTTTTCTTTGATGTTTTCCTTCGACAACGGCATTTTCCCAACAGCTGACTAATGAGTTGAATAAGTCCCAGTTTGCGGTGGTTCTGGGAGTTTGGTTTTTGAATTTCGTGGCTTTTTCTCTCTTTTCGCGAGAAATAAAATCCTGCACGAAGGAGACGGCGGTTTGATCCTGTGTAGAATTTTGGGACAACAGCGACATCGGTTAGGCAAAACTTTCGATTTGCTATTATGTGGTGTATTTCGTTATGGTACAATCCATTGGGAGATTCTCACGTCCAGCGTTGAGGGTGAGGCTTATGGAATTGTAAGTTACCTTGGATGGTCTTGGTCGCCGTGATAAACCCAGAAAGCCGCTTATCCTGTTTGTACCATTCTAATCCTTGAGTCCCAATGTGACGTTCCTCAGAAATTCTTTTTGGTCCAATCTTGGCATTGAAATTTCCAATGATGACCTTGAAGAATATATGATCTTGTCTGTAAAACTCCTCCAAGTCCATGTAGAACGCTTCCACTTCCTCTGCGTCATAGTCTGATGTGAGTGCGTAAACGACGAAGATTGTTAAAGCCGGTGTTGATCCACATTTTTTAAACCGTAAACGTCCGATTCGGGTTGTAAGCTGTTCGAATAAATCGATGTTCATGGACAAGTTCGTGTAGACGAGAACGCCGACACCGCCTACTGCTCTATTGCCGCATGTTTCGAGGAACAGTTCTTCTCCAGTGTCATAGACGGCGTGGAATAGGCGGTGTCGTCTCGTCTCGGCCAGTATGATGACGTCGTACCTTATCATTCTTGCTCGCATGAGCAAGTCTTCTATCGAGGACTCGGATGCAAGTGTACGTGCATTGTACCTGCAGACCGTCACCATAGTTCTTCGTGATCCAGGGAGCTTCCTTGGTCCTGAGATTTTAGCAACCTCTCCGTATTCGTCCTACCCAACGCTCCGAATTTGGGGGTTCTTTCGGGGTCAAGAGAATGAGACCCGTTTTTTTTTACTGTGTTTAGCATTTTAATATCCACGTATAGCTTACGGAGCTCTGAACGTGAAGGATGGGTATTTTTGCGGGTAGCTTGCCAGGCTCTCCCAGAGTGGACTTGGAGCTTATTTGTTGGAGGCGACTCCTAACCGCCTCCCGTATACTTCCCTGTCACTTGATTGCAAGCTTCTGGCCGAATTGACTCGTAGAATACAATCCGCATAAAGCGAGAACGCACCCACACACGCATGCATGAATACGTCTAGCAAATACAAAAAGTATGTGCCAAATCGGCGCAGCAGAAACAGGGAGTCCATTCCCTGGATCCACCTGCTTGTCAGGGAAGCAAATGTCGCTTTTTGTCCTCGATTAATCCCCTATTCGCCACCTGGGGACGCGCCACATAGCCTCTCGACTAACCGGCTCGAGATCCCTCATATGAGGGAGATCCGTGGACATGATTCCTTAGAGCGTGCAAAACCTACCAGACGAATAGCGGGAGTAGAAGTAACAGTAAAAAATCAAAGAACTGGCACCAAAATTCTTTTGCTGTTCGTATCCCTCGAAAGAAGGCATCCTACTCTGCACCCTTAGTGCTAATAGGAACGAATAGAGATTTTATTGGTGTGTTTTTGAATTACTTTTTGACTAACAAGATTGTACGTGACGCAGATATAACGCTGATTTCGTCTTTACAGTTGCGATAAAGATGCTGATGGCATAACCAGATTATCCGCCGAACAAGTGAAAAAACATACTGCATCACGTAGTTTCCCTTAATAATGAACAAAAATGCATGTTTATGCAAAGCAAAATAAAAAACACTGAATGAAAGTATTGAGATTTGAAAGAATTCGTAAGACTGTTTCGTCTTATCAGAATTGCAGTTTAAAGATGATTCTCAAAAAGCATTTTGATTAATCGAGAGACGCACACTCAGTAAACGTCGGCATTAATTTCTAAATTCTGTGACAGCTATTAACCTCCTTCCTAACACTTTGCGTTACCATGTCAGAAACCGCCTGCATGACCGACTGTGCCGAATGGAAATTTGTGTGATCTGACCGTAGCTTAGAATACTTGTATGAGTTCAGGCACAATACGACTGATGTCGTGTAAGATGTGCGACGATTAAAACATTGGCCGAATGGGCAGGCCATTTTTGTCAGTGTAAAAGAGCATTCAAATAAAAAACTGAAAACTCCGTATACTATTCTTTTAGGTAAACACTGGGCACAAAAGCACAGTTGTGATGACTTCGGAATAACTGTTACGATCTTGGCGCTGAAATCAAAAACAACGCGCGAAACCTCTGAAGAGTTTTGGAATCATAATTTATTCGTTTTCTATGTGAACAAATACGAGTTTCTTATCATAGTATAGTATTTATTAATACAGAAAAGCTAACGTTTCGTCGATTTTGCCTTCAGCGTCTGGAAGAGCCAGAGAGACATGCAGTCCACTCAGTCAAACACTTGTAACCTCAGCAGACAAAAAAACATGAAATATCGCACAGTACAAAGTTTCTTTTAACACTCATTGTTTTGCTGTTTTTAAGTTCTCCGGTTTCTGCTGGAGATTGAGCCATGTATTCATCTTGAAAAGCCTAAAACTGAATCTAAACAAGGAATGCCTCACTGTTTCACGTGGTTTTAATTTTTTTGTCTGAATGATTTTTTGAACCGGATGAGTTTCACTTGTCATCTGACGTAGGAAGCACACAGTTCGTCTCACGTCCTACAAAAAAGAAGCAGTGATCATTTTTTAACAGGATGGCATTCATTTGTACATTAGGCCTTTATTAACACTGTAGGAAAATCAGCAAATTCTATGAATACGCTATATACCGTTCTTGTGGGCTCCGAAGTAGACCAACTCGCTGAAATGTCAACCATCTCATTTCAAAAGCACCTGAAAACACCCTCTCATCAGCTCAGCAAGGGCAATTCCTAAGGTCGTGTTAATTCTAATCTTTTAAGGTTATAGTGTAATTTCTACGATTTTCATCTTATTAGATGAAAACGATGTCGTCCGTGAGAATATTATTGATTTTGGTTGCTCATTCAGAGGGGTTTTATGTTCAATTCGAGGGCATAGATGTAGGTCGTATATGAACAGTTTCGACACAATGGTCTCGGCGGTTTCCCATCTCAAAAAACGTCATGAGAACAATATCCTGATGTTAGATTTGATACAATTACGACATTTCTAATGTTCAAAAAAATGGCTGGATGAATTTGTGGGCATTACGCTCAAGTGCGATTACACAATAGTGTAAAAGTCTGATAAAAATAGGTCCACTTCTATGTTCAATTCCTTTCCATAGGTTGAGCACTGTGCGTCTAATTTAGTCGATATTTTAACCATCGTCGATAACTTGTGTTATTGATCAATATTTTGTGTTACTGATTATGCTTACACGAAGTTGTAGGACCGAAAAACGGTCACATGCAACAGACACGCGTTGTCTGCCTCAAATTCCGTCCTAAGAGAACTGAGCCATCGCTCCCTTCGTAGTTGGCAAATTGGTGCTGGATCCCACCCGAGAAAAAAACACCCTGAGATTGGACAATAGTAGGTGCCGTAAGTCATTGCATAGGTCAAATATGCATTTAATTACCTCTACGACGCTAAGAATACAGACGAATGAATGACGCATCCTTCAAGAATTGATAGCGCAGAACATTTTATCTTCAAACCATGTCTGTTCCTGCAAAACGAAAGAATGAAAACAGATTAATTACTTTCCCATTAAGTAAATTCCCATCTTCATGGTGGAATTCGTGGATGTAGACCTTATACGAAAAAGAGCAGAAATAGAAGTTAATCTCTTGAAAACGAATGCAGTGGGCATTAGCAAACCAGAAGTACAAATCTAATCGTTTAGTTAACAGTAGGTTAATTGATCAGTCGGATAATTTGTCAGTCAAATACACTGAATAGAACTCTCGCAATACTTTAATGAGCCTTGTAATCGTGCGAATGTGGGCCATCGTACCACATCCTTTTCGAAATCCTGCTTGCTCACATGGCCGTTCTTCGCCCAGTGTTCTGTCAATCCTGTTTAGGACGACTCGAGTGAAAAGTATGTAGATGTCAGAAAGCAAGCGGATAGGGCAAATGTTACTGATATCGTGTCGGTACCCTTCTTGAACAATAACACGGTATTGCTGGTCTTCGACTGAGTAGGACTTTGCATTTAGACAAATAACGTATGAGGACCTGAGCCAGTGTGTTTACGAGGACTGGCGGAAGGTTCTTCAGTTGTTCTAATCTTATCCTCTCCGGGGCTGGTGCTGTTCGATTTTTCACAGATGAAATGTCATGTGGGATTTCGGAAGGGAGAACCAGTGGTACAACATATCCATCCTCTTTTACTTTATATGACGAAAGGTGGACGTGGTTATTGAAAAGATCTGAGTAGTAATCGTGGATGATTTTCTCCATTGCCTTTCTGGACGCTGTTATTGTTCCGTCTGAGCGTCGGAGTGCAGCCATCTTGGTCTTGTAATTGGTGAGGCTCTGGTGGGCTTTGCGCATGCTTCTCCCAGCCTTTGCACCTTCGACCATAACTGCTGCTTTTCTTTCTTTAGGAACTTCCTTTATCGCTTGTCTGGATTGCTTCATAGGTTCAGACGTTAGTTCGTGGATGCCTGCAGCTCCTGCGATTCCACGCTAGCCTGTCTGTTAGTAACCTTTGGACTCTCAGCTTTCACGGCCCTAGCGTGAAGATGTTGAATGAGCCGATCCTGTTCCTCGTCAATGTTATCGACAACGGAATCTTCTTAACAGCCGACTCATGAATTGAATAAGTCTCAGTTTGTGGTGGTTTTAGGGCTTCGGTTTTTGAATTTAGCGGCTTCTTCTTTCTGCGAAAAATGGAATCGTGCATGAAGGAGGCGGTGGTCTGATTCCGTGTGGAATTTTGGGAAAACCAAGACATCGGTGTATTATAATGTGGTCTATTTCGTTATGGTACTCTCCATTGGTAGGCTCCCACGTCCCTCGTTGAGTGTGGGGATTTTGGAATTGCAAATTACCACTAATGGTCTTGTTCGTCATGGTAAACTCAAAAAACCGCTCACCCTGTTCGCTCATGAATGCGTAGTTTTCTTGTTCAGCAATCGCGAGGTTGTTATACAGCATACATTTACTTCCATAGAAAAACACACAATACAATACAACACAACAGTAGCTGACGTTTCGGCAGTATCGCCTTCTTCCGGCAATCCGGCAATGAATAGCAGGGAGGAATGCCCAGAGGTTACACGCGACCTGGCCCCGTATCTATATATCAATTTCTGATGTGGGGTGGCGCAGTCATCAACCATATGCGACTATAATCAGCTGTCCTAATCTTCCTCATTGGAAGTCATGTAAAAAAGCGGTGAGTTTTTCGAGAAGCTGTTGATCATGTAATTGCCATGAAGTTTTTCGTCTTACTGTAAGTGTTATTGAAGTGTTTGGCCTAATAAATTGTATATCAGCATACCCTTCCAGGCTCTGAAGAAGGCGATACTGCCGAAACGTCAGCTACTGTTGTGTTGTATTGTATTGTGTGTTTTTCTATGGAAGTAAATGTATGCTGTATAACAACCTCGCGATTGCTGAACAAGAAAACTACGCATTCATATTCCAATGCCGAGGTTAATAGAAAGTCGAACATGGGAACCTGTTCGCTCAGTTCTATTCCGTGCTTTCCAATGTGACGATCTGCAGACGTTCTTCTTGGTCCAATCATGGTGTTCAAATCTCTAATGATGACATTGAAGATTTTGATGTCCTCTCTGTAGAACTTCTCCAAGTCCATATAGAACGCTACAATTTCTTCGTCATAGTCTGATGTGAGTGCATAAACGACGAAGATTGTCAAAGCCGATGTTGATCCACATCTTTTTAATCGTAAACGTTCGAATCGGGTTGTAAGCTGTTCGAACGAATCGATGTTTATGGACAAACTCGTGTTGACGAGAACGCCGACACCGCCTACTTCTCTACTGTCGCATGTTCCGAGGAACAGTTTTTCTCCGGTGTCACAGACGGCTTTGAATGGGTGGCGTCGCTTCGTCTCAGCCAGGCCGATGGCGTTGTACCTTATCCTTCTTGCTTGAATAAGCAAGTCTTCTATTGATTGCTCGGATGCAAGTGTGTGTGCATTGCGGGTACAGATCGTCGCCACAGCTCTGCGCGATCCAGGCAGATTCTATTGGCTCTGAGATTTCAGCAGCCTCTCCGTACTCGTCCTACCCAACGCTGTGAAATTGGGAATCTTTCGGGACAGGGAAATGAGGCACTTTTTAATTGTGTTTAGCATTTTGATATCCACGTATAGCTTGCTGGGCTACGAACGTGGGTGTGGGTGGGTGTACTCACGGGAAGCTCACCTGTCTCTCCCAGAGTGGACATGAAACTTATTTGCTGGAGGCGACTCCTACCCGTCTCCCATATGTTTCTCTGTTAGTTGATTGCAGGATTTTGGCCGAATTGACTCGTGGAATACAATCCCCATAAACTTGAACGTACGCACGCAAGCGTGCATGAATACGTCTCGTAAATACAGAAAGTATGTGCCAAATTGGCGCAGAAGATACAGGAAGTCAATCCCCTAAATCCACCTGCGTCTCAGGAAAACATACGGTCGCTTTTGGTCAGCGATTAATCCCCTAACCTCCACCTGGGGCCGCGCCACGTAGTTTACTAACCGACTTTAGATCTCTTATCGCGTCGCAGTGGCGCCTCCAACCACTGCGCCACACGAGCCCCTAACAATGCACTATATGCAGAATATTTATAGTTTTATATTGGTATTATTCGTAATCATTCACTGGAACTTCTGGACACTCTAGAAATCTTATCATGAAGCTCTTAGAATCTCGCTTTTTTATCAATATAGACCGGCTCCGTATTCAGAGAGAGCGTATGGCGCAGTGATTGGAGGCGCCGCTGCGAGACACACATGGAATAGATCCCCGCGCCCAGAGCCCA
>MQTX01000222.1:552781-630400 GCA_009735665.1 Angiostrongylus cantonensis | reverse complement strand
GGATTGGAGGCGCCACTGCGAGACACACATGGAATCGATCCCCGCGCCCAGAGCCCACCAAGCCTTCCATCCCTCCAGGGTCGACAAATTGGTACCAGACTTGTCTGGGAGCATAGCAGTACTGGCTCGATACATCGGACGACCACCGCGAGTCATTGTAAAGGCCAGATATGCATTCAATCACCTCCAACGATACTTAAGGAAGTCGAATGCATGGCTTAACCCTCAGGGATTGATCAAGAACGAGAGCTTTAGCTTTTTCTGTAGCCCAATTTTACATATTGTGCATAACCCAGTCGTAAATACTCTAAAAAGCTTATTTTTATTTATTTATATTAATCGACTTCACGTATTGCGTAAATTTCCAGTACTCCCTACATTTAGATCGTTCTTTCTCATCCGGCATCTACGGAGGCCTTCGAATTTGCACGTGGGTTCCCGCCACCTGAATACTCTGTTTTCTTCACGACTCTTTTTGAGTGCAGGTCGAGTTGATTCTCTCAGGAATTTTAGAGTACTCTCTTAGGCTATTTTCAGGTCACCACCGCAGAAATTCGCTGTCGTTTTTGGCTCGGCGATACTCCTCATGCGAACCTGCTATTCAGTCCTTGAAGATCGAAAGGTTGATTAGCAAGGATGGTTGGAATGACAGCTATGCTTGCACAATTACGCGGCATATATGAACGCTTGATTTTCTGCACTTTTAATCTTTCAATACCAAATATGGTATTAACAACAGGCTTTTGAAACAAGGAATTCAAATAGACGTCGGCACAATCGTTAATTGTGCTTGCTAATTAAAAGCTAAGTACGTTCATCAGCTCCTCTCTGAGGTTCCTCGTAGGGAGGGTCGAAGTGGACATACCATTTTCTAATCGCACAAATGGTCATTTAGATGAAGAAATAAAGTCGCTCTTAAAAGATTCAAATAAAATCCTCACACATCCGCTGTAATAAAACGCGCAGCTGTGAAGAAATTTTTTGAGGTGAAAATCATATTTCATAGAATCAATCACGAGTTGATTTGATTTCCCTGGATCATTTTGCTTCGATGTATAGTTCTTCAAATAGTAATTGAGTAAATAGAATGTTGGTTTCGTTTTTTTAGGGCAAAAAAAGCAAAAGAATAAAGCTTTCGGTGGTAATCAATCCTTCGGGGATGCGCTATGCATTCGACTTCATTAAGCATCTTTGGAGGTGATTGAAAGCATATCTGGCCTTTACAATGACTTGCGGTGCGCTATCGATGTATCGAGCCAGTGCTGCCATCTTCCTAGACGACTCTGGCGCCAATTTGCCAGTCCCAGAGGGATGAAGGGGTTTGTGAGTCCTGAGCGCGTATGTCGATCCCATGTGTATTACACGCCCCCGACCACTGCGCTACACGCACTTCTTGGTATCGCGCATAAACTCAATGAATCATTGAAGATTTATGTATCTATTGATTTCATTTTCATTTGACATCATTGTTTAGCACATTAGTTGTATCGAATGAGCTTGATTTACTTGACGCAAGTAAACAGCAGGTGATTCTCGAATGAAGCTCGCTCTTTGTTTTCACAGGTATTTGCGAGATTATATCAATAGTAGCTCGCATAGTTCTTTCGCTTTTGTGGTTGCACCGAGTCACGGGTAACCTGTAAACTCTCCACGAATTTAAGTGGGAAGTATTCTTTGCAAGGAATCCCTCTTCTAAAGTAGTTTCCAATTCATTAACTTCAGGCTAACGACCGAATGTCCACGTAATGCTAGTTACATCCGTGTGTCTCATTATGATCATCTGTATACGAAAGGAATAAGTGATTCAGGCGTTGTGGAGATATTCGTTTTCATACTACAACTGCATCTCATGGGAACTAATCTTTTGATCTGTGTTTGAATTCATATTCGTCACGCTGAACAAGCTATGTGGCTGCGCAGCCTAAGGCTTAACATCTCGGTGTGTACTGGTGAATTCTCGCATCTGCACAGCCTACCAAAATGAGGAATCTTGTCGAAACGTAAGTAATCCTTAATTAAGCGCTTATTAATAATTTTTACGTGTTAATTTGTAATGCAAACGTTTTACAGCAAGAGCAGTTTTAAAACTGACAAGAAAAGAGCGGATTTCTTTGGAAACCAGGTTTCAAAGTAATACAAAAACACTTGCGTGTACATCGACTTTCATGAAATAAACTGCAATTGGTTAAGTATTTATTTTTAAAAGACGTTAAATAAAAATAAAAAGTTAAATACAGTCCAATGTCACGAAAATAAAAGGTACCGCGAAAACAACCTTTTTGGTTTTCACTGAATAATTTTAAAGTAGCTCCGAAGGTCGACTTTTTATTAACCTTGGCACTAAATTATTCCAGGCGCTGAAAAAGGACATACTTTCAAAAAGTCAGCTATCGTTATATTGTATGTGTTCTTCTCGTACGGAGGAAAATGTGTGCTGTATAACCACTTCGTGATTACTGAAACAGAAAGCAATACATTTATAATTTTGAAGAGTTCTTTGCTGATTTGGTACACTCTGCACATCTACAGCTTTCCAAAAAGGAGTACTAGTCTTGAACTTGCAAATAAAAACATAATGTTATTTCCTATCACTGCTTCACTACTTTCATAAAAAAGTATGAAAATTCGTTTCAACGGCTTACCTCCTCATCGTGGCTGGGTAAGGAAGACTGCATGCAACTTGTATCACTTAAAAATAGTTCTGTGATTTGGAACAGTGGGTTCATTGCCTGTAGCATTTCAATGTATTTGAAAGTTTGCATCACAACTCTCTTTTCTTGTTCACAGTACTAGTATACCACAATCCTTCTGTTTTCATACCTGTTCCGTGTCTAAGATTGTGCAGATGGAGTCGAATGCGTGATGGATTTCTGGGAAATTGATCATCATCGGGCGTTTTAGAAGTTTTACCTCCTTCGAAGCATCGGCTGCATCTATTCACTATCAAATTTCATAAAAGCTTTATATAAGCTTTAGTACGAATTAGAGTTCTGAAGGGAAACGTTCTGAGATGACCAATATGTTTACGGCACTTTTACCAGATGAGCCATTTGTCTTATAGAAAACTCTTTGCTATTGTAATGCTTCGTACGATTACGAATAATTTTTCAACAGAGCATATTTTCTTTTTTAACGCAGTGAGTGACCAAATTCTTCTTGGCATAAGAAAGTTACATGAGAAATGCTGCACTCCTGCTAGTATTCTCCCCTTAATTGGATGAATCTTCATTCATTGTTGATGTTTTATTGATCTCAGTTCCCGTCATTATTAAAGTGACATCTAAACGCTAATCATAGCTTCCAGCATGGTTTATTCCTTCTTTAGAACATCGGAGAATTTCTTCCTAGTTTTCGAGAAACTTTCTCGTCAAAATATAAAAAGAAAAAGCTTGACATTCAGTGTATTTCCAGGATTGACTTTCCATTAACCTCGGCATTGGAACAAGAACGCGTCGTCTTCTTGTCCAGCAATCGCTAGGTTGTTATACAGCATACATTTACTTCCATAAAAAAAAACAATACAATGCAACAGTAGCTGACGTTTCGGCAGTATCGCCTTCTTAAGAGCCACTTTTCACGCGACTTCCAATGAGAAAGATTAGAACAGCTGATTATAGTCGTGTATGGTTGATGACTGCTTTTCTATGGGAGTAAATGCATGCTGTTTAACAACCTCGCGATTGCTGAACAAGAAAACGACGCATTCAGTGATTCAGTGTATCTTAGTAATTCCCACGACCGACTTTAACACCTCGTGTCTGCTGAAGAAGAACACAGAGAATTTTATAGTCTTAGTCTTAGAAACTTGCAGTGAAGAATTTCTTCAAGTTATTCTTAGATATCACTACACTTTATACAACAAATTAGTTTCAGTATTGGTACACATTCTCCACGCATATTATTGCTAACGCTTGCCAATTGTGTTACCGCGAGTTTACCGTATCGCCGGAATGTTCGCTTGTGATTCTTCCACGAGATTTATTGAAGTGAATGTGAATGATTGAGAGTGAAATGTTAACTCGCTACAAAATATTGATCTGGAACGACAAAGAAGCGCGCTGTTGACCTATTTCAAGTATTTCTTCAGTATTAGAGTGCTTTTCGAGCTCACAGTTAATAGAGGTATAATGAGATGATATCACTTCAATTACGAACATCCCAATTTAATTATCATATCGGAGATGTGTCATTATATGCGACGAAATCGGCATGGCCATTCCATAGATGTTTCCGCCTTCAAAGCCGTAATTCGGAGCGGATGTGTGCAAGAGTTATCGGCCTGCACAAAGATGGTTATCCAGGCTTGATCGGTTCGGAGATGAAGGCGATGATAACATGCATTGATTTAAACTACATGGAACACTAATATGGCTTTTTGGATGAGGACTGACATTTCAGAAATGGTCTTAGAGCTGCGTGGAGCTTTTTTGCATTGCGTTAGGTAACGATTCGTTCTCAATAATTCTTTTGTGCACATCAAGGATAAGAAAATTGTATCATATTGTCATCATCTCAACCGTGGATCATATACTAGACTATGATCATCGTCAAGAAACGTTCTGACTGCCCTAACTGGCTTGTGTCAGCTAAGAAGCAGTGATCGTTGCGCGGCGAAGTGGGTCAGTGGAATCGAGGACGCAGCATCTCAACACCCGACTGGCGCTCCGCCTTACACGCAACCGCTCTCGCCTTATCCCCTTATCTCCTGAGGACATACACTCACTTCACCTTTACTTTCTACCTATGAAGCGGCACTGGTTTCTTCTCTTTCTTTCATCGTTTCAGGGTGAGCAAATTAAAATTGCATAGTTTTATCATGCTATGATCCAACTGCTCGAGGTAATTCAAACGTATTCCCCGTCATATAAACTAAATCCTCCGGCTATGTCAGTGATTTTATTGCTACCGTTTTTTAACATAAACTTTAAAACAATTTCGATGATGTAAATTCGAAGTTTTCCAACTTCAGCGGCGTTCTAATACATCCAATCCGAAAAGAGCAAATGTTTTTTCTTTGTTTTCTGAAGAGAATGGTTCCCTTAAATCTCCCCGGAGTGCACTCTCAAGGACGGGCATGATTACCATTAAAAACTTCGTGTTACACAGTGATATCTCAAAGAAATCTTGCTTTTAATGACCCTTGAGATCTTGCGCGC
Source organism: Angiostrongylus cantonensis (assembly GCA_009735665.1). Lineage (NCBI taxonomy): Eukaryota > Metazoa > Nematoda > Chromadorea > Rhabditida > Metastrongylidae > Angiostrongylus > Angiostrongylus cantonensis. The sequence continues at coordinate 625,244 of MQTX01000222.1, read as the reverse complement.
TACACACATGACATGATTTCAATTTAATGACTCGCAAAATTTTTTAGCTTTGTCTTATACCAATAAGCAAATAAAACCCGGTATCCCGAGGTCCGGCAACTGCTTCCAAAAACAGCCTCGATACGCAGGAAATAAACAACGACAACAATTACCATGCTGTTTCTACTCATTGCATTACATTTTGTTTTTTTTCATTTAATTGTAATGAGCAAAAATAGCGCTTGTAGTTTCAACTGTTTTCTGCTGTTTTCCAACCAACGAACGACAAGCTCAATTTGGTACACAAACAGCACAATTTCAGCAACCAATACCTGTTCAGCAACCACAGGCACAGTTCTTTTTATGTTTCAGCATTTCTCTAACAGTTTTTATTGTTTGAGCAAATCTTCGTCAGTGAAAGGACTATTGTACGTCTTCATACATTTTGCGGTAGGGATACTGGAACACTTGTAAATACGAATCAGTTTTCAATATTCAGAAAAATCGTGACATTAGAGTTAATCTATGACTACAGTGGACATTTGCAAAATGACTAGTAAAGAATTTCTGCTTAAGGGTTTCATTGCACCACAGCCCCAGGAACCGATTTCTGTTGTGGCTAGAGTAGCAGCGGCAGCTGGTCGAGCTCCTAACGTACCAATATCGGCCTCATCTCATTGTAAGTGGTTTCAGTGAACTTTCCCGAAGAATTCACGTCCTTCGTCGTTTTACTTCTTCTTATTCATATCTATAATTCGTTCTTCATCCGCAAATCGCCCATCTCACCTTTTTTTCGCGGTGTACTACATTTGAATAGTTATTGGAACATGATTTTCGATCGCTGGTTGGGACTTTCACCTGAGGTCAACAGGTAAGGTCGGGCGAACAAATCGCTACACCGCGCTTTCTCTGCCTCTTTCTTTTTTACTTTTAAACTCAGAGAGACAGGTTATGAAGTCTAGAGAGAAAGACTCTTTGTGAACAAGCAGTTATGAAATGTTAGAAGGGAACTGTCGGTTAGAAAACCTCCATTTCTAGGAGAAAGTGGAATTCGATGATCAAAGAAAAAAAGACAAGAAATCTATTTTCTTCTTGGTTGTGAAGAATTGAAGTTGTCTGAAAAAAATTTGGAAGTGTTTACATTTCGAAGAACTTCCTTAAAATGTGCAATAATTAATTTGTACTAGTTATGGCATGCGAGACTCGTTGTCCACTTATGGAATCACAGCTTTGTCGGCGAAAGTGAACTCAATCAAAAAATCAGACTAAAATCCTTCTCAATGGAAAACTTGGAACCTTAACATTTGTACATTAGGATAATAATAATTCAAGGCAGAGAGTTGGTAGAGGATCCCTTATGCGTTGGGCCAGAAACACGTGACAAGAGCCTGAATGCAGAATGAGCTTTGTGAAAACTTTGTTGACATTTGGTTACATTTCGTAGTGACTTAGACAGCGTGTGGCAAATAAGTATTTAAGAAGGCTATTTCTGTAAGGCTCATTTTCTCTTACACTGGCGAAAGTTGCTCAGAAATTCTTATTGTAAACTGTTCCTTTTAGCCCTGGAAAATTTGTTGAGGATAAGAAGAACACTTTTCCACTTTCTGTTTTATAAATTGCACAATAAGCCCACCCAAGAAATTCCAATACTATCTATCACATTCACTAAATGAAGCGGTAGAAATCTCTTGACGTGGATTCTATATGACTGGATAGGCAATAAATTCTCTAATGACAATTCTCTAACGACTATCATTTACGGTGCGCTGTTGAAAGATGTCAATCAATTCCGTTGAAAATCGTGGATTGACCAGATAGGCGACAGTAATTTCCCGCTGTACTATCGGTGAACTATCGGCCTCATTGCATTCAACTCCCGCCCGCCACGAAATCGAAAGTAAACCCTCAATTTGTTGAACAAGCTTTACGTTGGACCGCACATCTTTCAAAAAAAAACCACTGGGTCACGAAGCCAACAAAAAACTGGCTCAAAAAAAGCGAAGCTGGAGCTGTTGGGATGCCGATGCCGACATTAACTCCATCCGAATCGGAAATAGGCGACCATTATTCCATCGTTTGGAAGAAAACTGCTTTTCTTGGATTGCAATACGATAGACATAAAGTTATGAAAGGGTTCGGATTGCATTCCACATAATACTCTTCATGAAAAATTACACTAGACAGTAAATGAAGGTTTGATGCTCAGATTCCTTTTTTAGATGGAGTTGGAGATGGTGTCACACTTGTTGAATTCGGAGCTGATGGATACAATGCTGAAGGTGGTGGTCCAGTGAATTCCGGTTAGTTATAGCAATCGAACAATCCATTTAACAATTGTTAATGATATGCCATTTTGTGAGTTAAGCAGCGATATTCCTTTGGAATTTAAATAAACTCCACATGGAATGATTCCAAGGCAGCGCACATCTACACAGACGTCATAAATTTCCGTGCTCTTCTCTTTCCTTTTCTTCAGCGCATTTGCGTTTGCTGAATTGTTAAAATTTTGCTGACCCATTCCGAACGAGATTCGATGAGTGATCGAACCAAGAAAAAACTTCCGTTTTATCTCTTAAAAAGACCAGTTTTTATAGTAAAGCTTCATTGAAGGGTGTCTACGATCGTTGGAAATAGAGCATATCATTTTATCTGTCACATGAAGTTTTCAACACAATCATTATACAACCACAATGCGAAATATGAGCAAAACTCGGGGTCTCAGATGCGCGTCGAATTCGAGACTATCCTTTTTGAGAGTTCACGTGTAAATCGTCATGTGATCGACTCGCTAGTCAACAGAAAAGTAAGAAAAATTTATGATAGAAGTTTTTAATGTAAATCTTTTCGAGCTCAGGTAGCGCACTTACGTGCAAATTCGATGGTCGACCATGTTGTTGGGCTAACGTGCCATCACCTGACGATCAACTGGACTGGCATTTAGCCACTGGTACTCCGAACGCTTCTGCATTTAGAAATATTCCAACCCCTGGTTAGTGTATTTTTCACAACACAGGATAGATTCATTCAATTTTATGACAACGCCGAAGTACGTTTTACTTCTCTGCGTTGTGTCACATGCCACACAATGTACATCAAATGGATAAAAGGATAAGGGATAAAGCTCTCGGCGTTGCTCAATCCCTGAGGGATGCGCCATGCATTCGACTTCACTAAGTATCGCTGAAGGTGTTGAATGCATATCTGGCCTTTACAATAACTCGCGGTGGCGTTTCGATGTATCGAGCCAGTGCTGCTATCCTCCCAGACAATTCTGGTACCAATTTGCCGACCCCGGAGGGATGGAAGTCTCGGTGGGCCATGGGTGCAGGAATCGATTCCATATGCATGTCGCAGTGGCGCCTCCAACCACTTCGCCACACGCACGGGCCTTATCAAATGGATAATATATCTAAATGCCTATTGCTTCATTCCTCTGAGCTATTTTTCTAATATTTTAGTCAAAACACAAACGTTTGCTTCAAATTTATCATGACATGCTGAGAACCAAAAATCTAAGAAAGCATTCAACAACGCTTTGAAGAGAAGCAGACGAAAGAACTATACGGAATAAGCAAGGAAAATACAAAATCTAGCGTGGGCCCCACATTTAACGAATTTACGGTGTTCATTTTTTAAAGGAATTTTATTTTGTTAGTAATAATCGGGTCGGGAATTATTTTCGTTGCTTTTCTTTTTGTAATTTCTGTTTGATAGTCTTTTAATGACCATTTGCCTGGCATGCTTACTTTTTCTATTCTACATTCTTTTCATTTTCTTATAACTGTTGCAAGAATCTTAGTGAAAAGTGATCACATTCTTAACAACTGAAGTCGCGTCTTCATCTAAGCACCATCCAACTATGCGGACTTTGTTTTTCCCCAAAGCTATCAGGAACTGATGTGAAGGGTGGACCTTCACCTGGACTAGATTTATTGAACACGTATACGACCGCTAATGTCGAATTCATCTATTGAACTAGTGTTGCAAACAACATTTGCGCTTAAAACCACGTCTATAAATGTTTATAGTGTGGATTTGTGCCGTTTTGAGGCAGCAGATCTCACTTGCGAATTATCGTGTACATATCAAAATGCGAATCGCCTGGATATCGCACCATAATGCGGATCTCCTAAGACGAAAGGAGCACCGAGACTGACAATCGGTTAGGTTTAAATCGTCGGTTGTGTCACATTGGTGTTCCGGTGTTCAAACCCGATTAGGCCACACACATAGAGTTAAAACTATTAATATTATAAGAGAAGAATTAAGATTATAAGAAAAGATTATTATAAGAATAATATTATAAAACTATTAATATTATATTATAATATTAATATTATAAGCTTTCGAACAACACTCATCTTGGGTTAAGGGTCGTGGTGACGTCATTTAATTCGCCGTACAACTTGCACCAGCCGATTATTGCTTAAAAAGAGACATGGGAAAGCTGTAAATTTGAGAAACTATGATCGTATACATTTGTAAAATGACAATTGAGTGGAGATGAAGCTGGCCCAGCATCGCTCGTCGTGAGAAAAAGCAATACGAATATTAACCACCAATTATTTTATTCACTGAATTTTTCAAAAACCAGTTTTCTGGTGAGCAAACGTCCGTTGCAAAGTAATAAAACCGTGTAAATGTTCCGTTAGAGTACACTACCTTTCTAGTACCAAATCGATTGAAACAAAGAAAAAAATGTGAAAAACGTTTCGCCTGCGCCGTTGCAGTTGCTAGTTAATAATTTCGAAATCTAGGCCTAGGCGGATTGTATTAAGAAGTGACTTAAATTATTGTATACTAACTTGTTTAGCTGGCAGTTACCTTTTGGCTTATGCTCGTGCAGCAGCCCCGTCAGATGAAGCGCAGTTTGCTTCTTGTTCAATCGGATGCTCAGCTAGCGATATTACTGTAAGAGCACGGTATGATTTTATTCACCATTTCATTATTTCTGTTTCACAGTTCATTTATGAAAAGCAATTTAATGTAGGACAAAGATTACCGAAAAATGTATTCAAGTATTTGTCCAACTCTTCTTTATTGCGTTATTTAGACATTGGACATCGGAAAATGTTCTGTTACAAGTTTGTCTTCGTGAATCATTTCCGAACGCTGGCGTTGTATATAATCCGCTATTAAACTGTCAAGAATTCCCAGCTTCTGATGGGCTCACAGCCACTGAACTTGTTCTACCTAAGACATCGTTAGTTGATGTGAGTAAAAATATTCTTCTTAGTTAATGAATACATTTTGTTTTTTCTCTCTCCTTTCCTTCCTTCCATTTTTCAGATTGTTTTTGTTGCATCAAATTTTATTGGAGAGAGCGGCGACTTGGCCATTTTGAACGACATTGAAGTCTCATACGATAGGAATGGTCCTGAATGTGAAGAACCGGTAAACATAAATTACTATTCGAAGAAATCACACACTATGTTGCGACGTCATTGATTGCTTTTTGACAATCAAAGTCCGTTTTAGGCGAAGAAAGACAATAATAATGAAAAATGAAGGGTTAACTCTCTTCAGTTTGTTGAAATTGAAGACACCCTCAAGAAGCAGAGTTTTCAGATGATCAATCAATCTAAAATTATTCACCGTAATGAATATTTCTATCTCCGTTTTCTAGAGCGACGAGCAAGTGCAGAGCAATGTTGCAGAAACTCAACAGATATCGAAAATGAAAAAGTTAAAAAGCGAAGCCGCAAAAACTCAAAGACTTCCCATTCGAGACGATAAGACTGGTCATGGAGATAATAACAATGACGCTGCTGTTCACGAGGTTAGGTTCATTCATGATTTCTGGAACTAACAAATGCAAAAGAGCCTACGACCCATGTCAAATTATGTTTCGCACGCTGGGAGATGATTCAAACACTTTTCAAATCTGTTGTATTCTTGTGAAATCATTTCTTTCTGACGATATTCCTCCAAGCTAAGATTAGACTTCGAAAATGTCACAGTCTTCATGGTGAGGTTCATCTCGAGTTCTGAGAGAACATAGAAAACCATTAATGGTCAATTTTTTCGTTGTTGATCGCGTTCGTTGCAACGTACCCTGGAAAGTCTCGGAATGGAACGATTTACAGAATAAATTCGAAGCAGCATATAAGACGCAAGGCGTCGTAGAGAAACATGTCAAGGAGATGCGTGCGAGGCTTTCGACCGAAGTCTCAAGTGCGAAATCTGCTATTGAACGCTTCGGCGAGGAAGGATTTAAGGTGAGACTTGACCTCTTTGACTTAAATCATCTTCAGTGAATCACTTCAAACACGAGGAGTATCCAAAAAAGAAGAGCAAAATCTACCTACAGTCATAGATTTCAGTGAAAGGATCCATATTTCTTTCCTCTCGCTGTTGTTATTGTTTTAAATCTTAATACGGAAAATATTGCTGGAAAACTTTCAAAATTTTACTAGATGTGTCGTTTTCTTTACCTAATAAGGATAAATGTACTGCTTAAGGGAGAAAGTGCTGCATTTGATTCAACGAAATCTGATGGCATTCACCGTAATGTTGAAGAGGCCGTTATCGAAAGCACAAAGACGTAAGTAACAAATCCAACTCAATGAATAAATGAAATGGATAGCTTAAAGTATTATAAACCAATTGATTGTTTTTTCACCCATTTTCTTTTTCTTTTCCTCCTTTTTTTTTCTTCTAGACTAAAGTATGAGTTGTCACAAGCTGGTTCGCTTTCGTAAAATATTTCTGAGTTTCATCTGAAATCCTCAAATCTACAGTGTAGCAAACTTGTTACTTGCGCTTATAGGGAAGATATTTCTTTATTCTTCTAAACAACTATTAATTGAAATGTTTTCAGTAGCACCGGACAAAATGTTGCGAAAGGGACGAAGACGCAAATGTTTAGTGAAAGTATTTGCTCGGCAACAAAATGCGATTTTGAAAACGGTAAGTTGGAGTTTTTACCCCCAAAAAACTGGTAAAATATATCGATTTTTACATCTGCAATACGAAGGGCGCGTGTGGCGCAGAGGTCGGAGGCGCCCTGTAACACGCACATGGAGTCGATCCCCGCGCCCATCGTCCACCGAGCCTTCCATCCGTCCGAGCTTTATCCTTTTTTATTATTTGCAATACATCGAAGTATATATAATAAAGTGAATGCTATATTCATACTAAACGTTGAATTTGCTCTCAATTCTTCTTTTTCTCTTCATTCTACGGTTACAGGGAACACGTGCCACTACAAAGACGCCTATCAGTCGCAGTCGATTCGTGGTCTGACTACGAAATTCGAAGTAGTGAATGGGCAATTTATGAATCGAGTAACCGGAGTCAAAGAAAGTATTGGTGAGCATCGATTGCAACAAACTCTCCTTTCTCTCAATCAATATATTTATATGAGCCTTTGGAAGTATAAAAATGAAGCTCTATTTTCCGCAGTATTATGGGCGCGTTCGGGGCAGTGCTTGGAGGACCTCTGGAACACACACGTTTAATCGATCCTCACATCCATGGTCCACCAAGCCTTCCTTTCCTCCGGGGTCGGCAAATTGGTGCCAGACTTGTTCGGGAGGATAACAACACTGGCTCGATACATCGGTAGGCCACCGCGAGTCCTTGTAAAGGCCAGATATGCATTCAATCACCTCCAAACGATACCTAATGAAGTCGAATGCATGGCGTATCCCTCAGGGATTGATCAATGATGAGAGCTTTAGAGCTTTCTTTATTATTGAGGAATGCTGATTCTCGAATATCTGAGTCTACGAAAAACACTCGTCTACTGAATTTATCGAAAAAATAATAAAGAAAATACAAAGAACGGATGGAAAAATTTGAGCGAATCGATCTTAGACTTTTTTGGGGAAGACAAGAACACTGAGTAGATAGAATTGCTAGGCACCGAGGATTCATAGCCCTGGCGAGGTATTCATCTTTAAAAGATTGATCGATGTCAAATCCCTTGTTTTCTATCGTTTTCTTGTCTCTTACGATTTGTCCTTTTATAATCTATGTGATCCAACCTTCAATGTCTTTTCATATTTTTAGAGGGTGACTATTATGCAGCAACGTTCCTTTTCCCGCGAGAAATGGCAGGCCTTGAAGCAAATACGGAACCATTCACTGAGAAATCTCGACTACGCTTTCAGTACTATGAAGGAACACATGGAGTACAACTTAAAGGTATCACGAAAGCTTATAAGTCAGGTGTTTGTAAAAAAAACCCTGTAAATCGTTCGCTTGTTATTAAAATTCATAACTTTCAGGGTGCTGCAATTCCATTGAGACATGTCCATTCAGCTCCGACAAATTCGTAAAAGTATCGGATCGTGTCTGGAAGACAGCGAGTTTTCGATGTTCAAAGGGGACTACTAAGGTATTCCTCTCACCCCTTCATTCCTTCCCAATCAATTTTTTTGCCCTATTCACCTAATTAAGTTACTATACTCTGTCAAGGAACCAACAGCTAATAATGAAACATTTTTAAAAAATGTATTTAAGACATGTCAAAAATCACAATTACTAATGTGTTGTATGAAATGTGAGCAAAAGTTTCTTTCCTAACCGAATTGAAAAAAAAGTTCCAGAATAGATTGCTTTTAGGTGATTTTCCTCTGTGAAAACACGAGAACAAATCAAGGAGCTTGTGCAATAGACGATTTGGGTATGGTAGAATCTGAAGGTTCACTTAGGCATGTGCGACCGCTGTGTTAGAACGTCGAAAAAAGAAAAAGCTCAAATCCGCCATATTTCTCTTATTTCCTTTTTTTTGCTGGTCGGTTGCTCTTAGATTTTGTGTGCAATATTGTTTCGAATTGTTTTTCCTTCCACTTTTCTTCTTAAAGATTATATGACATTAACGTGACATTAATAGGATACTGTTATTGCTCACACGGAAAATCTAATAAAATATTGATAATTCTTATGTAAACGAAGTATCCGTAGTGATGCTACAGATCTAAGATCAGTAGACTTACACTTATGCATCATTTAGAAAATCTGAGTCTTTACATCGACGAATTGGATTTCCTAGATCGATCGAGTAAGAAGAGTATTGAGTAAAGCGGTATTGATGGTACTCAGTCAATACTTAACTCCATTCGGTTCAACACAGTTTTGGCTACGCAAAACAATATAAGATAAACGACACAACTCTAGTGGTGAGCACATCGCCGAAATATGGGCTTTAGTGAATGTGTTCAGCAACGTTGCGGTAAGAAACAAAAGAAAAATTGCTTAGCGCATTAAGCAAACCCTTAGGATGTGCCATGAATTGGCTTCGTTTCATGCATCTTAGAGCAGACTGAATGCCTGTTTGATCCATATGGATTTAGAATTGCAGTGGTCAGCTACCTAATTTTTAATTAATCTGCTGCACCCAGGATAGTAGGATTTGATTAGTCGACCGAAGGGAATTGAACCGTTGAGCATGCATTTATTACACGGCAGCTCGAATCTGCGCCGCGTAAAATATCCTAAACGAGAGATCGCCAGTATATCTCTACTTTAAATTTCTTCATTTAGCCTTTGTCGTTGATTCCTTGACTAATTTGAATAATAGAAAAAATTCCTTGTTTCAGTCACCGTATTGGTATCGTTAAGGTTGTTGCGAGCAACTGAACGTGGACACCAAATGATGACACCTCGATGTCACTCTCTTCCTTGCAGTCAGGATATAGAGAAGCAGTCTTTGTCACGCTGAGAAAGATAAAGGATAAAGGATGAAGCTCTCAGCGTTGATCATGCGCCTGAGGAATGCGCCATGGATTCGACTTCATTAAGTATCGTTGGAGGTGATTGAATGCATATCTGATCTTTACAATGAATCGCGGTGCCCTGCCGATGTATCGGGCCAGTGCTGTTATCCTTCCAGACGAGTCTGGTACCAATTTGCCGACCACGGAGGGATGGAAGGCTTGGTAGGCCATGGGCGTAAGAAACGATTCCACGTGCGTGTCGCAGTGGCGCCTCCAACCACTGTGCCACACGCGCTGAGAAAGAATGTTCAGGATGTTGTCTCTTTCCAAATTTGAAGAATTGGACTAGTTTCTGACGTTTGTGGTTTTTATAATTTTTTTTTACAAGACGTTATAAAGGACAACACAAAAGGGAAATGATGACCAGCACTGATTAGCTACAGAGAATTGAAAAAGTGTATTCATAACACCGAGAGTTCGCCAATTAGGAGACGAAGGCAATCGTTTCTTGACAATCAGAGATACTAGTCGGCGCATCCGGAGAGGGCAATGGGGAAGACAATCACGACGACTTCAGCTATAAAACGAACTACCACGGCGACGTTGGGAACTATCGTCCAATCTGATTTTGTATGCTGTCTATAAGCAAATAATATTATTCATTTTCAACCGAATCTCAGCTTAACGCGTGGGTAAAGGATGGGTTTCAGATTGCACTTGAAAACAGTATTTGTGAGGAAACATTTGGTTTTCAAAACTCTCTTATCGCAACGAATATTTTCGAATGCATTAGCTACATGTACTCGAAAAGACAGTTTTTATCCAATGAACAATTTAGTTCCAGAAACAGTGCTGAACTTTACGTTTCGAAAGCTCAAAACCACGAAGATGTGGTGAATATAAAACTGATCTTCACTACTCACATTTATACTTGACTGTTGTTTACAGTTTAAGGTTTTCTTTGATGGCCATAATGTTGCTCAAGGAAAATGAAAACTCAGCCTTCCTTTTTGAACACATGCTCAGGAAATGATGCTGAGATCATCCAGTTTCATACAAGTGAAAGAGGAAATCGGTGTGTTCGATGAAGTAAAAATCGAAACTCTGGAGAGCGCTCAAAATCAGTTAGCTCGGACAACGGATAAGACCTAGCAACAATCCGGAAACAGTACCTTTTGCAAGTCATTTAGAAGTGATATCGAGCATAGAGCTGAAAGCTCCTTGGTCTGATGGTCGGGGTGTTTCAAAGGAACCGTTATAATTTACAATCTTATTTTTAATTTTTAAACAACGCATTTTTATGGCAGCTTTCAAAAGCAAACTTTTAAAAAATTGCTAACTCTTCAATAGTTAAAGATCAAGCAATGTGCCTTCGAAACAGTTCCTCGCCATGGAGAAAGGTGGCGCAACACGGCGCCGTATTGTTCATGTGGGGCACTAAGTGTGGCTCTTTTTATAAGAATATCAAAAAAGCGAGAGTTACCAAAGTAATATTAGCCTGAATTATAAAGCCGATCCTGGCATTGGTCTTTTCTTTTCACTTGGAGAATTTTGACAAATCAGAGCGCTGATCGTTTCTCGGAAACATGCTTTGAAAGTCTCGCTAAAAACACGATCGCGACTTCAGAAACTTCACCATTATGTACTACGCTTTCACATGGTTTCTTTTTCCCTATTCAGTTGTACTTGCGGAAAAATATGAAGCACTATCTCCATCTCTTCAAGAAATTTTTTACCATAACAGAGGCGGTTAATGAGAAGGCTTAACAGACTGTGCCTGAACTTTTTCAGTTCAATCCGTGCTGCTATGACAAATTACTTGTTATTTCTCCTTCAACAGTTAAGCTATGTTTTTTTTCAGAAAGATCACAAATCAAGGACCCAAACTAATCCAAGAAGGTTTAAAAAATATAACGATATTAAGACGTGAGGCATTTAGTCTCCTTCAAAAAAGCAGAGGTGCACGAGTTAGCTCAGTTGAGAATGCCCGTTTTCTTGTGGTTTATGACGCTATATTTTTGATGTAGGTGGTGAAACATTGTACTTTGATGCTTAAACTTTCGTCAAGCCAACGTAATAATGACATCGTAAGAAGATCAGCGAGTGTAGACGTACTCAAATATAAGAATGGTGATTAGAAATGCGAGTGCATAACATACGATACTGATTAACACATTCGCTACCAGCTTCACTACATTCTTTTCACTTTTTTCAGCTGTGTATGTCGCTCTCTGCTGTTGACGACCGTTCGTGATCAAAGAGTAGTTCACACCTTGCAATGAATTTTTTTAAAGTTGGGAAATTTCCAACATAAATTTACACCCAAACTTCCGTTTCCGGATAGATGTTAAGGGATTGCCGACGAGAACCTGCCAGGAATCGCCAAAAAAAAAATTTCTTTAAGCGATACTCAAAGCTGAGATGTGAGAATAACATACCCTGCCATTAAAAAGAGTAGGCAGTAAACAAAAACGGTTAAGGTACTCAAAGCATCAAGGTTCTCATAGGCGTCCACTTTATAAATGAGTCAGTAAGGAACTAGCCTATCGAGTCTCGTTTAATCGGCCTCGGATCTCACGAGATTGAAACGGCTATGATCGCCCAAGGCTGATTTGTTAGAGACAAAGGAAAACTTGACACTTGACACTTGACACTTGAACGGCCCGTCCTCACCGATTGTGCGAGCCCCAACATAATCAATTTTCTGGTAAAGCCATTGACGTTTTCTGGAATTCCGAGGTCAGCTTGGCCAAAGTCTGCCCCAGGTATTCACCGCGACAGGCAGCGGCAGCCCTTGTGGATCAGAGGGAGATTTGCCAAAACGCGACTTTGATGTCAGGACGGTGGAGGATCCTGGTATTGGTTTACTCTCAGCTAGCCTTTCTGATGGAAACGTCTAAGCTTGGGAGACGCTGCTGGGTGGACAAACCCCCCGCTGTACATCGCAGTCCGACACCCAGGAACACCTCCCAGCTACGATGAGGCGATGAACCGCTGGGAGGAGATTCCACATTCCAAAGGAAAATTTCGTGAGAATAATTGAAGATTGCCATAAGAATTTAGAGAAAAAATTAGAAAAAAAGTCAGTTATTTATAAACAGAAGTAATCATTCTAAGTATATATATATATATATATATTTATGTATAAATAAATAAATATATATATATGAAGCATGTAAAGTCATTGTATCAGAATGTTTAAGGTCATTAAAATCCTTCACAAGCTTGTTTATGACAATATGTATTCTTTCTTTGATGAGCTTACACGAGGTTGATAATAATATTTACTATCGGCTAACGTTTCGACGTCTTCGTCTTCATCAGAGCCGATGATCCGAGTCGATGGTCCACGCTTGTTATTCGTCTCGATGTGGCGGCTTCGCCCTCATGTCGAGTCAGTTCTTGTTTATGACATTTGATGGAAAAAAGCCACTAAAATAATGGATTTACAATGCCCACATTTTCTTTCACCGTTCTACCAATGTGGCACGTTATATAGCCAGTTTCGAATAGTCGCACTCACTGAGACGAACTAGAGCCAACTTTCTCAAAGCTACTTTTTTCGGAATGAGCACAGCGCCTTGTTCTCTTCAACAAAAAAAAAATCTTTTGCATGCCAGAACATTTGGTGCTTCTATATTCTAATTAGTCCATTGCCATATAACGGCTAGGAGATGGTTCCGGGTGTCGAGGAGCTATGAATTAGAGTGCCGAGTTCATCCTATCGGTCAGGCTTCACTCGCTGAGAAGGCTGGCACCTCCATAAAAAAGCCAGACAAACAACAAATACATACTAGAATAACTTTCATCCTGATATTCTATCTCTATAAGCCTAATTACTGTTCATAGATATTAAGATGACAACTTTTAAAAGGCTGTAATCGCTTCCTCCTGATCGTCATCACTTGTTCGACTTTGATAAGTAGGACTTGTGGCAGGCTAAAACTGTACTAAAATAGGTTAAACGCTTAAATGGTTATGTAGGCCCAAATTCAATCTTTGTTCTCAATACCATAGTAACAAAAAAACATAATAAAGGTATTCTTACTACGATATTGGATCGAATACTGTGCAATCATCAAATAACTCTAGTTGAGAACACTGAAGACGACAGTGAAGTCTCTATCCGTCTCTGTTACGCTCCTGAGCTATTTGAATGGTTCCGCTCGTTCAAAGCATGCGAGAGGGAGCATCTCATTTTCAGACGAATCTCTTTATCGCAGTTGCTGACAACGAAAAAGTAACTGCGAGAATATCATTGATGTCACAATGTAAACTTGCATTCTAAGAATTTGAAGATAAGAATTTCATCCAACATTATGGCCTTGATCGAACTCCTGCACTACAGCAATGACTTGAGTCCGCAGAGGATCTCCTACGATCGACCAGCAACGGCCCATAGTGACTTTATACGTAATTGCCAATGTTCTCATTTCACGGCTCAATCGATGTCAGGAAATCCAGAAAGCGACGCGACAGATAGAGATGCCAGCAATGAGGTATTACACACTTTAAACAGGTTTCCTAGGAGTGTATTTTTCAGATACACTTGATAGCTTCACAAATTCTTGGGCCCATGGATATTATTTTTCCACAGCGGCATCATAAGAGAGGAGCACAGAACCTGAATGTTTTCCTGATTACGCTTATCTGACGGATGTAGCGCCGACTGAGCCTCGGTATTGGGTGGACACATGGCTAGTAGTCGCTGAAATCATCTCTAGTTTCAACAGGATTTGAAAGATTATCGTCAAAATTCCTTTTCTGGTTGCATGACAAAGTTAAACTTTAAAAAGAGCTTAATTTATACATTGAATATTCTGGAGTTTTAAAAAGAAATTGGCGATTCGCTTGTTTAATTCTGCAATAGCGTGAATTGAGAAGATGAAAGTTGCTGTTAGGCGAACGCAGTCCTGACATGGTCAGAATATTCGCTTCTACTTTTCGCCTACAACTGGGACTGTATTCGTTGGTTTGCTCGGTTTTTGAATGAAGCGTGTTATTGTTCTTTTGCGAATAACCGAAGAACTTGCAAAAACTGAGTAGAAGAAATGAAATGGATTGAGGCGAAAGGAGCTGAAGCAGCACCTGTCTTATTGCTGCCCACGACGCTCATTTCCTAGAAATTTATTTTCAATTTGTGGTCTTGAAAATACCATAGTATTCTATTTTATTCATTTGTTCAGATGCTTTTTGTCCAACCAGTAAACACTTTCCCTAACAAACAAATTTTCTCTGTTTTGTTGTTTAGCTTGTTTTACTAATGATTTTACTTGGGCACTTGGATGACCCGTCTTCAATGGTTGTGCAGGCCCCAGCTGATTTCCGCTTTTTCGGAGTTTTTCTGGCCCAGCCGTTGTGGTTCCCTGGAGTCCCGAGGTCAGCTTGGCCAAGGTTTGCCTCAGGTCGCCACAATCACAAGCAGCCGTCGTCTGTGTGGATCAGAGAAAGATTTGCCACCATGCGACTAATGTCATACCAGGACAGTGGTGGATCCTGGTACTGGTTTATTCTTAGCTGGGCTCCCTGATATGGAAATGCCAGACTCCTCCTCAACTTGGGAGACACTGCTAGTGGGATGAATTCCCTCGCTGTAAATCCTAGCCCAACACCCAGAAACAACCCCACCCCCCTCCCCCACACCATAATGAGGCGGTAAGCACCATTAATTTCAAACAAATGATCACTGATGTTTAATTGACATAGATGGCATAGTGGCATAGCGCACATGAAAGGTTATATCATCCTATTTTTGCAGACATGCAGTTTTTCAAATTATTTTTTCATCGAAATGTGCTTGCTTTCAAGTATGTTCCAAAACCTGTGTCAGCACTCGGTAGGAAGTCGTGGACTGCAAACTTGGAAAATCCACAGAAGAACTGAGAACTGAACTCACCATCCGTGGAACACACCTTCTCTTGGACTTTTGGAGTGAAAAACTGAATAACTTGAGCCGGTCGTTCTTAGGTCCTCGATATCTGCTTCAGCCACGTACCACAATCAGTTCGATTTAGACCTGCTACAACACGAGTGTCCTGCCCGTCCTTGCACTCCCTTTCATTACCCGTTCACCATTGCCATACTGCCAGTGAGCGAACGCGTCGCCACGGCAAATTTCGCATGCTCTGCTTGATTTGAAGACCCCGTTCGCTGTCGATGCCGTCCTTGGTTTCACTCTCATGACGGCCGTGAAAATTTTCGTATATCTTTGCATTATTAGAATGGGGCGTCTGCTCAAAAAAAAAGAAAAGTCTTTTGCCGAGACTAGTGTTCAAAAAGCTTTGTGATCCAATCGATTGTGAAGGTTAAGAAAATATAGCGAGAAAAGACAACAGGTAGACGACAAAATTTCTTCAGTAAATGCCTAAGAACGCTCACAGATTAGGAAAAAACCGCAAAGAAAATGGGCCTTTGTTTCAGTGCAGGAGCAGTGTAGAGCAGTTTCCTTTTTTTACATTGCCATGGCCGATTGTTAAGAATACCATCACCATGGATGACGATTGTAGATGAAAGAAAGAAAGAAAAAACAAAAGTTGTGGCATATTGGCTTTTATTTTTTTTAAGCAACTGTAGGAAAAAGTGTTTTATTTACTATTCCATTTTAACACATTTGCATGTCACATAGCCACAGAACTTCTCAACGCCTCATCGTGGAGATATTCCTAGGTACCGGACTGCGACGTACAGCGGGAGGATTCGTTCGCCCGGCAGGGTCTCCCAAGCTGAGAAGGAGTCCGGCGTTTCCAACAGGAAGGTTAGCTAAGAGTAAACCAATACCTGGATCCACCACTGCCTTGGTATCAAAGTCGCGTGGTGGTAAATCTTCCTCTGATCCACAAGGGCTGCGACTGCCTGTCGTGGTGACGACCTGGGCAGACTTTGACCAGACTGTTCTCCGGATTCTAGATAACTGCCATGGCTTAACCAGCAAATATTCGAAAAGTAGTGGTTAATTCTGGGGCCTGCACAGCTAGTGACGACGGGCTGTTCAAGTATCAAGTGTCAAATATAGCCACAGGAAATCTGGTGAGTGGAAGGCGCTGATCATAGTCTGATGGCGAGTCACATCTGTTTAAATCTTTGCAACCAAGAAATGTTTGCCAGGAAGCTGAGCGACACTAAATTTGTTAAACAAAGGTCGTGTAAGTGTAAATACTGAAACTCTTTAAAAAGGTGGAACCTCACCTTGATAGTCCAGATAATAAGCAAACTCTTCAAACCAGCATGATTTTTTCACTCTTCCCTGTTATAGTCACAATTTTAACCGTTCTATTTACTGCCTACTATTTTTAATGGCAGGTTGTAATGCAAAGTATAACTACAACGATGCTGAGATATTTGCGAAGCTCTGGACCGCAGGTGTCTATGGTGGAGAACGAACGCGCTATTGTTCTTTCCGGGAGTAACGCGTTCACCACCACAGCATGCGGGTCCTTCGTTTCGCCTGTCTTTCAGCTAGTCCTATTCGCATGGTGTAGTGGTAGAGTTATTATCATAAATTATCTTTTCTGTTATTTATACAGAAGTCGTCATTTTATTGTTTCGGACGTTCTCTTTTCGAACTCTACGATGATGTGTCTCACTAGGCAACATCCACCAGAAGACAGAGAAACCACTATACAAGCGACAGAAATTTCCGGATGAAGGAACACGTAAACGAAGAGTCTTTCGTTTAAAAAAATGCAGATAATGACGTTTGCTGAAGAGTACAGAATTGTTAGGCTCTCCAGCTAGAAAATCGACAAAAACGACACAATGGCTTCGCTATAATAAGAATTTATCTAGTGTAGAAAAAATGCAGTCATCTCCTTTTACCGTTAATCTCCATGCATGGGTAGCTCGAGATTCAGCACTAAAAAATTCCCAACTAGATCTCAACAAATAATTGATTAGATAGTGTGACAGAACCACACAAAAGTGTTGCACCTTCTCGACTGTGGGTTAGGGTGCTGCTTAAGAATTTTCATTGCATCATGAATGTCATAGAGTGCTGGTCGAGTCGACTCTCAATGGTCTCGTAGCCGAGCTAGGGCGTTCCCAATTGGGTTTTAAAGAATAGTTTTTTTCAGGCAAGTCTGGCACAAATTCTTCAGCCTCGGAGTTAGGAGAAGCTTGATGAACCTGGACTGAGGTCGAGCCAGCACCGTGATCGTAGTAGTCGACATCACTACTAGTACGCTATCCGTCTCCTAGTACAAATGCAATGCTCCTCCAGTAATATAAAAAGCAAAAATGTTTCTACTGAATGTTGTGGGATAGTTTTACACATTTAAGTTTTCGTAGTTGATTAGAGGCGATGTGAGCCGTTATCAATTCCATGGTCTCGGCCAATTATTGGCAAAATCGCAACCGTTGCAGGACTTGCTACCTGTTCAGGAATCGCAACCAGTTTGCACCACTCTTCTTTGCGATCTATAAAGACCAGTGACTACTGGTGGTGAGCAGGTTCACTAGTTCTAGGGCATTCTACCTCACAGCTCAGGCATAAGAGGTTTACATATGTAGAACTACAATTAGTTAACCAACATCAAACATAAAGTCTGGCCATACAACGTTTCAATGTGACTCTACAAACGTGGAAATGAAATGTCGTATCAAAAATCGTTATAGAATGGAAGGAAATCTTAGCAGAGGTTGTTGTAGGACTGTAATTGAAACGAAAGACAAGGCAAGCCGCATAAATGGTTGTTGTCATCGAATAGAGGCTGTATCGTATATTGTAACACAGTGTTAGAAACGGAACAGTTGCAGAGACATGCTTCTTATTATTGACACAACTATGTGCATATATTTCAATACAAAAGCTCTAAAAAAAGCTTTCAGCGTTGATCAATCCCTGAGGGATGCGCCATGCGTTCGACTTCATTAAGTATCGCTAGTGATTGAATGCATATCTGACTTTTACAATGACTCGTGGTGGCTTGCCGATGTATCGAGCTAGTGCTGCTATCTTCCCAGACAAGTCTGGTACCAACTTGCCGACCCCGGAGGGATGGAAGGCTTGGTGAACCGTGGGCGCGATGATCGATTCCACGTGCATGTAGCAGTGGCGTCTCCAACCACTGCGCCACGCGGGCCCTATATTTTAATACAAGCGGCAAAAACCCATTCATTTGAAACAACAACGAATCAAGCAAAAATAACCAGCTTAATCTTAACCGTTTTTGTTTACTGCCTACTCTTTTTAATGGCACGGTATATTGCGAAACATAACTTTAATGAAGCTGAGATATTTGCAAAACTCTGGACCCCTTCCCCAGATCAATCCCGCTGTTGGGTGATTGCTGATGGCAAAAGATCGATAGAACTAGCTGAGAGACAGGCGAAACGAATGACCCGCATGGTGTGGTGGTGAGGTTGTTACTCCCCGGAAAGGAAAATAGCGCGTTCGTTGCCCACCATAGACACCTGCGGTCCAGAGTTTTGCAAATATCTCAGCTTCATTAAAGTTATATAACCAGCTTATTTTTCTTCCTTTTGCGGAGGAGAGCTTTATCGCTTATCAGAAACAAAGGAATTCCTGTTTTTCTCTTCGAAATCTGCTTTTGTGTATAAAATTTCTTGTTTTTCAAAAATTCGGATTAAAAAAATAATAGAAAGGTAAAGTAAGACAAAGTACCCGATTAGGGACGCATAGGACATGAAAGCATAGTGGAGACGATTTTGATATAAAGGCCACTATCCTTTCACAGGATTCCAAAACAATATCGCGTCAACATCTCGAGGCTTTTTGGACATTTATTCATACGATCTTATAAATTGATCTTTTTGGGCTGATGTGAGGTTGGTGCAGGTCTTCACTGTCGTTGTTGCTGTTGTTGTTTCTCACTCGTAACAGTACGTCTCTGAGGAGGGCGAAATCGCCGAAACGTCTGTCAACGACCAACAACACCAATAGCAACGACGACAAAATTCGCCGTTTTTTCTCTCAACAAGTTGGTTTGGAAAGTTTGAAGAAGAGTACTCAGCTTTGAAAGTGGGGTAGGTTAGTAGGAGTTTTTCTGCCACTTGAGAAGATTCAAGGCTTTGATAAAATATAAGGGCAGCTGTTGGAAAACTTTCAACAGAACTCGATGTAAACATCCAAACCCTTGTGGAACAAAAAACTAAAAAAGTTCGAGACTCGTAGCACTTTGGGAGCGTAACTGCTAGACTTGGACGTTAGACTTGCTGAATACTACAATTTTTCAGGGTAGAGTATGATGTGAAAAACAACCACAATATTGCTGAGATATTTGCAAAACACCAGACCGCAGGTGTCTGCGGTTGGGATCGAACCCGTTGTTACCCTTTCCGGGGCTCAGCTTAACTTGGTTCAATGCCGATTTGTGATCTCCAGATCAATTCCGTTTGCGGGTAATTGTTAATAGTACTGTTAAACCGAAAACAAGCTGAGATAAAACAGAAATAGAGGATCCGCATGGTGTGATGGTGAACACGTTAGCCCCGAAAAAGGTAATAAAGGGTTCGATCCCTAAGAGAGACACCTGCGTTGGAGGCCATGTTCTCCTCTAGAAACCAACATTACAACATATGTGAAAAAAGAAAAGACGGCGCATAAGATGGTGATTGCCAAAAACAAACTTACACTGCCCAAAAATCTAACCTTCACAACTGCTTAGCCCTAGAAAGGCTGCAGAAGGCAACTTGAAAATAATCACTTCGCATTTGAATTTGAAGTGTTGAAAACATGATAAGACAGGTGTCTCTTCAGTCTTAAGGTTGAAGAAGTGATAATGTAACAAAATATGTGCAAGTCTCTCTCGTAGGCAGTCAGTGCAACAAAATAAAAATTTTGCTTAATCTGAACCACCGCAACATTTCGCCTATCGTTAATACTGCAGAGGCTTGTGTGGCGCAGTTGTCGGAGGCGCGCTGCAACACAAACGTGGAATCGATCCTTGGGCCCATGGCCCACCAAGCCTTTCATCACTCCGAGGTTGACGAATTGGTACCAGACTTGTCTCGGAGGATAGGAGCACTGGCTCGATACATCGGTATGCCAGCGCGAGTC
Source organism: Angiostrongylus cantonensis (assembly GCA_009735665.1). Lineage (NCBI taxonomy): Eukaryota > Metazoa > Nematoda > Chromadorea > Rhabditida > Metastrongylidae > Angiostrongylus > Angiostrongylus cantonensis. The sequence continues at coordinate 604,589 of MQTX01000222.1, read as the reverse complement.
ATTGTAGAGGCCAGATATGCATTCAATCACCTCCAACTATGCTTAATGAAGTCGGATACATGGCGCATCCCTCAGGGATTGATTAATTCCGAGAGCTTCATCTTTTATCCTTATCCTTAATGCAGCAACTAATGTGATGACCAAAGAGCGAGCAATTCAGACCAACATTTCATGTTCGCCACTACCGGCCCACATGGACCATTCGAGGAATGACCCAGCCTACCTTTTATTAGCTGTTATTGTTGTAGTAACATTACGATGCAGAGTGTTATCAACTTGCCACATGAAATCAAATCAGATTTGCTCTCCTTCAAGGCTAGCTACACCGAAGGCATCACGGTTTGAGTACACACTAAGTAATATTGTAAAGAGCTAATCGCTTGCGAACAATCTTTCTTTGCTGGTATAAAACTGGCAAAAAGGAAAAATCGAAGCTCTACAATGAGATCAAGTCCCTGCTAGAGTAGAGAAATTTGAGAAGGGTTCACATGGTTATACGAAGGAAAAAACCAGTGACAGTAGATATAATCGATAAGACACCATGTTTGTTGATTAAAAAATCGACATTTAAGCAATGCTTTATCCGTAATAGATAACCATTGAGATCTAACAAATGATGCAGTGGTCACAGGTGATAGCTGTGGTTACTACTTTGATTCCAGATTTATTTCTCTCTTCAATTTTCTTCAATTTTTTTTCAACCCTCTTCAATTTTTGGAAAGGTGATGATCGCAATAAATCATAAAATGGTGAGTTTTTTTCCTTTGTTTTCTTTCTCGGAAGAATCTTCGTTCACTTTTTCTTCGCATTTTGCAAGCACGGGCGTAAGTTGGTGACTGCCTAGAAGCATGCAACTCCACGATGATATTTCACCTCCTAAGTTTCTAAGGACAGATATTTCCCGGTGACATTCGAACACTCAGATTTTTCCACACTACATTGAACAGAATCCGGTCGTATTTCAAACAAATGGCTTCAATAACACCCCTTTCCAAAAGTAGACTGAAAAAGTGAACAAGCTCCAGTCTGCGGTCATTCAAACTCTGTTAACCTTTGTTCATTTCCAAGTTCTTAAATTTTCAGGTCCTCACCCCGTTATGTTAAAAAGTACCTTGCAAGAAACTGAGATAGTTGAATGTTGTGCGGAACGGTGCTGACAATGACATCAGCTAAGCAACATTTCAATTCGCACTATCCATTGGAAGACTCCCGTTTGCAACTTCAAGAACAAACTTTTGGAGTTTGATTGCCATGAATAATCCTAGCCACCATAGTAAACATAGATGTCTTCAGAACTTATTCACTGGTTTCTAATCCGCGATTTTAGATGCTAGGTTTTTCCAAGATAATATTTTGTCGACCACAATTACCAAAGCCCGCTTTTGGCCACGTCCTTAGAAAGGCGATACCCAAGTTCGTCGTCATTTGTGATCAGAGGGTATGAGGGTTCCAGAAGCAACCTTATTTCAACTTCTGCATTGATCAACACTTCACTGTTTTATTGATGAGGAAACACGAGAGTTGTTAACAGCAAGATTTATTTAATACAATACTTCCCGAGGTTTTGATCGCTTCGCATTCTTGAGAGGTTGGAAGAATCATACTGCCAAGCAACCTTCTCAGACAAACACTGTGATGATCTTAGGAGGTAAATCTTAGCAAATAAATGTTTATTCACATAGTTTAACAGCTGCTCTTAAACACTCATCGTTTGGTTTTTCTTAGGTTGCGATGTTCATGAAGAACGGATTAGTTTCGTTTGCCGCATTCACGCTCAACGGAACGAATATCTCCGAATGCTCCAGTTATGTCTATCTAGGTCGGGAAATCAATATGACGAACGACTTATCTACAGAGCTGAGAAGAAGGAAACGAGCGGCTTGGAAGCTTTCAAGAGCATCGAGGATTTAGTGAAGAGAACAAAGAACACCCGACTCCGTGCCCACCTTTTGGACTCAACGGTTCTTCCTGCCCTAACGTATGCGTCAGAAACTTGGTCGCTACGTAAGCAGGATGAAAGATCACTCAGCGTTATCGAACGTGCAGTCGAAAGGACGATGCAAGGAGTATCCCGTTTCGCACAAGTAAGGGATGGGATCCGAAGCTCCGACCTACGTGAACGATCGAAAATCAAAGATGCCGTTCTATACGCCAAACAGTCGAAGATAAGATGGGCTGGACACGTAATGCGTATGAATGATAACGAATGGACAAGGGCTGTTAGTGACTGGATTCCTCGGGATGTCAAACGTACTGCAGGAAGACCACCGACCCGATGGTCAGAGTTCTTCACGAAAAGACTAGAAGAAAGATATGATGCTCGACGAATCCCTAAAGCGAGGAGAACCCACTGGGCTACTCTTGCACGCGGTAGGGAAAAATGGAGGATTTACTGGCGTCCGCTCGAGTCACTCGACGATCAACGAGACTACAGGTGATACAGGTGATACCCTGCTTTTAAAAAGTATAGGCAGTAAATAAAGGATAAAGGATAAAGCTCTCTTCGTTGATCAATCCCTGAGGGATTCGCCATGCATTCGACTTTATTAAGCATCGTTTAGACGTGACTGAATGCATATGTGGCCTTTACAATGACTCGCGGTGGCCTACCGATGTATTGAGCCAGTGCTGCTATTCTCCCAGACAAGTCTGGTACCAATTTGCCGATCCTGGAAGGATGGAAGGTTTGGTGGGCCATGGGCGCATACCACGTGCGTGTCGCAGTAGCGCCTCCATGCACTGCGCCACACGCGCCTCTTTTTCAGTAAATAATAAGCCAAAATAATCTAGGTATGTTTTGTTTCGTGCCGTATGTATTACACGTATATATAAAATGTAAATTTTGAATTCCGAAATATATGCAAAATTGAAAGCTAATGAGAGAATTAACAACTGCTTCGAAAGACAAACTATTTTGGGTCCTATTAATGAAAGTATACTCTTTGAGTATCGCGTCATCCTAAAGAATTCTTCTAAATGGTTTATCACCTTAACAGAAATAAAAGCTCTAACTGTGACTAGTAGAATTCCATTTTTTAAGTAAACTCATTTCTGCTCCTCTTCGTAGTTCACATTCTATATGTTGCATTCTCTCCTCGACAGTAAGCCTGCAGTCGCAAATTGGCCTCAACCAAAAAGAGTTTTGCAAATCACTAACTACAGAGAAGAAGTTTTGAAGGCATGAAATCTATTTCAGAAAAGCTTTCGATAAAATACAAAAGATGTGGCAAGAGTAAAAACCTGCGTGAAACAGTACGCACCGTGCATAGATGTCAATGCACCTAGTCTCGTAGGTGTTAATGCATCTTAAAGTGAAATTAGTGTAATGTCACACATTTTGCTGATATTGAAACCTTTCATATAATCCATTTTTGAAAATACAAAATTTTAACACTTGTGTCATATGTTCCTCTCAACGGTTTACCACCTCACCCCGGCTGGCAGATGTTGGGCTGCGATGTGCAGCGAGGGGATTAATCTTCGCTGCATGGTCTCCCAAACTGAGAAGAAGTCTGGCGTTTCCATGAGGAAACGCAGCTATGAGTAGACCAGTGCCAGGATCCACCGCTGTCCTGGTATCGAACTACTCGCATGGTTGCGAATCTCCCTCTGATTCGCAAGGGCGGCAACTGCCTTTGGTGGTGATGAGCCCGGGCAGACTTTAGCTAAGCTGACCTCGGAACTCCAGGGAAACAATAGCTAAACAGGCAAAAGTCCGAAAAATAGAGAAACATGCTGGAGCTCTCACAATCAGTGAGGACGGGCCATCCACTTATTCAGGTATCCACGTTATCGTATGTTTCATTTCACCACGTTTCCAAATCCTAAAACATAATCACCTGTAGTGGGGCCTCTCAACATCATACCAGACCTGTTCGGCTTCAATCAATTCACTGTCTTCGATATCTTTCGATATGTGAGAGACAGCTTTTACGTTCAGTACCTAAAATTTTCTTTACACAAGGCGGTACGACTAAAACTGGCGCAACTCGGCGTTGATCAATCAATCCCTGAGCGATGCGCCATGGGAGTCGAATGACTTCACTAAGTATCGTTGGAGGTGATTGAATGCATATCTGACCTTTACAATGACTCGCGGCGGCAAGTCGATGTATCGAGCCAGTGCTGCTATCCTTCCAGACAAGTCTGGTACCAATTTGTCGACCCCGGAGGGATGGAAGGCTTGGTGAGTCATTGACGCTCGATTTCACGTGTGTCGCAGTGGCACCTCCAACCACTGCGCCACACGCGCCCGTCAAGGGCAATAAAACAGAGTAAACACAACGACAGCAAGATTTGAAGCTATTTTAATCTAGTTTTGAAAGACTGCAAAAAAATACACAGTAATAAAATGTTTATTAAAGGGCACATTACTGCGATATCCACCTATATTATTTAAGTCATAGTCATAGTCATAGCCATTGTTTGTAGATGTTTGCTCAAATGACGATGCCGGTGAAAAACCGAGTCTGAAGAAAACAAGCCCACCAACTTCTACACAACTACTTAAATATATACGTCAATCTTGTTTCAAGGACCAAACCATTATTAACATGTCGTTCTAGGCGTTACTACAAGGTGCACACGTTCCTACATGTTTAAGCCATAACTCCTACTCCGTAGGTTGTAGGACTTCTGGGATACATCGGCAGCTCACCGCGATTTAGTGAATAGGCCATATATACATTCAATTACCTCCTTGGTTGTTTGATGAAGATGAATGCACGTCACAGGACTGATCTACGCCGAGAGCCTTATCCTTTACACTTTTACGAGTTCAGAAACGTTGGCTTAGGATCGAAAATGGTGGTCGTCCTCGTACCAAAAGCACATCACCAAATTCACGTCGAGAGATGTGCCTCAACGTTATATACCATCTATGACAACATTGTTATTGAGATCTCTACTAATTAACCCTAAACTATATTCTCGCCGGTATCCAACTTTCGTACGATATGAAGATCCACGAAGTTTAGAGAGGCTGTTTGTCCTACGTAAGCTTCATCTGCTTCACTTGGATATTTTACGCGAAGATTTCTCACAGAATGTAGGAAAGCTCAAGAAAGTGAATTCTTTACTTTTAAACACAGTTCGCAATACACAGAAACACAATGATACAAAGGCAAAATACATAATAACGTTAACATATATTAAACGCTTAAAGCTTCCTCCTATAAAATGTACTTTTTCTCTCAATGGTCAACTGCATATGCATTCACTACATTGCTGATTCCCCATTTTCTCGTCCGTCGTGTCCATACGCGCACCGATTATCAGCAGATCGCACTACTTCACTAAGCATTATGCCCTGATCGGACGAAGCAGCAGCACCGCTATGAGCATCCATCGCATCATCGAAGGACGCAAAATTAGCATCGTCAAATCCGCAGTCGTTGAAAAAATCTGAATTATGAATGAAATCATGGTTGTAAGATCTCAGTAATAAAAGCAATATATATATATATATTTGTTTATTTTATTTTATTTCCCACGACACTACTTCACTCCTTGTGCAGATCTTGGTACATCCTACATTCTATTCATTTCTTCGCATCCATAATCCATAAGTGTTTCCGGATAATCGTTTGTAAACTTGGCCGCATATCTTGTAACCGAATTATGATCATGTAAATGAACATGATGCACAACTTAGCTCCATATCTGAGCAGGAGAAAGCGCGGCTTCGAAAGCTTTTAGGAGCATCGAGGATGTAGTAAGTAGAACAAAGAACATTCGACTCAGTGCTCACCTGTTCGAGCCCACGATTGCTGCTGCCTTGACGTATGTGCCAGAAACTTGTACCATACTTAAATAGGATCAAAGATCGCTTAGAGTTACAGAACGCGCAGTCGAAGGATAATGCAAGAAGCATCTCGCATAACACAAATGAGAGAAGGGATCCGATGCTCCGACCTATGTTAAAGTATAAAAAAAGACAAAGTTTTCGGCGTTCATCAATCCTTGAGGTAAGCGCCATGCACTGGACCTCATTAAGCCACGTATGGAGTTGACTGAATGCATATCTGGCCTTTCCAATGACCCGAGGAGGCCTATCGATATATCGAGCCAGTGCTGCTACCCTCCCAGACAAGTCTGGTACCAATTTGCCGACTCCGGAGGAATGAAAGGATTGGTGGGCGATGGACGCGGAGACCGATTCCATGATTGTGTTGCAGGACGCCTCCGACCACTGAGCCACACGCACCCTTCCGACCTACGTTAACAGTGAAAATTAAAAAGCGCCGTTCTATTTGCCAACCTGTCGAAATAAGATGGCCAAACATGTAGTGTATACGAAAGATAACCGCCCGACAAAAACCATTAACGACCTAGGGATTTAAACGGATACCATTAAGACCACCGACCCGATGGTCAGGGTTCTTCGCAACAACTAATGAAAAACAATGTGATGCTCAACGATTCCTTAGAGAAATCAGAACGCACTAGACTAGTCTTGTAAACGACAGGAAAAATATAAAATTTACTATTACATGCTTGAGTCACCCAACGATCAATGACAAGACAGATAATATAGATAAAGCTTGGCTGCTGTTTGAGTGACCGACAGTAGCTTTCGACCAAACCATCATACAAATAGCATTTCGTATACGCACAAGCACACGAAGAAACTTGAACGTATGCATAGATGTCACTGTTTTTATGAAAAGATAAAACTGTTTTTATGTTTTTATGTGGAACCACGGATCTCCCTCATATGAGGGATTTCGACCCGGTTAGTCGCGAGGCTATGTGGTGCGTCCACAGGTGGCGGATAGGGGGTTAATTGCGAAGCAAAAGCCACCATTGCTTCCCTGAGACGCAGGTGGATCCAGGGGATGGACACCCTGTTTCTGCTGCGCCGATTTGGCACATACTTTTTGTATTTGCTAGGCGTATTCATGCATACCTGCGTGGATGCGTTCTCGCTTTATGCGGATTGTATTCTACGAGTCAATTCGGCCAAAAGCCTGCAATCAAGTGACAGAGAAGTATATGGGAGGCGGTTAGGAGTCGTCTCCAACAAATAAGCTCCATGTCCACTCTGGGAGAGCCTGACAAGCTGCCCGTGAGTATAACCAGCCCCCACGTTCAGAGCCCAGCAAGCAATACGTGGGTATCAAAATCCAAACACAGTAAAAAAAAACCGGCCTCATTCTCCTGAACCCCGAAAGAGCCAATTTCGCAGCGTTGAGTAGGACGAGTACGGAGAGGTTGCTAAAATCTCAGGGCCAAGGAAGCTCCCTGGATCACGAAGAACTATAGTGACGGTCTGTATATACAATGCACGTACACTTGCATCCGAGTCATGGATAGAAGACTTGCTCATGCGAGCAAGCATGATAAGGTACGACGTCATCATCCTGGCCGAGACGAGACGACGCCACCCATTCAACGCCGTCTATGACACTGGAGAAGAACTGTTCCTCGGAACATGCGGCAATAGAGGAGTAGGTGGTGTCGGCGTTCTCGTCTACACGACTTTGTCCATGAACATCGATTTCTTCGAACAGCTTACAACCCCAATCGGACGTTTACGAGTAAAAAAATGCGGATCAATACCGGCTTTGACAATCTTCGTCGTTTAGGTCGAAGTCGAAGCGTTCTACATAGACTTGGAAAAGTTCTACAGAGATGACAATATATTCTTCAAGGTCATCATTGGAGATTTCAATGCCAAGATTGGACCAAGAAGATCGTCCGAGGAACGTCACATTGGGACCCATGGATTAGAGTGGAACGAACAGCGTGGGCTACTCTCTGAGTTTATAATTATAACCAAGACCATCCATCGTAACTCGCACTTCCAGAAGCCTCACCCTCAACGCTGGACGTGGGAGTCTCCCAGTGGAGAGCACAATAACGAAATAGACCGCATCATAGTAAATAAAAGGTTTTGCTTAACCGATCTCGCTGTTGTCCTAAAATTCTACACGAGATCAGATCACTGTCTCCTTCGTGCAAGATTCCATTTCTCGCGCAGAGGAGAAAAAGCCGCTAAATCACAAACCAAAGCCCCAGAACCACCACGAACTGGTACTTATTCAACTCATTAGTCGGCTGTTGGGAAGATCCCGTTGTCCGCAACATCGACGAGGAATACGACCGGCTCATTCAACATCTTCACGTTAGCTCTGGGAAAGCTGAGAGTTCGAAAGTCACCAAGAGAGGTCTGTCTCCAGAAACTCTTGAGTTGATACGCCAGCGTGGAATCGCACGGGCTGCAGGCAAAGGCGAACCAACGTCAGAACTTGCGAAACAATGCAGACAGGCGATAAAATAAGATCTTAAGGAGAGAAGAGCAGCAGTAATGGTCGAAGCTGCAGAGGCTAGGAAAAGCATTCGCAAAGCCCGCCGAAGCTTCGCCAATTAGAAGACCAAGATGATTGCACTCCCACGTCCAGACGAAACAATAACAGCGTCCAGAAAGGCAATGGAGAAAATCATCCACGATTACTACTCAGATCTCTTCGATAGCCACGTCCACCTCCAGCCATATGAAATAAAAAAGGATGGATATGCTGCACCACTGGTTTCCCTTCCGAAATCCGACATGCCATTTCGTCGGTGAAAAATCAAACAGCACCAGGTCGGGATAGGGTAAGACCAGGACGTCTGAAGAACCTTCCGCCAGTCCTCGTAAGCACACTGGCTCGGCTCTTCACACGTCACCTGTCTGAATGCAAGGTCCCTACTCAGTGGAAGAGCAGCAAGACCGTGTTGTTGTTCATGAAATGCGACCTACACGATATAGGCAACTATCGCCCAATCTTCTTGCTGTCTGTCATCTACAATTTTTCACTCGAGTCATCCTAAACAGGATAGACAGAACACTAGACAAAGGACAGCCATGTGAACAAGCAGGGTTTCGAAAAGGATTTAGTACGATGAACCACATCCACGCGATAACAAGGCTCATTGAAATTCCGCGAGAGTAAAAAAGACCGCTCTTTCTCACTTTCATCGATTCACAGAAGGCCTTTGATTCAACTGAGATAGAAGCAGTCATTAAAGCCCTTGGTAGTCAAGGAGTCCCTACTCAGCACGCAAAGATTCTTCGTGAGCTGTACAAAAATTTCACAACCAAAATTTCGCCATTCTACAGCGATATTAACGTTGACGTCAAACGAGGAGTTAGGCAAGGCGATGCAATCTCGCCAAAATTGTTTTCTACCACTCTCCAGAACGTCATGCTAATATTGGAATGGGATAATATGGGAGTGAGAATCGATGGTCGGCGATTGCACCACCGTTGCTTTGCTGATGATATCGTCCTTATAACACCAGATATTAGCCAAACGGAACGTATCGTTGCCGACTTTGATAATGCGTGTGGAAAGATTGGTCTGCGACTAAATTTCACAAATGCGATGTTCATGAGGAACGGATTGGTTTCGTTTGCCCCATTCACGCTCAACGGAACGAATATCTCCCAATGCCCCAGTTATGTCTAGCGCAGAAGGAAACGAGCGGCTTGGAGAGCTTTCAAAAGAATCGAGGATGTAGTGAAAAGAACAAAGAACACCCAACTCCCTGCCCACCTTTTCGACTCAACGGTTCTTCCTGCCCTAACATATGCGCCAGAAACCTGGTCGCTACGTAAGCAGGATGAAAGATCACTCAGCGTTATTGAATGCGCAGTCGAAAGGACGATGCTTAGAGCATCCCGTTTCACACAAGTAAGGGATGGGATCCGAAGCTCCGACCTGCGCCAACGATCAATAATTAAAGATGCTGTTCTATACGCCAAATAGTCGAAGATAAGTTGGGCCGGACACATAATGCGTATCAATGATAACCGATGGACCAAACCCGTTGGTGATTGGATTCCTCGTCATGTCAAACGTACTGCAGGAAGACCACGGAACCGATGGTCAGAGTTCTTCACGAAGAGCCTGGAAGAAGGATATAATGCTCGACGAATCCCTAGAGAAAGCAGAACCCACTGGGTTACTCTTGCACGCGACAGGAAAAAATGGAGGATTTACTGGCGCCCGCTCGAGTCACTCGAGGATCAAAGGGACTACAGGTGATGTGTGGAAGAAGTAAAAATTTTTTCAAATACAAAACTTGGCATCTATCTGAATATCGTAAATCACAGGCATTTCCATGCAAAATAAATCAAGCACAAAAATACCGACACGAGGCAATTAGACGAAGAGAGCCTCTTTAACCCTGAAGTGGAAATCCATAACTATATATCAGTGGTGACGTAGGAAACAAATCGAATTGACCAGTCGTTGATTACGGACACCAATCGAAGGTGTACACATAACGTTTAATGAATATGGGAAACGACATGAAGAAACAGTCATACAAGAGGCGGAGACCACCATGAGCGTGTTCCGCGTTCTCAGAAAAAAAACATCAGGTTATGATTGACTAAAGAGTTCGTCCTCACTGCTAGATTTAGTAATTCTTGAACTGATTAGCTGTATAGAACATAATTAAAACGAACCACTTGAACTAATCCAGCTACTTGACACTCTTGCATCGACGCCTAACCTCGCATTTCGCGTAGTAGACGTCGCCTAATTTTTTACTGTGCTCACGGTGATACATTTAGGTGACACTCTGACCACTCCGGAGTTTTTGTGTCACCCCACCCTGCCCTTTCCTTCAGTAAATTCTGTTTTAAAAATCGTTTTTCTGCGTTTTCAAAAAATTTCTACCCTACTTCTCTCCTATTTGTATTCCACGTTTTTCTACACACTTCTCAATGTCAACAACTCTCGTCCACTATGCGGTCACAAGCTGTCAGCATATAATGAAGTTGTAAAAGTTCTGCAACAATTATTATGTTTACCTTGTGTTTTTGATGACCTCTCATCCCAAACATAAGCAGCGGTCACCATAGGGATTAAAATTAGAAGACAACGAACTTCTTTCTGATAATAATGCTGCACATTGGACACGCCTCGAATTCTTCAGGGCAGAGGCATTTATGAGCCTGTTCATTGCTCACATTACTCACACCACATGCTCTCCAACAGCAATGGTCTTTCGCCGATAAATGAGAAATTAGTGAGGAATTATTAAGATATTCTTCTATAGACGAAGCCTACCACAACAACTGCGTTTGATATGCTACCGATTCATTACAAGAAGTCTGGAAAAAAACTACTGGGCACTAAAATAAACCACTGGCAAGAAAATGACACCTATTGGTGCCACACCTGCCATTCACGCAAAACCATAACGAAGACTCTCAGTGTTATTTATCGCGAGAGTATTAAAGAGTTGTGCAATATATAACGAAGTAAGAAATGCACTTAAATAAGACAACGGTCGTTTGAGTAGACGTCTTGAAAATAAACACACCTGCCAGAAAATTGACAGCATCCTCATAACTGTTTTCCTAAAGAAAATCCTATATAAAACGTGTATAAACAAGCAATCGAGACTACTACCATGTTGTATTTACTGAAACCTACCGAATAAATATTTGCAAAATCCGCTTCAGAATAGCGCGGCTGGACGCCACCATCCTTGAAAAGGTGACAAATTCGGAGAGTGCTGCAGAGATGCAGCACTTCAATAAGCTGCTCTATGCTTACTTCTCCTTTTTCGTACTTTCTGACTAAAATAAACACTACATCAAACTGTGGTGACAAAACTAGAAAATCTCTGAATGAATAAATAAAATAATAACACTTACGGATTCCCTCCAACGTTTCTGAAATAAGAGCGAAGCACTCAACTTGAAGCATGTCCAGTTCAAAGTATTTGGTCATGATGAAACAAGCGGATAAAATTTGGTCTTCGACATAGTTCACAAAATCAGTTTCCTAAATCACTGTATTAAAGATTGTGATAAAGCAACAAAAGGGAGCGTATAATGGCGCAGTGGTCGGAGGGGCTCTGAAACACACACGTGGAATCGTTCTCCGCGCCCATGGTCCGCCAAGACTTCCATCCCTCCGAAGTCGACAAATTGGTACCACACTTGTCTGGGAGGACAGCAGGACTGGCCCGATACATCAGTAGGTAACCGTGAGTCATTGTAAAGGCCAGATAGATTCATTCACTTCCAGCGATACTTAATGAAGTCGAATGCTTGGCGCATCCCTCTGGTATTGATCAACGCCGAGTGCTTTCTTTAGCTATCTTAAAGCTAAAAAGCTCCAGAGGCAGAGAAGATAACAACAAGAAAATTTGCATAATGTAAACGGGGACCACCCACGGTTTGTGAATATTATGGAAACGGTTGATGGACCTACTACGACAACTACTGCTTGACAAGTAATTTAGTAAACACAACGACTTCCTCAGATCTTAGTTACTTGAAACTTAAACGTTCCTTCGTCACTGGTTGTGCGGGCCCCAGTATAACCATCATGTCTTCAAGATTGCCTGGTTAAGCCATTGTAGTTCCCTGGAATCCCGAGGTCAGCCTGGCCAAAGTTTGGCCCAGATCTTCATCACCACAGGCAGTCGCAGCCCTTGTGGGTAAGAAGGAGATTTGCCACCATGGGGCTTTGATACCAGGACGGTGGTGGACCCTAGTATTGGTTTACTCTTAGCTAGGCCTCCTGATGGAAACGTTCAACTATCAACTATCAAGTAGAAGTCTGATGAAGTTCCTGGGTAAGTTTGATGAACGGACTTCCCTCAGGTCATCCTATACAATATCCAAACAAAAGCAAATGATGCTTTTGAAAACCACTTACAGGTTACGCATTAAAAAAGGCTGCTAGAAAACATTTAAGATAATCTGATCAACAACAATATTCAAGGTACCGGAGAACTGCCACTTCCAATAGTAATCAACTCCTACATTATGACATATTTGATACAAAAAAGAACAACTAAGCCAAACACTCACCAATTCCGACGGGAGGAAACAAAAGCAAATGATGCTTTTGAAAACCACTTACAGGTTACGCAGGACGGTGGTGGACCCTAGTATTGGTTTACTCTTAGCTAGGCCTCCTGATGGAAACGTTCAACTATCAACTATCAAGTAGAAGTCTGATGAAGTTCCTGGGTAAGTTTGATGAACGGACTTCCCTCAGGTCATCCTATACAATATCCAAACAAAAGCAAATGATGCTTTTGAAAACCACTTACAGGTTACGCATTAAAAAAGGCTGCTAGAAAACATTTAAGATAATCTGATCAACAACAATATTCAAGGTACCGGAGAACTGCCACTTCCAATAGTAATCAACTCCTACATTATGACATATTTGATACAAAAAAGAACAACTAAGCCAAACACTCACCAATTCCGACGGGAGGTCCATCGATGCCGAGACCATCTGCACTGCGACGCCGTGCCAACGAACACAATCGATCAATAATTCAGTAGAGCACATAGAGCACAATATCCGCCTGTCCAATAAATAGATTCAGATATCGGGCCAGAATCTGATTATGAATCCGGGATTTAATCAGTACACCAAATTGGCGAATCTCTGTAATAGTAAATATTCTGCAGAGGTGCTCCTATTTGGAAAGACAAAAATAAAACTTGAAAAGTGAGCACCAGTGTCTCGGCTAGATCTCGTAGTGACTTAAAACTTCATCACTCAAGCTTCAGAGCAGAACGATTTCAGACCAACCATAGCACATTCGATCCGGTCGCTTAGGACCATCAGCCCCTATTATGTTCCGAGATAGTGAAGCTAGACACTTTAGCAGAGTCAGCCTAAACGCGATTTTCTTGTACTGAACTGGAAACGTAAAAGTTTATCATTGTAATTTCTTCAAATGGTACGTTTCTCATAAAAACAGTGACAAAACTTGATATTGTGCTAGGGTTTTTTCTTGTATTTGAAAGATGGCCCATGTATTTCAACCTATTCGTAGCATCGTACAAATGCTTGAACTCACATTTGAAATGTAGAGTGATTTGCGGTGACTTGCCAAAGTATCAAACCAGTTTCCTTAATCTAAGAGACCAAACTGGTACTAATCTTTCGATCTAAAGAGATGGATGGCTCGTGAGTTCGGAGACAAATAGAAGTAACGACCACTTGTCTACCTTAGACACCTCTATAAATGGTGTGGTAAACATCCCACTTAGTAAAGCCTTACTTACTTAAACATGATAGTTGAACGGCCCGTCCTCACTGGCTGTGCGTGCTCCAGCCAATTACCATTTTTCGGAGATTTGCTAGTTACGCCATTATGATTCCTTGGAATCCCGAGGTCAGCCTGGCCAAATTCTGCCCCAGGTCTTCACCACCACAGACAGTCGCAGCCCTTGTGGATCAGAGGAAGATTTACCACCATACGACTTTGATACCAGGACGGTTGTGCATTCGGGTATTGGTCTACTCTTAGCTAGGCTTACTAGTGAAAACGCTGGACTCCTTCTTAGCTTGGAAGACCCCTTAGGAAAACGAATCTCCCAGCTGTACATCGCAGTCCAACACCCAGGAACACCTCCCAGCCACGATGAGGCAGTAAACCGTTGTGAGGCTTAATGAAGCCTAAAAACATTGGAGCCGAAAGACTTACTTTGATGTTTTACGTTAAGCACGGCGAATCAGACATAGAGACGAATAGCCATATGTTTCCAATGTAGAAGTATTTGCTAGTAGCCAGTAGTGTATTCCCTACTGTCACAGCAAGAGATACCCACGAACAGGCCACACTATTTCAGTTGTAAAAAAGGCGAGTGTGGCGAAGTGGTCCGAGGCGTCCTGCAATAAACATGGGATCGGCCACCGCGCCGGATGCTCACCAAGCGTTCTATCCCTCCGGGTTCAATAAATTTGTACCACATTTCTCTGTAAGGATAGCAGCACTGGCTCGATACGTCGGCAGGGCGCTGCAAGTCATTGCAAAGGCCAGATATGCATTCATTCACCTCCAACGATACTTCGCAAAGTCGAATGCATGACGCATCCCACAGGGATTGATCAACGCTCACAGTTTTATTATTTCATCGTTCCATATAGTAGCCAACAGTGAAAAGTTGTAGTAGGCAGCAAATAAAAAACCTGATATTGTAATTTAAACTGCAACCCCAGCTTAACTGGGTTCATTACCGATTTGGGCTTTCTAGATCAACCCCGCTGACGGGTGATTGCTGATGGCAGAGATCGATAGAACTAGCTGACAGAAAGGCGAAAAGAAGGACCCGCATGGTGTGGTGGTGAACACGTTACTTCCCGGGAAGGACAATAGCGCGTTCGTTCCCCGCCATAGACACCTGCGGTCTGGAGCTTATGTTTCGCAACACACCTTGTCATTAAAGAGAGTAGGCAGTAAATAGAAAGGTTAAGATTGTGATTATAACTACAGCCTCAGATTGATTGGGGTCATTGCCGATTTAGGCTCCCCAGATCAATCTCATTGACAGATAATTCCTGATAGCAGTGAGCGATAGAACTAGCTGAAAGACAGGCAAAACGAAGGACCCGCATGGTGTGGTGTTGAGCGCATCATCCTCCAGAAAGGGTAATAACTCTTGGTTTCCCACCGCGGGCACCAGCGGTCCGAAGTGTTTCGGGCTCCCCAGTTCAATACCGTTGACGGGTGATTGCTAATGGCAGTGATCTATAGAACTAGCTGAGAAACGAGCAAAACGAAGGGTCGGCATGGTGTGGTAGTGAACGCGTTAGCCCCCAGATAGGGTAATAGCGCGCTCGTTCTCCACCTCAAACACCTGGGAACTCTGACATTTGTAAATGTCTCAGCATCGTCATGTTCGAATGCGTTACCGCGCAAGCGACTCATACGAAGCCACGGATCTCTCTCATATAAGGGATCTCGAGCCGGTTAGTCACGAGGCTACGTGGCACGTCCTAGGTGGCGAAAAGGGGTTAACGGTGGACCAAAAGTGACCTTTACTTACCTGAGACGCAGGTGGACCCACGGAAGGCACTCCCTGCTTCTGCAGCGCCGATTTTGCATATACTCTTCGTACTTGCGAGGCGTGTTCATACATGTGTTTGTATGTGTGTGGGTGCGTTCAACTTCATGCAGATTGAATTCTACGAGTCAATTCGGCCGAAAGCATGCAATCAAGTGACGGGGAAGTATATGGTAGGTGGTTAGGAGTCGAAACCAACAACTAAGGTCCATGTCCACTTAGGTGAGAGTCTGGAAAGATACCTATGTGTATACCCAATCCCCACGTTCAGAGCCCAGCAAGCTATACGTGGCTATCAAAATGCTAAACACTGTAAAAAAAAACGAGTCCCATTCTCCTGACCCCGAAAGAACCCCCAACTTCGCAGCGTTGGGTAGGACGAGTACGGAGAGGCAACTAAAATCTCAATAGAAGCTGCCCGGATCACGAAGAACTATGGTGACGATATGTACCTACAATGCACGTACATTTGCATCCGAGCGCTCGATAGAAGACTTGCTCATGCAAGAAAGAAGGATGAGGTACGACGTCATCGGCCTGGCGGAGACAGACTACGCCCCCCATTCAACGCCGTCATGACACCGGAGAAAAACTGTTCTTCGGAACAGGCGACAGTAGAGGAGTCGGCGTGGACGTTCTCGTCAACACGAGTTTCTCCATGAATATTGATACATTCGAACAACCAACAACACGAATCGGACGCTAAACGATTAAAAAGAAGTGAATCAATACTGGCTTTGACAATCTTCATGGTTTACGCACCGACATTACAGAGAAAACCATACATTTTCCGAGGTCATCATTGGAGATTTCAATGCCAAGATTGGACCAAGATGATCGTCTGAGGAACGTCACATTGAGACCCACGGATAAGAATGGAACGAACAGGGTGGGCTACTCTCTGAGTTTATCATTATAACCAAGACCATCCATCGTAACTCGCACTTCCAGAACCCTCACCTTCAACGCTGGACGTGGGAGACTCCCAGTGGAGAGCACAGTAACGAAATAGACCGCATCATAGTAAATAGAAGGTTTTGCCTAACCGGTCTCGCTATTGTCCTAAAACTCTACACGAGATCAGATCACCGTCTCCTTTGTGCAAGATTTTATTTCTCGCGGAAAGGAGAAAAACCCACGGAATTCAAAAGGCGAAGTCCGAGAACCACAACAAACTGGGACTTATTCAACAAGTTAGCGCCATGAAAGCTGAGAGTTCGAAGGTCACCAAGAGACGTCTGTCTCCAGAAACTCTCGAGCTAACACGAGTTGAATCGCACGAGCTGCAGGCAAAGGCGAACAAACGTCAGAACTTGCGAAACAATACAGACAGGCGATAAAAGAAGATTCATCAGAGCCGATGATCCGAGTCGATGGTCCACGCTTGTTATTATCCTTATTATTATTATTATTGTTATTATTATTATTATTATTATTATGTTACACTGGACGAAGGACAGCCGTGCGAGCAAGCAGGGTTTCGAAAATGATTTAGTACGATGGACCACATTCACATGTTAACAAGGCTCATTGAGGTATCGCGAGAGTACAAAAGGCCGCTCTATCTCACTTTCATCGACTTAGAGGCCTTTGATTCAATAGAGAGAGAAGCAGTCATGGAAGCCCTTGGTAGTCAACGGGTCCCTACTCGGTACATAAAGATTCTTCTTGAGCTATACGAAAATTTCACTACCAAGATTTCACCATTCTACAACGATATTAACGTTGACGTCAAAAGAGGAGTTAGGGAGGGCGATACAATCTCGCAAAAATTATTTACAGCCACCCTCCAGAACGTCATGCGAACATTAGAATGGGATAATCTGGGAGTGAAAATCGACGGTCGGCAGATACATCACTTTCGCTTTGCAGATGATATGGTTCTTATAACACCAGACATTAGCCAAGCGGGACGTATGCTTGCGGACTTTGATAAAGCGTGTAAAAAGACTGGTCTTCGACTAAGTCTCAAGAAAGCGATGTTCATGAAGAACGGATTGGTTTCGTTTGCCGCATTCACGCTCAACGGAACGAATATCTCCGAATGCTCCAGTTATGTCTATCTAGGTCGGGAAATCAATATGATGAACGACTTAGCTCCAGAGCTGAGCAGAAGGAAACGAGCGGCTTGGGGAACTTTCAAAAGCATCGAGAATTTAGTGAAGAGAACAAAGAACACCCGACTCCGTGCCCACCTTTTCGACTCAACGGTTCTTCCTGCCCTAACGTATGCGTCAGAAACTTGGTCGCTACGTAAGCAGGATGAAAGATCACTCAGCGTTATCGAACGTGCAGTCGAAAGGACGATGCTAGGAGTATCTCGTTCACACAAGTAAGGGATGGGATTCGAAGCTCCGACCTACGACAACGATCGAAAATCAAAGATGCCGTTCTATACGCCAAACAGTCGAAGATAAGGTGGGCCGGACACGTAATGCGCATGAATGATAACCGATGGACAAGAGCTGTTAGTGACTGGTTTCCTCGGGATGTCAAATGTACTGCAGGAAGGCCACCGACCCGATGGTCAGAGTTCTTCATGAAAAGCCTGGAAGAAAATATGATGCTCGACGAGTCCCTAAAGCGAGCAGAACCCACTAGGCTACTCTTGCACGCGACAGGGAAAAATGGAGGAATTACTGGCGCCCGCTCGAGTCACTCGACGATCAACGGGACTACAGGTGATACTGGTGATGCTTTTTAACACAGTGGTCGTTGTGTGCATTGGTTTTCCACACCTCACCAAGTACACATAGTTTGAATTTTTATTTATGTAGGCAATTCACACGGATAAATATAAAAATCTATGACGAAGCAGTGTCAATCACTCAGTAGTCCTCGATTTTCACCAACGATAAATGTGTACTGGGCAACAAGTCGAGTTATTGAAGAACTCTGAAACTGCCTTAAAATTGTTGACCAATCATGAACGTATTATACCCAGATCGGTAGTAAAGCACAAACCTCGTTAGTACGGAACACATATGTTAGATTAGTTGTCGAAGTACTCACTACCATTTCCAAGCTAGTGGATTCATTTTTGGTTTTCGTTGAAACTATCTGCAAAATTCTCCTGTCTAAAAATATGTTTGGTATAGATAAGCGTGCTCTAGAGGATATGCTTCATCCACATAGTGGGATTTCGTTCATGACATTTAGCCTTAGCTCACGAAAAAACTATTCTCCACTTATTGCCGACTTGATATCACATTCGCTATGATTCGTCTACACAAAGTTCTCCGAGCGAGTAACTCGTCCAAAAGAGCGTGTTCAATTATAGCTTCACTTGCAACGAAAAAATTCCGAGTTTTGGACGATCTTTTCAAAGTTTGCATTCTCGATAGCAGATACAATTTCGCACAAACGTGCCTTGTCGTAAGGCCACTGTTCCAAAACATCACGAGTTCCTGGTTTCAGAAGTTTTACACCTGTCCTTCCAACTGCTAACTCCAGTTGTGGCAACAATCGTCCCTCACATGATGCAGCATCTAACGGGAACAATGTGTTACCAAATAACGGCCATGCAGACAGCACTTCTAAAAGCTGGTAGATGAAAATCAAACTGAACAGAGAAATCGTATAATTTTTTGCACCTAAAAAGGCAGCTCTAGCTTGTGTGCTCGTCGTTTTCGGATGCATCGATCGTAGCTGCCGGTTAATCTTATTTGCCCACGATTCAACTGACTGTGAAGCACCCTCGAGTACAGCTGATGGTATCACCGATTCTACTGCCTGTCTGAAAAAAAAAACGTTTTTTAACCTTAATGCTTAACAACTTATGATAAAGCACAAACTGACGGCGTAACATCGACTCTCTGCCCTTCACTGAATGCGAGGTGAAGATAGGCGGCTAGTCTGGTAATGTCTTCACATGTAGAAGCGCTTAGATGACCACCAACTTGTCTAGTCAGATATGATCCAAGCAAATAATCGGGAACTACCTGTATAAAAAATTAGTCTAAATATTAGACAATTTTAAGTTAAATATGACTACTTACTTGAAAAAACATCACGTCAATATACACTTGATCGTCCAGTCTAACTGGATGCACCCAAGTGCAACGTTTTAACAAAAAGTAGAATTGTTTGCGCTTGTGTTCTAATTCAGTGCATATGTCGAGCACGTATTCGTTGTTCGCACAGTATTCTAGTCGTTTTTCTGGAATAAGAAAAAAAAACATAGAATAAAACTCTACTTATATCTCGATTTAGGTCGTTAATAGGAAAGGACCAGAGGTTACAAACGTCCAACCTTTTTCAAGAAAGTAGGCGAGGCAGAACTCTTGTTGCTCAGATGGACTCCTAATGTTAAGCTTCAAGCACAATTCCTAAAACAGCAGTGGAAAAAACTGAAGCAGAAAAATAGAAAAAAACCGACCCTTATGGCTTCCTCAACCACTGTTACGCTTCTTGTATTGATTACTTTCTTCATACCTCCAGGAAGTGAATACACTTGACGTTTAAGAATTTTTCCATTCTAAATAATGTACGACATTCTCACTTAAAATCATTAGTTAGAGTAAAATTTCTAAAGCGTGATAAACAAAATTACCGTAATCTCTTCAACTTCCATTCCACTCAACAAGTACTTTCGTCCACCATAGCGAATGGTCTGGTTCAAATTTTGTAAGCAAATTTGGGCGGTTCCTGTATAATCGAGAAGAAAGGTAGTTCAATTGAAAAAAAGGAAATCATTTGAAAAGCATTCACTTTGTACGCTCCTGAATCAAAGAAGACTACACAACAAATTAAGTAGGGGACATCTTGATAAGACAGCCCTTATAGACTAAAAAGTTGTAATTAACACTTTTTTTGTTACTTTTGTCACTTAAGCTAAACCTAGTTTGAAAATCTAAAGCTAAACAAAAGCGGCTATATTTGAATAAGTTAAACATTACTACATTGAGGAGACGGGTACAGGGCGGTAATTACAGTTGCACTGGAATGCATATGTCATTGGTACGTTTCCACCCCTTACGTTAAGCAATCCTTTCCTCCCTCAGGAGTCAGCAAGGTGCTACCAGATTTTCCTGGGAGCATAGAAAGATTGACTCAATACATCGGTAGGCAGTAGAAAACCAATGTGCAGGCCAGTGATATGCGTTCGCGCCACTACGATGCTTAATAGAGCCGAATGCATAGCATATCCCTAAAAAATTAAACACCGCGAAACGCTTTATCTTGAATCTTCATTATTTTGCAACATTTACACTATTCGAGGTACTCGTTCTGTTATGAAATTTATCGTTTAAGGTGATGAAAAACTTACCATGGTAAGCTCTTCGATGATCATTCGCATTTTCAACAAGATAGTTGACCAGATATGGTCGTAGGGCAAGGGAGCAATCAAAATAAGCTGTTAGTATTGATAACAGTCTCCATCCTCGAATCGAACTCTCTTGCCTGAAAACGTAACACAGCAATTAGAGATGTTCGGCAACCAATTCGCTTCGTAAAAGAGACAATAACAGCAGCAACAGAAAAGAAAGGAAAACAAAAAAGAAAGATTGGCACGAAATAGGAAACTGCACACTTGCTAGATTTGTTATTCGTAGTCTGACGAATAACCTGGCAGTATACTTCATCACGTAGTGCTGGATTTTTGTGACAAATTAATAATAGACAATACACCGAGTCTGTGACTGTTTCACCACGTCGAATGGGTTCATCTCCCATGTAACGCATTATACCTGGAATATCTGCTTTGCTTTTCACATAATCACTTTAGTACTAAAGAATTTATCAGTTTCCAACAAGGATAAATCAATAACACACAGCAACGATATCTATACAAAAAATTTTAAATTGGAGAACAAGTGAATGAGTGTGAGCCCCGACTTCAATAACCATGTCCTATTAAAGCCCAGACTTAAGAAAATAGTATGCTATAACTTGGTGACCACTCATAGTAACACTTTAGCAACGAGTGACACATATACGTTGCATAATGGTATTTGCGGGAGCGGCCGGTTTAACACCCTTAAGTCTTTTTTGCACTAAGTGGCTTGTTTTAACATGTAGAACTATTTTCCTATACCTTTTGTTATCAATTGACAGCTTGTAAAACACAGATGCTGTGTGGTGCGTCGATAGGAAAAGCTCTATTCCTCACTTGAAAATGTGGAAAAAATGTACACGCCCAACTACTCTACACATACTAAAAATATTTCTACAGTGAGAGCACGTAGTGCAGTGAATAGAGAAGTCCTAGAATAGACATAGATTGGGTCCCACGCACAGGCACATCAAGCCTTCCATCCTCTGGGGTCGACAAATTGGCACCAAACTTGCTTGGAAGGATAGCAGAGCTAACTCGATACATCGGTCGCCAATCACAAGTGAATGTATAGGCCAGATATGCATTCAGTCACTTCTAAAGATGCTCAACAAAGTTGACTGCATGGAATATCGCTAAGGGATTGATCAACGCCGAGAGCTTCATCATTTTCTTTTCACATTTACACTATCAAGGATAAAGAACAAAGCTCGTGCGGTTAATCAATCCCGAAGGATGCGCCATACGTTTCACTTCACCAAGCATAGTTAGAAACAATTTAATGTATACCTGGCACTATACAATAACTCGTGGTGGCCTACCGATCTGCCGAATCAGTGTTGTTATCCTCAAAGATAGGCCTGGTAACAATCTGCCTACTCGGGAAAGATGGAAGGCATGGTGAGTCTGCGACGCGGCATCGAACCCATGTGTATTGCAAGGGACCTCTAACCGCTGCGCTACATGCGCACCTTACGGATACGAATTTGAAGGTATTATTTCAGAAATCACAATGTTGAACTTTTAGTTACTTCCCATTACGTTTTTTCTTCATAGCAGTGTATTATGTGACAACTGGCTGAGAGTAGGCAAAACAAGGGCATTGCTGGTTCAGTGGATAACACATAAGCACCTGCAAAGGGTAATCATAAGTTCGAAGCGCTCTAAGGTTCCGAGTTTTGTTCTAATTTCATCATGATCAATGTGGTTGTATTTCAGGTATGTAATTAGGGAGTGCGTCGATCCATGAAATTTTATTATGAAATAATTCTATCGACTTTTTCGTCCACTTCCAACAGCTTCTTTTATCCATAGTCTGCCAAATACGACTAACAATAAAGCCGTATTTACACAAAACTATTTTTCATTAGCCATGGATACTAAGCATCTGTTACTGTTTTGGAGCAGTTGAACTACCATAGTCCGATTCGTCTAAAGAGTTTCCCTTTCTGTAGATATGGAGGGTGATTTTTTTTTAATTCTCCATCGTCTCTTTTAAAAAAGTCAATTAAGTAAAGAAAAGCAGATAATAAAGAGGTAGTTGTAAGATACACTCAACAGTTTACCGCCTCATTGTGACCAGAAGGTGTTTCGGAATGTCGGGATGTGAGGTAGAGCGATTGCTTCCCTCAGCAAGGGGTCCCAAGCTGAGAAGAAGTCCTACGTTTCCATTCAAAAGCCCAACTAGGAGTAGACCAATACCAGAAATCACCACCATCCTGGTATCAAACTAACCGCATAGTGGCAAATTTCCCTCTAATCCACAAACGCCGCGAATGCCTGTAGTGAAGACCTAGGTCAGACTTCGGCCAGGCTGACCTCGCGACTCCAGGGGAACCACATTGGTTAAGCCAGCAGAACTCCGAAAAAATGGAAATTATGCCGAGCACGCATAACCAATGAAGACGGGCCATCTAAGTATCTAAGCAAGTAATTGTAAGAAGGAACAGAAAGTACTTATGAACAAATGTTCTTTTTCTTGGTCATTGTCCACAACATATTAAGAAAAGGTATGAACTCACATAAGAATGTCTCGCATGCCAATTTGTCCAATTCGCTTGAGTCGAAACGTATCAGAGAGTGTGAGATCGGCTTATCGGTGAACTTAATTTTCTGAGCGATGTCATTCCACGTCCATTCCTTTCCTAGAAGCGTTCGACCTCTAAGCCAACATTTCACTATACTATACTTCTATGATGAAAACATCAATGATTCTATGACTCAAATTTCGTTTCCTATTTAAATAATTGCAATGCAAATTAAAAGCTGAAACCTGTCTCAAAAGTTTGCAAAGTTTTCAGCTGAACAAAGTTTAGGAAAGACATTCACAACAAATCATTTCGAAGTGTCTCGAAAACAGTCAACAAAAGAACGTTACAAATTCCTTTTAGAGAAAACTCACATAATCCTAGTCTAACTTTTGACTCGCAAAAATCACAGTCTTGCTACAACTACCGTTTTCATTGCACACCTTCTAAGAGTTAGTAAGATAAGGAATCACTGAGTGGTTAGACGTAAAACATAAGCAACTAAGGATTTTATGAGCTTCTGGAGGCCAACATTTCTTAGACACTGCTTACCCTATGCGGATCACAATACACATCAAGCAACATACTGTTCTTCTTCAGAGTATTTTCGAATCCTTTGGGTCCGCGGAAATGGTTAAGAGCAAATTCAAACATAGTATATTTATAGCCGTTCATGTGGTCACCATCGTCAATGAAACTATCATATATCAGTGGTAGAATGGGAAATGATTCATCGACTTCTCGCTGTAAAACAGTAAACGTGTCTTCTACGTTTAACGTTTTCCATTTTTGTAAACAAATTTTTCGAAAAATCGACACACAGTATATAGCAACAAGTACTGAAATCAACGAACGTTATTTTCGTCGAGTGGTACGACATATTGCGCAGAAAGGCTACCGTAGCGATTCCCGATTTTTCCGTAAAACCATGATCCAGAAGGGGTCAGTTCGCTGGTTGGTAAAGGGATCTGATAAGGTAGGATATAGGAATTCGTGATGTTCCCTTTAAGCACTAAGAACCACAGATAGGCTCTAATATAAAATCGATTAATGAAACATACAAGCTCGATAGTATCTCCTTTCTTAAATGATAACAAATTCGATTGTTTGGTTATGTAATCGGATGTGGCACGAACAAATTGTTTATGCTGGAATCTTTTGAGGTACACTGATTAATCTACAACCTCAAAATTAAGGAACAGTCGGAAAAAAAACAAAGTACAGTGGAAAATGTCGACCTGGATTTGGCCAAACATGCATTTATCAATCTGTTCCTTGATTTGTAGAGCCATTTTTGTACGCAACCGAATAATCATACCATTTCTTGTATGTAAACAGAGCAACCCATCGTTTTCCACGGTGATAGTAGATAAATCAGAAAAACTAAAAAAAAGTATTACTGGTGCGAAAAAAGGTTACCCTATGTTATAAAGAATTATAATCCTTGAAGTACTTACTCCAAATGATCTTGTACTTTTAACGGATTCTCCTTGTCTAGTGGTGTATGTAAAATCAGTCTAACACCATGCTCACTGATAGAAAGCAGCACAGATACGGATTCATCTATGCGTTCTTCCACAGCCTAGAAATCATGCACTGTGCATGATTCGCACGAAAACTTTGGAAACGATACCATTCTCACCTCGTACACTTGCATAAAATATAACGGCCATTTACGAGCTGCCGAAATAACTGCAACTTTCACGTCGACAGGAATCTCTGCCTGTCTTTCCAATAATTCCGGAGGAATATTTTCCGCTTCTTAAAGGTACATCTATGAAAAACTAGAAACAAGGTGAGAGCTCCAGCTCCACTAATGCTGCGATTTTAAAAATTTTGCAAAAAGGTGACTGTTAAATAAAAAAAAAGAATCACAGCGAGCCTGCATCTATACCCACTTAGTATATTGACAACGTCGTCCCTCTCATATGTTCTTATATGATAAGCAATACCTTTGCGGCAGTCTGAAATAATTTGCGCGAAAACTTGGTTGATGACGTTCACGTCATCGAGCACTTCCTGTGGATGAAACATCTGAAGCAGAAGCTAATATAATTTCGAAGAAAAGACATGCTAGCTCAAACCTGTAAAAAGTACGTTTTTTCGTAGCATGTTCACCAACCTCTTTCCTTATTGTGAGCTTCCACGGTTGTTTGACGTACCTCACTGCTGGCTTCTGTTGTGAATTTACAGAATCAGCATGGTATTTCTGTGGCTTAACCAGTGCTGCAAGGATTTTAAAAAAATCCTAGATTTCTTTTAAAATGTATGTACTGCACATCATACAAGTAAATGCTGCACTACGCGGACGTTCCAGCTCTGTACTTTGTTCCACATCATTCTCGAATACCCACTCTGTTTGAGATCGAGATCTCTGGTTCTGAAAACGAAGAAGAGGCTGAAGTTCATGTACAATTTAAATGACAACATGCAGCTTTAGGTGCCTTTGGAAGCCAAAATCCATTCCAAAAACTGAAAACCACACCGTTGTATTCTACAGTATTTGGGCACTTTTTAATACATAGGATTTGAATCTTAGTAATTGATTAATCTGGTACATTGGTTACTCTTTTAAGCATGAATTGTTGCAAATACTATTAGTTTTGTTTCTATGAATATAGGAATAAGATTCTTGCAGTTTATTCCATAAGGAAGATCAACACAACATTCGGTACAAACTCATTTATATATCCAAAACCCAGATTTTCATTAATTCACTGAAGAAGTTTTTACTTACAAACGGTTTGGCTGTCTATACCCGTTTCAAACCCTTTTACCTCATCAAAGACTTTCCAACATATCCAATCAAATAAAAACGAGGAATTCTGCTATATGTAGCACATGAAGACCACATTAAGTTCATAGAAGTCCATCGGGAGCATCGTTTGCGTGACCATTCAGCTAACGACGCTTTTCACTGGCGCTCAAGTGAAGCGAGAATAACACTGTCAACAGAGGAGACGTCATAGAGCACTGCGAAAAAATCATGCACTGAGATTAAACAGGAATGAAACCCAGCTTTAGAGTAAACCCATGATATGGTAGAAGACGGACCACTTTCTTTTTCATCACAGAGACCACACTACCTACGTGCACTCAGCTCCAAGCATCTCAAAAAGAAAAGAAATTCAGGAAATTCAGAGACAACATGAAGTGACGTAACACCTTTTCATACTGAGCACAACAGTACACCACTCTGCTTGCTTTCAATCGCTGAATATAGTCCGCATAGAGAATACCAAACCGAGCTTCAAAGATAAAACAATTTGAAAGGATAGGTAGATAAGGTAGCATAAAACAAAAGTTAATGATAGATCGGAGATAGAACGACACAATGTATCTAAGAAGAAAAGTTACAAGTGCGTTGTAGGCTGACTACCAAGATCTACCCAGTAGAAGCATTTGCGACGAGCAGGTGGAGCACATCGGGTCGCTGTGGACTGTGACAAGGACAACTGAGAACTGCTAGATCGAAGTATCTGACTCTTAATGCTGAAGACAAAGCCATTGTGTGAAATTCACAAGAAGCAAAAAAAAATATGAGTAAACTACTTGTCGTCGCTATTGCCAAAATGAGTCAGCACTAGAAAAGTAAATTCAGATTCTGAGGAGTTTCGTCCGTGAATACTTTTGATTACTACTTGGGAATACAACGATTGCTGATTCAACGATTTTAGGACTCTAGGAATTGAAGTCTTCCATTAGCAATATGATATCATGAAAACGCATTAGAGCACTACAACATGCCATGATGATTCGCCTTCTACAGATACTGTACAGCAACAGAATAATATTCTTAATGGAGATAGTCACCAACTCCACGTCACCAAGAGAGTATGCATACAAGATCGGCGAACAAGTTGGCAGCTTATGTTAACCAGCTGCATTCACATTTGAATGATGAGTGAACCACCACAGAGTGATAGTCACAAAGATGACTTTTATAAACAGAGTAACCTTATGGATGACATTCGTGACGAAATGACTTTAAATTTCATGAGATCCATACCATTAAGGTATTCGAAAGCTAATGACGAAAAAATAAAAAGAGATTTTTACATCACGATACGAAGCTAATAGAAACCTCCTAATGGCATTTTAGTCAACTAGACCAAAAGCTACATGTATAGCTCACGATCGTGCAATTATACCTCCTTTTCAGTACGAGTCTTAAGTTGAGTGCTATGGACTTGCGGATGCTCATTCGGCACTAGGAATAACTTCGTGACTGGAGGACCGACACTGTTCTTCGTAGTGAAACCACGCACTTGATCGACCGATGCAGGAAGCCTCTGGTTATTGAAACCGTTAGTAGCTCTACTACAGCCGAGCTCTGTGATAGCTAAACGTCTAACGAAAAGGAAAGCATTAAGAAAAGATAACGCATGTAATGGTAAAGAAAACGGACGGCATTTGGTGCAGAAGAGATTAAAACACGGGAATGTATCACCATACATCTGCAAAAGCTAGTTGGAACGCCTAAAAAAAGTGAGGCGTATAATAACCTTTAAATCTTTTAAACTCTTCCGTACGCACATCCCCGATCTCTTCTTCTAATTTGATGCCGTCGAACCATGCCTTGTCAATCCTTACTGTGTATACGTACCTACCTTCATAAGAACTTTCGCTACCTTTAAGAAAATAAGAACGGTAATGATGCCAATTTCAGTACTTTCCGCCATTGGTAAAATCTTAGTGAATTCAACACAAGTTAAAATCTGCTTAAAATTCTTTTTCTTAAACGCAGAACATTAACTGTGAAAATCCATCTGAGCTATTCACAGCAATGATGTTCTAACCGAATAATCTTCAAAGCTGGTTACTAGTTACAGGCCTGCAAGGTTACTTTTCAGAAACTCAAATTATAGAATTGGAGTCAGGCATCTTCGATTCGACCACTTCAGTCGGAAAGTAGGTAATAAAATGACGCACTTGCTGATAAGCACGTACCGTCAAGAAGTTTCATTACTCTATGCAATGAGTACAACACAACAAGATCAAAATGCACACCTTCAGTCGATCCTTGATTTTTTGCAGTGCCTCTCGTTCTTTTTCCTGAATCTCTTTGACCAGATTCTTTTCAGCAATTCGAAATTTTTGTGGATTAGGATGCTCTGAATTTATGATGGTGTTCTGCACTATGGTCTCTCGGGACGATTGTTGTTGAATGCGGTTCAAACCCTGTAATTCATAGGATAAAATCATGTAATAACGCCAAATTCAGTGCGATAAATTGAAGTACGTTCTGCCTTCGCTCTGATGTCAGTGAATTCACCGACGGATTAGCACGTGATGGCGGTCGCGGTATCAAACCGGACTGCTCCGGCCTAAACAATGCAAAATAATGGTCGTAACACTGAGGTAAGAAAAATCTGTTACGAGCACAAAGAAAAGGAGCACTTCAAATTTTGATTTCAGGAAAAGTTTGTGATCTCAAAAATTTAGCACTCTTGAGCGTCTACCGATTTCCATTTTTGTAAGATGCTTTCTTAGTAAGCGCAAGTGTAAACTATTTCATTGTAACAAATATACATTCGGTGTTATATACTATAGGGAACATGACTGTAGGTTAGACATTTGAGAAATTACTTTCACGAAATGAAGAAAAAGAGAAGCCTTTCGGCATCACTGTCAGAAGAAAATGTCTACTATAGTAGAACATAGGGTGCCAATTAGATAAGAGTCATCCTATTTCAAAATTACATGCCAAACTTTTGTATTAAAATAGTAAACTTAAACTATAACGTCTAGTACAAGTAAAAAAACATTTCAAACCTTTTTATCGTAATTCTAAAGTTGAAATGAACACCATTTTGACGCTGCTTACCTCATCAGACCAAACATCGACTTTGACGTGCCGATGGTACCTTGCCTACTCGAGTGGGTTGATAGCGATGAATTCTGGAAGGGCTCGTTAAGATCCATCGCCTCAATTGTTGAAGTCGTGGAAAGAAGTCTCCTAATGAACCCAATACCACACTTCATACTTCACGTGAAGTAAAATAAAATGATTACTTTTCTATGAAACACATTACCAATTCCGCTTCGAATCAATAGAGAAACAGAATTCCGAACATCGGGTAGGCACACATTCTGGAGTAGCCGAGATTGGCTTGATAACACGTCGGCCACATACTTGCGTTGCTGTGGCTCGTCGTAATATCGCCTTATCTACACACCTTACCGTCCGGTTAACGCTTAAGCCAATGAGCGTCAAATTCTTCAACACTGGTCAGTTTCACGAATTATCCACATTTACATCCTTGAATTATCCGCATTTATTGTAGGAAAAATTAGTGCTTTTGAAATGAAAGTCGCCATTTTCAACCTTTCATTTCGAAAACATCCAACCAACTGCATTATGGTAGGCATTGGTGCTCACGACTTGAAACATGAGATTCTATTTACAAAAACATGTTGGGAAAAACGTATGGAGAGACGGGAACACAGAGATCGTAATTCACCACTATTTGCAAAGTGCACTATTTGCTTTTCAAACCACTACTTAAAGTACTGTTATAAAAAAGTACGGTATTTAATAAAGAACTACTCATAATATATCGTAAACAAAAATCGATTATGCATTACGGTATTTGAGAAAGAACAAAAAACACGAGACAGTGTCGAATAGGCGCTACATCAACTCTTAGTAAAATCGTATACTGGCGGGTGTGGAGCAAGTCACACGGAAAATGCACCCGCTGATGCTTAGTTTGATTGAGCTACTGGTAGTGATGTACTCTTATCGTCCAGATAATGCATCGAGAACCCCACTATTTCACCTCACGGAGCAAAAAAACGATCCACGAAGTAGCTCGATACTAAACTTGGATCGAACCTTCAAAAAAAAGTGCAGAATGCACAAAGCATAATTACGAGCAAAAAAAGCAAGAAATCAAAACAAACCGTCACCATACAGGGCTGATAAGTAGAGACATCACCATTAATTGCGGGACGAGCATCCAAAGACCGATTCCGCCTGAAATTGATTAAAAAGGTATACAGCCATCAGCAACTAGTCTGTAAAAAACAGTTAACTTGTGATATTCAATAAAAAACGGCTTCAGCTTCATATTTACTAACAGACTTTTTATATCAAAGGTGGCACAAACAAAGCCATTATGGTAACAGCATGCAAACGTGGTCAACATTTCGCTGAGAATATTCTTACCTCTGTCTTGGCGATACCATCATCTTGTGCGTATTTGATGAAACAGAATCCATCTGGAAAGTTCATATTCATATCGCATTGAGAGAATTCTTCAATCCAAATCACATTGACTTACTGTATTAGGAGTTACCGAAGGAGCTATCATTCCAGGAGTCATGAGTACGGGTATCACCTGACCCACTGATGCTGAGGAATAAAAAAGGTTTGCGATGTAACCTTTCGTATTACGGTAAAAAACTGAAAGTACTTAATGAAACTTACAGCTCATCTGCACAGGCATCATGAAGACCATCTGTTGTGGTTCATACAAACTGCTATTCGACATTACAGTCTCGCTATTTCCCCATGAGCGTTGCATGCTTGGCGTGCATTGTGCTGATGTAGGCACATATTCTCTCATTATGTGAAAATCTGACAGATATGGATCATTTAATCCCTCCTGTAAATAGAGATTAGAGATTCCTATCAATGCACTAAACACAAAATAAAAATGATAAATCTTGCGGCGTCGATAAATCCATGGTGGATGCTCTGTGTATTCAACTACATTAAGCATCGTTGAAGGTGACTGAATGCATATCTGGCCTTTACAATGACTAGCGGTGGCCTACCGAAGTCTGCTACCAATCTGCCGACTCCGGAGGGATGGAGGAAATGATGAGCCTGGGGCGTAGGGATCGATCCAATGTGTACTGCTGGGCGCCTTCAACTACTACACTACATGTGCCCTCGTTAATCAATCATACTAAATGTTAGACATATAGCAGGCATTTTATTCAATAAAACGTATTTGATACCCTCATTTCTGAGTGTTACAGAGAACTATGCATCTTCTTTGTTTTCTTTTCTTCCAGTCTTTCTGTTTTTGAGTATATGCAACATCATAGTCAGGTTCCAGTTCTTCTTAAATAGTTATATTTACCGACTGACGTTACTAAATAATGATAAAATAATAGAGGTTATACATGTCTTCGTTTACCTCTTAAAACTTTTGTTTCTTAACAACAGAGTTATCACGATTGGAATCGAGATTCAGATACTATTGTCAATTTTTGTCTCGAATGTATGCGCCGCCCATCATGTGAACTTCTACTTACTTATGCTTCTTGTATGGTCATCCCTTATCGTTCTCCCAAATAAAACAGGTACCAGCATTATCACTTCTGTGCAGAGTTTGGGGGCATCTAATAGCACACGAAAAAAGAAATAATGAATAACCTTCAGATCACGATGAGACGTAGACGAGTCTTTATTGACAACAGAAAAACGAGGAACACTGCGGGATCTTTCCATTGAACGTGGCAACCCTCCAGCTCCCTCAAAAATAAGTCACCTAATGGTGAGACAAAGTATATTATTCAAATGTCCTCTTTACCATGGTTTCACGTCCAGAATATCCGTCCTGTTTAGCTTCCACACCAGTGTGATAATACGCGCTGCCATGGTAACCTCGTTGATGAAACGGTACTCCTTCTTGACATTGTGGCTAAATTTTTACTTTTAAGGCTCTAAAGAAAGCTATAAGCAAAATGGTTGACTGACTGAAATACAACTTGTAGAACCATATGCACCACCCTTAACAGAGGAAGCGATTTCGTGCGCATTCATCTCCGCCGCCAAGTCATGAGGTGACAAGACCTAAATCGAATGTTTAGAATCAAGAAAGATTCAAAAGCGCAAGGAGTATTATGGAATTTCAGAATATGAAACAAGATATTATATCCGTGTATTTAGCAGAATCGAAGAATATGGCAACCAAGTTGATCTAAGGATCTAACGCAATAACTTTGCAATGTTCAGGTCAGAACATCCTCGTCTTCACTATTAGCGACTAGAAGAAAGCCAAACTTCTTCGTAACTAATCGTTTTTTAGAGTGCTTCGGTATGTTTAATTTACACGCTTAAAGTACGCTTGGATGAAGAAATACCGTCTTCTTAACACTCTCGCGGCAATACCAAATTTTGTGGTGCGCTCACTATGACATTTACAAGCATCATACCGGCCACTCTGACATGTTTTATGCAGCGCTGTTCCCTTTTGTTGTTTCTTGAGCTCTATAAATCGGTTTTGCTTACTTTTTGAAAAATTTCCGCGCTTATCTTATCCTACACAGGCTACGTGTTTTTAAAACACACCGTCCTTGTTTTTGGTGCGTATACAACCCTTGTATTTGAAGAAAAATACTCGTCCAATACGCGGTCATAATGTTGTCTGCAATGAATGACGTTCCATACGTTCTGAAGGAGAATATTTCGAGGTCTTCCCTGTGATTCTTATATCCCCTCATTCCGAACTATACGTAAAATAATCCTAGTGATTGAAAATAAGAAACCAAAGAACTGCTTCTCAAATAGTGAAGCTGCACTCTGCCGGCGACGCCAGTTCTTTGCGGGAGAGACATTTCTGGGCCTCTTCAAGGTCACACTCTCTAGACCGCAAACCCTCTTACACAGCTATAGTTTCTCGCCGTAAAGTGAGAAATTAGTGGAAAATCGGTTCATACGATATCCTAATAAGGAAGACGCAAATCTTAGCGCCTGTGCTGTACTTGCTATTGGTTGACTACAAGAGGTCTAAGAAAAAACTTTCGTGCACCAAAATAAACTATCGGAAAGAAAATAACACTTATAGGTGTTTTACAGGCCGCCATTAGAAAACCATTATGACACCTTAGGTGTCGTCGTTCGTAGCGAGGCTTTTAAATGACTGGATAGTTGGTGTGTTCCTATTCAAACGCCGTTGTTTACATAGTCGGTCAAGAACGGTTTCAAACTTCAAGACGTCAAAACACCAAGGAGTTGTACACAACTGACCTGATCAAAAACTTCGTCGAGGAACCGATCCAAGTCACGATTACTATTTGGCACTGGCATGTTGCGAATCTGTGACGCAACTGACATAGTAGAGTGGACACTAGGCACGTAATCGCAGCGACTATTCAATATTCGTGAGTCGCAACCGCCACCTTGTGTCGCAGCACTCGAGCCAGAGCGAAGTGAGTCAAATTTCGGTTGTGAAACAGACTTGATAGCGTTGACATCATGAGTTCGCTCCTCGCTACTGGATTTGCTGTGATTTCTTGAATACTCGTCGAGATAGTTTGAATGCGATGCCGATAACTGTTTCTGTGCACGTTGTTCAATATCTGAAATGTGAACTAGTAAATCCGAATCTTCGTAAGACTTTTGGAAACTCTTTCGAAAATGCTATCATATGTTTATTGGAATGTCAAATTTTATTCACTTCCCCGTGTGGTCATATATGGCCGACAGTGAGCTCCATGATAGAAATTTGTTGCTGGAACTGGCAATGATGGGTGCATCGTCGTTTGAATTTTTTGATTCATATGTGTGGTTAATACCGCAGGCTGTGGTGTCACCATTAGCGGTACATACTGAACCATTGGCTAAAAAGGAAAATCCTGAACAACATTAACGTTTTACTTTCTTGCCTGATAAACAGTGCAACGGCGGAGCACTTAATGAACACCTTAGATAGCAATATTTATTCTCGCTACCTGACTTGGAATCTCATTTTTGGGGCTGGAAACCAAAAAATACGACATTTATGAAACATGGCTTATTTTGTCTCCCTTTGGTAAAACATTGTCATTTCACCCAAATAGCGGTTTAAACTACAAAATAGTCCGAAGTTCCCAACAGAATAACTCCCAATTCTAAAGATTTATTCTAAAGGCTTTAATGATTTAGATGCCATTCAAAGTCATCGAAAAGATGATAAGGCGATCAAGAGAGCAGGTCGCTTCATGTTGAAGATCCACGTTTAGCTTGTTGAAGCGAAGGATAAAAAAATTCGAAAGCTATACCAGGAATAGAGAAAGAAAGATAATCCTTAAATAAACAAACAGCAATTAACATACTATGCTTGTTGCGTAATACTGACTCGGTTGATCCACGTCGAGGCGTTCGCTCGTTCCATCTTGCATGTCGTTGTGCCTGTAAGGTTTTAAATGTCGGACGAATAAAAGTTGCGAAGCGTATTATTTGAACTGAAAAGAATGGAAGCGATAGAATCAAAGGGCTTAAAGTAGAACTGTTTTTAAATAATAAATAATATACTTCACGGATAACTCCGTCACCATATAAGGACAAAGAGCCTAATTAATTAGAGAAATTGGGTAGAACAACCAAATTTACAGGCTCAAACATAGGTTTATTTTTTTCGCTACAAAAAATACTGTAGCTGAAATAAAAACAAAATTTCAATTACGATATCACACCTGACGCCTGACTGAGATGAGGTCTGACAAACTGTTGGCTCGAATTTAGACATCTGAAAAATCCATAGTATTCATGGTAAAACAACATTATTAATTATTCATCTTTGTACAAATATTCTCCCATCTTCACACATTAAAAAATCGTACAGAGCTTAGAGCAGTTTTCATAGCACTGGTAAATTGCTGGTAAGGCAAGGTTTGGTTTCCCTGATGTTTCGAAAGTCGTTCTAGTCTTCTTAAGGGATCATTACCACTTGCCAGTTAGTGACTACCTTTTCGCCCAATGCCACCGATTTCCGGAACAAGTCAATTTTTCTGACTGTTTAGAAATTGGGACAACAGGAAAATTGGTTAGGTAAAACCTTTTCTATGGTGTGGTTGAAAGTGAAGCTTCCTAATCCCAATTTTTTTAAAATCCAAGAGCTATTTAAAGGCAATAAAATTAAACTCTGTGAAAAACGGATTTTTCGGAATTTAAAAAAATCCTTAGCTATTTAAAGGGTTTCATTACAAAAGATATGGCTGGTTGAAAACCAGTTACCATGTTGCCCGTTGTTGGCGGTCTAGGTGATCCAGATGGTATGTATTCAGCGCATCCACTTCCATGAGATATATCCGTATAGGAACCGTGTTGTGAACGAGATATTGAACCTGAGTTAGGCTAAGAATTATTTTCACTAGAGAGATAAAGGAAATCAAAGAAATGTTGAAGTAATTCATACCATTCAACAAATTCTGTTTCATAGGCAGCGCATAGCAGCTCTTCGGCTCATGTTCGTCCTCAATTTCATGGTTAACTCTCCCATATAATTGTGGTAATGTAATGGTAGTCGCTTGCCAGTCAAGCGACCTCTCACGATGCGGTACACCTCGCGACGTGTTCATTACATCCAGTGATCGCGACATTTCACGACTTTCGTTGCACAATTGTCGCATGTGACGTTTAACCACGGGACTCCTTTAAAGATTCCATCAAGATTAAATTTGAGAGACATTCCTTGAAATTCGGTTAAAATTACTTACATTTTACATTGAGTGTGTCCAATTTGTAAATCCGTCTTCTTGGCGTTCATTGGAGGTAGTGTTTTCTCGTTGGGATAGTTAAAGAAAAAGGATCTAAAATACATCATCATCCGCACATGATTATTTAGCATCTCAAAGCTAAAGGAAACTCCACTAGCTTTTTATTTTCTTCCTTTCCAAGTTCTATTTCCGAAATAACATCGTGCAGAAAATGTGCACCGGTTGGGTGGTAAACCATTTTCTTCGCTTCTACTTCAACGCTCCATCCATTTGGATTCCCAATTCCTCTGCGATAGAAGCAGTTTTACAAGTCATCTTCACTTCTAGCAAAGAACAACGTACCTATGCTGTAAGACTGTATTCACTAGCTTTTCACTCGTTATCCATGAATGGGCTTCAACAACATGAGTCTGTCCATCTTGGCTGGTAACCTCTACAGCTGGATTGCGAAGATTGTAAATAGCACTCATCTCAAGGACAGATGCTGGTAGAAGACGAGCAATCTGTGACAGCAAAACAACTTTTTATATGAAGTTTACCATAGTTACTAGGAAACTGTGATTTTATCCTTATTCCAGTGCGTTGACGGAAAATCTTTTCTGTGTTCAAAAATGTTTCAACGAACTATGAAAGAAACTTTAAGAACGCACGAATTCAGCGTGTTCTTCAACGCGACCACTTGCGAGCTCACACACCTGTATGTTCTGCTCGGGCCTTGCTCTGTTTCACTACCGCTCTTTCGGAGCTTTGAAAAGTTGCTCTAGCGTCAAGCACTTTGCCAATAGAAGCGATCTGTCAAGACCCAAGCAGTTCTTGGGCACTCATTAACCTAAGTTTGGAAGACAAGCATAGATAACATGAAAGTAGCGGAATAGTTTCCCGCTAGTCCAGTCCATCAAAAAGATAAAATGGCGGCAACAAACATATCACATTGTATCGCATAGAAAATAGATGACTATGCACACTGAAAGCGAATAAACAGATAAATATTTCGTAAAGTTATTCTGTTGATAAGAATTATCCAATGCTCAGACGAGGTCTTATCACTACTTATCTTGTCTAAAATTAAAAATCAAGCGGCTTTGCTATTTCCTCAACCGCTTCATTAATATTCAATGTGAATACTATAAAGATGGTCTCAATCCCGAAATAAAAGTGAAAAGAAAAGTCAGAGAATAAGACGAAGTCGTCGAAATTTTAGGCAGTAAGAAACGAAATGTGTTAAAATGTTCATTTAAGCTCATCAAGAACAGTTCTTAGTAACGCTACAATTTACTGCTCATAAAGTTCAATGAAAATGGACTTTTGAAATACCTCATAGTTCGAAATAGTCATTCGTCTCGCAATAGTATTCAGTAGTTGTGTTTGGAGAGACGATCGTTGTTGATTACAGAAGCTGCAAACGAGAATACATTTAATACTTAAAAGCAAAAAAAAGGCCATTTCAAATGAACTCAAAGTGTTCTTTCAAACTGACTCGTCGTTGTACTCCTATAGTTTTCTGCTACCTTTTTGCATATCATTTCTCTTCATGGGCTTTATTAAGCACAAGCTTTCCTATGGTGCATCCTCTAAACAGGCAAACAAATAGCATGGAAAACAAGTTAGACATTACCTGATTAACATCGGAAGTACCACTTTTGTGGGAGCGAATGTCCCTACTGCATGCAACAATAAACGACAACATCTTGACTGAGCTTCTTTATCAGGGTTACGGTGGATTTGATTGCACAACTGCACAAATATCTCGTCTCGTTGACATGGATTTTCGATACCCTGGATTATTACAAAGTTTCAAGTCAAATAAAATGATTTTAACAACGTTTCTCAACCATTAACTTCAAGTGGAGAACAGAAGCAACGGCGGAGTCACTACACTTTGAGCTAACATGCAAATTTCAACAGCCTTTGTTTGCTTAACAGATTTGAACAACTTCAAGCGATACACTTACCAAGTTAATAGACAGTGGTAAAACTGTTGTATTTAGTCTATTTGCATAACTAGTTTCACTTGTTGCCACCTTCACCTACTCTTCCAATCCAACCCCAATTTACACTATTCAATTTCGCGTTCCACCCTAGTTCCAACGTTCTATTGAAATAGAAGCGGTAAACGCCATGTGTTCGACTTTATTAAGTATCGTTGGAGGTGATTGAATGCATATCTGGCCTTTACAATGACTCGCGGTAGCCTGCCGACGTATCGAGCCAGTGCTGCTATCCTCTCAGACAAGTCTGGTACCAATTTGCCGACCCCGGAGGGATGGAAGGCTTGGTGGACCATGGGCGCAGGGATCGATTCCACGTGCGTGTCGCAGTGGCGCCTCCAACCACTGCGCCACACGCGCCCCTGAAAAAGAAGCGGTGTACCCTTTAAATGCTTCCAGTTGGAAACGATTTGTGACAACGTTGGCAGTCAGAGTTATTGCTCACGTCTTAATGCACTGCTCAAAGGTGATAGAAATAATCTTAACAATAATGCATGATACAACTAGTACAAATAATTCTTACCTGCTTTACAATATATCGGCCAAGATCATCTAGTTGTTCCCTGCTCAAAGTCTGATCGTTCATATACTTCAGCACTGCCTTGAAGATCTCCAATGAAAGCCGAAAATCGGTATCGCTTCCCTTGTGTAGAAATGGTGTCAGAATCGGTTCCCGTCTGGGCTCGAGAAGATGTCCCTTAACATACCACATATTCACCAGGGATAAAGTGCATTTTATAAATAGTCACTATGATAAACCATAGCAAAGTAGATCCAAGTTCGTTGGCATTTCAAGAATTCAAATTATGCTTAATCGTCATTAATAATAATAATGGTGTTCATAACAATAACAACAATAATAGTAATAATAATGATAATAGTGGTAATAATATTTTAATAATAATACTAGGAGAACAATAATATTAATAGTAATATTAACTATGTTAATAATAATAATGGTAATAATAATAACGAAAATAACAATAATAATAATAATAATAATAATAATAATAGCAGCAAATTTCCAATACCGACTTTCTGTTACCCTCGACATTGTACTATAAACTAAGGTTTTCTTTTTGAGCAAAGACAAAGTTGTTAAGAAAAAGAGTTATTCAATATTCTATTAATTTCGACCGTTTTACTTTATGAGATCTTAAAAAGCCCAAATTTTACACGCAATCTACTCAGTCAAACGCTTTCATAACCCCAACAGAACGTCTCAATACCTAAATTTCATTTGTATAGTGAATAACTTCTTTTCAACACTCACCATTTTCGTCTTTACAGGAATTCCGTTTATCGAAGGAGACCAGTCGACAGCGTCCAACATGATGAAGGAATAAGTTGGTTCAGGTCAAAAAGGTTAGCCTGAGGTATGAGGCCAGGGTGTATGGTGACAAGGCGATCCTATTTATAGGTCACTTTTGGGATTTATTCAAATTCAGTAGTTCTGCATGACGACATTTAATGCTTCTGGGCGAGAATGCTGACTTTTACATCGGAATCTTCCACATTTTGTCCTAAGTTTTCAAAGTATTTTTCTTTTATAACTGAAGAAAAACAAAACATAGACACGCATGGAGCACAAGAGATAATGCAGTGACTAAAAGTCACTATACTGGCGTTGGAATCAAAGACATCAGCGTGGAAAACTACTGGAATTTTAGGTAAATTCTAAAATTTCAAAGATGAACCGCGAAATGGTAATTACGTGCGTGTCGACCCATACCTCAAGGTGATTTGTTGACCTGGTTCACACTCGTTCCTCAACCATGTAGGACTCTGTTTCGTCAACAATCGGAAGACATATAGAAAAGAAAATGGTGAATACTTAAAAGAAACTGTTTACCCTTAGACTTAAATTTAAGCATTGAGTTTTTCTGTTGGGGTATGAATGTGTTCGGATGAGTAGTTTGCGTGTCAATTTGAGCTTTCCAAGCTCCGAAGAATGCGAAACTACTGAAATACTGGCCAGTAAAGGATAAAAGGATAAAGCTCTCGGCGTTGATCAATCCCTGAGGGATGCGCCATGCATCCGACTTCATTAAGCATCGTTGGAGGTGATTGAATGCATATCTGGCCTTTACAATGACTCGCGGCGGCCGGCCGATGTATCGAGCCAGTGCTGCTATCCTCCCAGACAAGTCTGGTACCAATTTGCCGACCCCGGAGGGATGGAAGGCTTGGTGGGCCATGGGCGCATTTTCACGTGCGCGCCGCAGTGGCGCCTCCAACCACTGCGCCACACGCGCCCGAGGTGGGAGGATGTAGACCCGGAACTGGCCAGTACTACATAAATTTTGCAATTAACAACTTCATGTCTTCTTAGAAAGAAAAAATCAATCTACGATGATTAATACCACAATAAGCCTAATGGTACACCTTAATAGTGAGTGATTACATAACTTTAATTAATAAGCTGCAAAAAAACCTTGAAATTCTCCACTGCAAATTCCTCGATTGACACGGGTTCGACTGTGTCTATGTGACTTTTCAATTTTAGCGGTAGATAGTCCGTGGTAGTTTTTGTACTCTCAACCACTGGCTTCGATCGTTTCAATGAGTTTCCAATCTCTTTACATGTCATACTGTTGACGTCGAAACAACCAAGTAACGCTGACGAGCATTTCTGTAGCGATTAGTTAACACTCGTTCAAGTATTTTCGAGAAATTTTTGATCAGTACGCGCACCTGATTGGAATGCCCACTCATGAGCGCTTCATGATATACGCTTAGGCGATGGTTCAGTTTTGTTTCACTGCTCAGTTGTTTGAAAGTCTGCTCACGGAGAATACAGGACTCTTTCCTGAAAGTAGGAATACGAATATGATTCGCCACAGAATTGTAAGCACAAATAAAACGGAACGTTACAGCGGATAGAAGACTACGCCCATGACTACGTGTAGCTTAACAGTAATTCACAGTTAACGAAAATGTTGGGTTGGAAAAGAAAAGTAAGATGATTAAAATCACGTTTACTGGTCGCCTACGTTACCTGTTTTCCCGTTGATCGTCGAGTAACTCGAGCGGGTGCCAGACAATTTTCCATTTTTCCCCAGAGTGCGCAAGATTACCCCAAAGCGTTCTGCTCGCTCAAGGGTTCGCTGACTATTGTATCCTTTTTCTAGGATTACAATGAAGAACTGTGACATTCAGCTCGATGGTCTTCCTGCAATACCTTTGACTTCTTGAAGAATACGGAGTTACTACCCTAACACCTCTTATCCATCGGCTGTCGTTCATACGCATTAGTT
Organism: Angiostrongylus cantonensis; assembly: GCA_009735665.1. Taxonomy (NCBI): domain Eukaryota; kingdom Metazoa; phylum Nematoda; class Chromadorea; order Rhabditida; family Metastrongylidae; genus Angiostrongylus; species Angiostrongylus cantonensis. The sequence continues at coordinate 563,283 of MQTX01000222.1, read as the reverse complement.
GTCCGGGCTACTTTATCTTCTACAGTTCCTCTTAGTGAACTACGTTTTTGACTTTTGATTGTTGAAGCAGATCGGAGCTTCTGATCCATTTCCTTACTTGCATGATTGGGGATATCTCTAGCATCTCCTCTTCGACTGCGCGTTCCATAACTTTGAGTGGTCTTTTATAATCCTTACAAGCCACTAGCCTTCTGACGGATACGCCAAACAAGGAAGAGTCGTAGAGAGGAAAAGGTTGGAGGGAGTCGGGAGTTCTCTGTTTTCTTAGCAACATCCTCGCTGCTCTTGAATTCTCCCAAAGGCGCTGCCTTCCTCATTCCAAACACTGGAGCGATATCGTTCATCACATCGATTTTTCGACCTAGATACACGTAAATGGAGACATCGGGAGCAACAGAACCTTTATGTGTGAATGCAGCACAAGAGTGCCATCCATCCCTTTTTCAGTAACATCGTTTTTGTGTGATTTACTCGAAGAACAATTTTTCTACAGACGTTAGCACCGCCGACAAGCATTCGTTATGTCTGGCTAGTGCTCGATCTTTAAAGAACGGTGTTAACAGCGAAGTGAAGATGATGTAATTGTGGGCTACGGAAATTCACACTCGTGCTTTTCCTCTCAAATGCTCGCATGGTGTTCTCGAGCGTGCAGTAAGTAATTTTGACGAGGTGGTATCGCATTTCCCACATCCCTTTTGATGTCAATGTTAATGTCTTCATAAAATGATGGTGTTTTTGTTGTGGAAGTTTTATATTGGTCATGAAGAATCGTAATACAGAGAGTTTGTACGCCTCGGCTGCCCAGTGGTTCCACGGCTGCTTCTATCTCAATTGAGTCAAAAGCCTTTTTTTAAATCGCTGAAAGTGAAACATAGTGGTCTTTTGTACTCTCGCGATACTTCGATGAGCCTTGTCATCGTGAGAATATGGTCCATCGCACTAAAACCTTTTCAAAACCCTGCTTGATGACACGGTCTTCCTTCATCTCGTCTTATATCAACCGTCTTCAGGATGACTCGAATGAAAAATTTGTAGACGACAGACAGCAAGCAGATTGGGCGATAGTTGTCGATATCGTGTACGTCACCTTTCTTGAGCAATAACACGGTCACGCTAGTCTTCCACTGAGGACCTTACATTCAGACAGGCAACGTGTGAAGAGCCAAGTCAGTGTGTTTACGAGGACTGGCGGAAAGTTCTTCAGATGTTCTGGTCTTACCCTGTCCGGACCTGGTGCTGTTCGATTCTTCACTGATGAAATGATATGTCGGGTTTCAGAAGGGAGAACTGGTGGTACAACATATCCATCCTCTTTTATTTCATATGACAGGAGATGGATGTGGCTATCGAAGAGATCTAAGTAGTATTCGTGGATGATTTTCTCCATTGCCTTTCTGGACACTGTAACTGTTCCGTCTGGGCATCGAAGTGCAATCATCTTGGTCTTGTAATTGGCGAGGCTTCGGTGAATCTTGCAAATGCTTTTTCCATCCCTTGCAGCTTTGCCCATAACTGCTGCTCTTCTCTCTTTAACATCTTCTTCTATAACCTATCTGCATTGTTTTGCTAGTTCAGACGTGAGTTAGTGGTTGGTTGCAGCTTGTGCGATGGCACGCCGGCGTTTCAGCTCCATTATTTCTAGGGACAGATGTCTGTTGGTGACTTCAGAACTCTCAGCTTTCATGGTCCTAATGTGAAGATGTCAAACGAGCCGATCGTATTCTTCGTTGATGTTATCGATAGCGGCATCTTCCCAACAACCGACTAGTGAATTGGATGAGCCTCAGTTTATGGTGGTTCTGAGACTTCGGTTTATAAATTTAGCGGCTTCTTACCTTTCCGTGAAAAACCAAATCTCTCAAAAAGAACACGACAGTCTTATCCCATGTAAAACTTTGGGACAACAGCGAGGTCGATGACTCAAAACTTTCGATTTGCTATGAAGTGGTCTATTTCGCTACGGTGCTATTCTTTGGAAGACTCACATGTCCAGCATTGCCATTTACCAGGAATGATCTTGGTCGTCATGATAACCTCAGGCAGCCGTTAATCCTGGTCCTTGCGTTTTGATCCGTAAGACCAAATGTGCCGCTTTTTAAATCTTCCTCTCGGTTCATTCTTAACTTTAAATTTCCAATTACGACCCATAATAATGTATGATTTTCTTTGTAGAAATTCTCGAAGTCCATGTAGAAAGCTTCAACTTTTCTTCATCATAGCTTGATGTCGGTGAGTAGACGGGGAATATTGTCAAAGCCGCTAATGGTCAACATATCTCCTATTGTAAACGTCCAATTCGGGTTTTTAGTCGTTCGAATGGATTATGTTCATGAACAAACTCGTGTTGATAACAGCGCCTACGCTGCCAACTCTTCTACTATAACATGTTTCGAGCAACACTTCTTCTCCGGTGTCAAAGACAACGTTGAATGGGTGCTCCTTTTCCTCCTAAGTCAGTGTGGTGACGTCGTCCATTATCCTTTTTGCTTGCATTAACATATCCTCCATCGAAGATTCAAATGCAAGTAAGCGTGCATTGTAGGTACAAATCATCACATTAGTCTTCCGAGATTTAGGCAGCCTAAAGCGGCCTTCACATTTTAGCACGCTCTCCGTACTCGTCTTACCCAACGCTGCGAAACCTTGGGCTCTTTCGGGATCAGTGGAATGAGCCCTGTTTATTTTGCTTTGCTTACCCTTTTCATACCCATATAGAGCTTGTTGAGCTCTGGAAGTGGAGGTAGTAGGTAAGTTATCAGTGTGCCTCAGAGTAGATGGGCAGCTTATTTGTTGGTGGCGACTCCTAGCAGCCTTCCTTATACTTCCGTGCCGATTGATTGCAGCTTTCTGGCAGAATTGAGTCGTAAAATACAATCCCAATAAACGAAAAGTCGTAAAATACAATCCCAATAAACGAAAACACCCATAGATGCGTGCATAAACATATTATCGGAAACACAGAAAGTATGTGCCAAATCGGTGCAACAGGAAAAACGAGTCCATGCCCTAGACTCGCCTGCTCCTCAACGAACCATAAGGTCGTAGGTCGCTTTTGGTATGCGATTAACCCACTATCCATCACCTGGGAACGCACCACGTTAGTTAGCCTGCGACTAACTCGCATGAGATAAACTCTATGAGGGGATCCGTAGTAAAATTACGTTAGAAGGAATGATAAACAAATTTGAACTAATGTTGTCAGAATTTTGGAACATTTTGCTCTTGAAAAATTCACGGGCTTGTACACATCTCGTAGCATTGCTCTATTTTACAAAGTTTCGAATAATATGAAAATAACAGTGTTAATAAAAAGTATCCATATTAAGACAAGAATCACCTCGCCTTCCAACCTCGAACTCCGGCCTGAATCCTAACTACGGCATTGCGCTTACGAAGGTATCCCTTTCGCACTACGTACATACGAATTGTCTTCTGAATGACGTAGGCTGCATCGTGTTGGATTCTTTCGGAAGTCGTCTGCAGTTGATTGGCAAGTCGATCACGCAGGAAAACATAACTGGTCCCTGGAAACGTTATACAATATCTCCATTAATGGGATGCAAAAGTGCGAACAAAAAAAACTCATTGAAGATCACTTACCAATTCGAAAGTCATTCGCAAACTTGACACCTTGTCCATCAAGAATATCAACAATAATTTCTTTCTGATTCTGACAAAGAGCGATTTCAGACGGCAGAAGGCAGCGGTAACTGAAAAGAATAAAAGCCAGATCAGCAGAAAATACCTTTGAAGCTAGAAGTTAGTAACGTGACATTATTCTATTATGATACTCATTATTCCTCGGGGAACAAATACTCCTTTGTTTCCTAATAAGTTCAATTCGAATGGATTAATCATTTCATTTATCTGTGTCCGCCTTCGATTAATACTTATTGATTTAGTTAGCACTGTGTCTTGCTTTCTCACGATGAGAAACCGCGCCTCCGGATACCAACAAACAGCGACAATATTCCTAGCTGTTGAGTGAATTTCTTTAATACCATCAATAATCTAAGAGTTTCCCATATGACAGTAGTCGAATTCGACAACGTCACAAAACCGTTTAGAAAGGACGGAAATATTCTAAACATTTTCTTACAAATAAGATTTTGGAATTGGAACGCTTTTGACTCAATGCTATCGTTCTCGGAAGCGACTGACTAAAATCACAGAAAATGTAGAGAAATCATAAATTAGGAGAGATCTATTAAAAGCTACAGTTTTTTTTCAGAAAAAAATTCGTGGCTATGATGCACCAGTCAAATGAAAGGAAGAGCAAATAGGGATACTTGGATGAATCTGGGGTAGATCATAGACCCCAGGCAATTATTAAGAATCAGCGACAAACTCAAAAATACAAAACTTTTATGGCATTAATTTAAAAGTCAGGAAAGTATACAACTAAATGAAGAAGAAAAGGCGTACGAGTGATTCGCTTGCGGTGGCCATTGTTCGGCCAATCGATTGCTCTACGACCAACAAAGTATCATAGTATTAAAATACCTCTGCATGAATCGCTTAAATGGAATTCGTAATGGAAATCCTATTTGTCGAAAATATAGCGTTTCCAGGACAGAGAATGCCTTCAGCTGACGAGCCAGTGTTGCTGTGTCGAGGCTGGCCGGACGACGTTCGTTATTTGATTTCAAGCAGCGAACGAAGTGTGACTGACTACTGCAAACACCAGATTTGGTAGATCTCCCACTAGAGTATTAGACATTGTGTAGACAATGATGGTCTTGCTTTTTGGCTAAACAGAGGACTTAAACATGATTGCAAAGGGAAGAAACTGTTGTGGATCATGTGGTTGAATATTTAAACAAAATGCCAGCGACACAGATAAAGGATAAAAAAGAATAAAGTTATCGGCGTTGATCAATCTCTGAAGGATGCGCCATGCATTCAACTTCACTAAGGATCGTTTGGAGATGATTGAATGGATGTCTGGCCTTTACAATGACTCGCGGTGGCCTACCGATGTATTGAGCCAGTGCTGATATCCTCCCAGAGAAGTCTGGTACCAATTTGCTGATCTCGGAGTGATGGAGGGCTTGGTGGGCTTGAGGTTCGGGGAGCGATCCTGTGTGTATTGCAGGGCGCCACCACCACTGTGCCACACGCGTCCTTAAGGACACGGATACCATTAGCAATCACCAGTGGTCGTTTACAGATCCGTTGATGAAGGTTTATGTGGGAATATTGTCATTCATTGAAAGATGCAATCACCTAAGGATTTTTTCAGTTAGCGCAGTTGAACTTGTATTGAATTGATTTGCGGCATACACAGTGTAGTCGGCATTCTCTCGATCTCCAACGATTGATCGAAATAACATAGAAATCACCTGAAAATAGTGGATAGAACTCCATGAAGGTCGTAAATGTTTCGACTTTAAATTGAGTGCAACTGAATATTATCGCCCCATAAACCATAGTGGTCCCACGATTATCCATAAATATATTTATTGAAGTCATGAGGCCATAAACTGACTTCATGCTTAAATGTTCCAACCGCATAAAGAATCTCGTTAGTCTCATCACATTCCTTGTATAATTAGATTGCACGCATTCTATTGGTTTCCCAACGATGCGTACCTAGCTGTTCGAAATAACACCCAGGTAAAAGGGCTAGAACTTTCACAGGTCGACACCACAAGATTGTCATACTCCTTTTTAGCCTGGATAATCGTATCAAACACGTCAACATTCTATTGTACATTGCAGACAGACATAGAGGAAGAAGGGGAGACAAAAATAGTAAAGTAAATAGAAGATCCATCTTTTGGCTTAATTGACTGCTCAATAGCAAAAGCAAATAATTACGAGAAAAACAACTGTTTAAAAGTTTTGAACTGAGCTGCATATATCTTTTCATCACAGATGATTTGTCAAGGATGAAGCAGGCTTCGGAACCATTTACAAGTTATTGCTTGCCAGGCAAGATTGATCGCTCCCACAACATAGCATGACATAGAGACCAGTATTATCAGTGTAACATTAGCCTGTAGCACTCACCGTGTTTTGGCTCTTAGACAGAACACTGGCAATTTGAATGGGTAAAGAACGTCTGTTTCGTTGTACAAAACCGTGGACATTATACCATGTCGTGCCGAATGAATGCCGGATCGACAACTGCTGTTTATCCTTATTTTTCGCCTAAACAGGATATCTCCGAAGTGTTTCCAAAATTTGAAGAAAAAGTAGCTAAAAAGAAAAAACTAGTAAATACCTTTCCGTAAACGCTCTTATCGAGATGATTGAGATTGCAGTGCCGAAGATATGACTCGTCAGATGTCTACACATGTACAAAAGTAAAGTAGGTTTTGCAAAAAGATGCTGTCATAAAAATATGTTGTCGTGAAAACATGTTGTCGCAAAAATATGGAGTTATTTACTTTGGGAAATACTAACGCAGAGTACAAGTTAGTGCAGACCTTGGGAAATTTGCACTCATCATTGATAAGATGTAGCAGGCCGTTTGGTTTTCTGCATAGTAAATCAATAACTTTGTCATTTTCCAACGTCGATGGGATCTGAAAAGCTAAAGCTATTGGAAACCAGCAGAGAAAACTTTTGCTTATAAGAAAAATTCTTCCCGTTATCAGCACCCTTTTAAACCTTGATTTAGTTGGTAGATGGTTGTAGACATATAGTATGACGAAGTACATAATCTCAAAGGCAGAATAATGTTGGTTGGAAAAGAGTTCCACATTTCCATCCGGTGTCATAGCTAAAGCGAAACTAAAACTCACCGACTTCTATCGTCTTCGGAGTGATGTACACACAGTCAGAAAACAGCAAATTGCCTGACCTACAACACTTACGACTACGTGTGGTGTTGATGCTGAAGAGCTGTGGCGTACGACTGCCTCAAGCTTCAATGAAATCGAACTTGCACTTCAGCGATAGTATTCTACATAATGGACATCTCCCTATATGTCTCCAAAAGGCGATAAACCGGTGAGAGGCGAAAAAACTTGTTTTGCCAAGGAAGTTGCTGTTATCGCTGCAAGGAAAACAAGACGTCCATGTTAAACTATGAGTACTCCCTAATGCTCCATTTCATTTGTTATCTCAAAAGAAAAGGTATCAGTAACGAAGGGAAGTGACCGCGCCTGCTTGTTTATTTGATCGCAAGGTCGCCCCGGTGGCTCTAGGTGAGACTAAGGCTAACATCTCACATTCATAGAAAATTTTGCGCAATACAAGCCTAGCGACATCCAAGCTGAAATATAGCTGAGGCATACTACATTTTAGACTTTCTAGGTTAGGTCCACAGAAGAAAAGAGAGGGTTGTGACGAAAAAAAAATCAGTCGTCGTCGAGAACGACCACTTCGAAGAAGAGCGAACAAAATTCTATTTAACGCCGGAGTAGTATGCTAACAATTTGACGTGGTGCTGTGGGTTGTCCAGTGGTACTCAAGGACTTATCCACGAAGGAAGCAGGTTGTTTTCATGAATTTCAGCTGTGAAACAATATACAAAGATTAACAGCCTTGTACTTTGCTCAAAGCTTGGCGTTGATCAATCCCTTAGAGATGCACCATGAATTCGACTTCATTAAGCACCGTTTGGAGGTGACTGAATGTATATCTGGCCTTTACAATGACTCCTGGTGGTCTACAGATGCACCACGAGCTAGTCCTGCTTTCCTCCCAAGCAAGTTTGGTACCAATCTGCTGAATTTGGATGGATGGAAGGCTTGGTGAACCTGGGCATCGTGAATCGAATCGATCCCATGTGTATTGCAGGGCAACATCGAGCTCCGCGCCACATGCGCCCTTGTGAAGCAGCATAACAAATAAAAATTGTGGTGTGGTTCACACGATTATTTAAAGTCCTGTTTCAAGGTTTCCAAGTGTGGAATAGAAGTGCAATAAAAAAGTATAAGTGTAACTCGCCATAAGCTGTATGGCAGAGGATTTGAAAGAGAATGTCGTAAAATGTTTCGGTGACCTAATGCGATGTGGAGTACTCCAATCAATAAACTCGTTCCGTGATTAGTTTTATTCTGTGTTTCCTTTGTAAAACTTCTATCGATAGACAAAATCTCAATGGGTGGAAATTATTAGACTATATCCAATTAACCATGGATCTCCCTCATAGGAGGGATCTCGACAACCGGTTAGTCGCGAAGCTACGTGGGGCGTTCCAAGGTGGCGGATAAGGGTTAATAGCTGACGAAAGTGACCTTTGCTTTCCGGCGACGCAGGTGGATCCAGGGGACGGACTCCCTGTTTCTACTGCGCCGATTTGGCACATACTTTCTGTATTTGCTAGGCGTATTCATTAATGCGTGTGTGGGTGCGTTCTTGCTTCATGCTGATTGTATTCTACGAGTCAATTCGGCCAAAAGCCTGCAATCAAGTGACAGGGAAGTATATGGTAGGCGGTTAGGAGTCGCCTCCAGCAAATAAGCTCCATGTCCACTCTGGGAGAGCCTGGCAAGCCACCCGTGAGTATAACCAGCCCCCACGTTCAGAGCCCAGCAAGTTATACGTGGGTATCAAATATGCTAAATACATTTATACTTCGAAACCGGCTTTTGTTGAACCTCGGTGTGCATAATCAATATGTATTCTTTCTTTGATGAGCTTACACGAGGTTGATAAAAATATTTATTACCGGCTAACGTTTCGACGTCTTCGTCTTCATCAGAGCCGATGATCCGAGTCGATGGTCCACGCTTATTATTCGTCTCGATGTGGCGGCTTCGCCTTCGTGTCGAGTCAGGTCTTCCTCAGCGGTCCGTCTCATCGAAGGGGGCACACTCATTCAGTGATGCCCTTTTATACACGATGCTGATGGTAGATATAATGACAATATCCGTTGGTAACTACTTGTTTTTCTTCGGGACATATGTCATCGCGAACATCATGCAGAAGTCAGTGTTATTATCAGCTACCACAAAGCGTATTAATACTTGGAAACCGACTTTCGTTGAACCACGGTCTGCATAATCAATATGTATTCTTTCTTTGATGAATAATAAGCGTGGACCATCGAATCGGATCATCGGCTCTGATGAAGACGAAGACGTCGAAACGTTAGACGGTAATAAATATTTTTATCAACCTCGTGTAAGCTCATCAAAGAAAGAATACATATGCTAAATACAGTTTAAAAAAAACGGGCCTCATTCCCCTGACCCCGAAAGAGCCCTAATTTTGCAGCGTTGGGTAAGACAAATACGGAGAGGCTGCTAAAATCTCAGGGCCAATGGAAGCTGCCTGGATCAAGAACTATGGTGACGATCTGTACCTACAACGCACGTACACTTGCATCCGAGTCCTCGATAGAGGACTTGCTCATGCAAGCAAGAATGATAAGGTACGACGTCATCGGCCTGGCCGAGACGAGACGACGCCACCCATTCAACGCTGTCTATGACACTGGAGAAGAACTGTTCCTCGGAACATGCGACAGTAGAGGCGTAGGCCGTGTCGGCGTTCTCGTCAACACGAGTTTGTCCATGAACATCGATTCATTCGAACAGCTTACAACCCGAATCGGACGTTTACGATTAAAAAGATGTGGATAAACACCGACTTTCACAATCTTCGTCGTTTACGCGCCAACTATGACGAAGGAGAAGTCGAAGCGTTCTACATGGACTTGGAGAGGTTCTACAGAGAAGACCATACATCCTTCAAGGCCATCATTGGAGATTTCAATGCCAAGATCGGGCCAAGAAGATCGTCTGAGGAACGTCACATTGGGACCCACGGATTAGAATGCAACGAACAGGGTGTTTATCTCCTCTCAGGGGGGAACAGGGTGTTACTCTCTGAGTTTATCATGACGACCAAACCATTAATGGTAACAGAATACGATCGGCTCATTCAACACCTTCACGTTAACGCCATGAAAGCTGAGGGTTCGAAGGTCACCAAGAGACGTCTGTCTCCAGAAACTCTCGAGCTAATACGCCAGCGTGGACTCGCACGAGCTGCAGGCAACCGCGAACCAACGTCCGAGCTTGCGAAACAGTGCAGACAGGCGATAAAAGATCTTAACGAAAGAAGAGTAGCAGTAATGGTCGAAGCTGCAGAGGCTGAGAAAAGCATTCGCAAAGCCCGCCGAAGCTTCGCCAATTACAAGACCAAGGTGATTGCACTCCGACGCCCAGACGGAACAATAACAGCGTCCAGAAAGGCAATGGAGAAAATCATCCACGATTACTACTAAGATTTCTTCAATAGCCACGTCCATCTCCCGTCTTATGAAATAAAAGAGGATGGATATGTTGTACCACCAGTTCTCCCTTCTGAAACCCGACATGTCATCTCATCAGTGAAGAATCGAACAGCACCAGGTCCGGACAGAGTAAGACCAGAACATCTGAAGAACCTTCCGCCAGTCCTCGTATGCACACTGGCTCGGCTCTTTACACGTTACTTGTCTGAATGCAAGGCCCTACTCAGTGGAAGATTAGCAAGACCGTGTTGTTGTTCAAGAAGGGCCACCTACACGATATAGGCAACTATCGCCCAATCTGCTTGCT
>MQTX01000222.1:522179-552686 GCA_009735665.1 Angiostrongylus cantonensis | reverse complement strand
ACGGAACGAATATCTCCGAATGCTCCAGTTATGTCTATCTAGGTCAGGAAATCAATATGATGAACGACTTAGCTCCAGAACTGAGCAGAAGGAAACGAACGGCTTGGGGAGCTTACAAGAGCATCGAGGATGTAGTAAAGGGGATTCCTCGGGATGTCAAACGTACTGCAGGAAGACCACCGACCCGATGGCCAGAGTTCCTCACGAAAAGCCTAGAGGAAAGATATGATGCTCGACGAGTCGCTAAAGCGAAAAGAACCCACTAGGCTATTCTTGCACGCGATAGGGAAAAATGGAGGATTTACTGGCGCCCGCTCGAGTCACTCGACGATCAACGGAATTACAGGTGATCCAGGTGATATCCAATTAAGGGCGCGTGTGGCATAGTGGTTGGAAGCGCCACCGCAACACACACTTGGAATCCATTTCCCCGCCCATGGCCCACCAAGCCTTCCATCCCTCCGGGGTGGGCAATTGGTACCAGACTTGTCTGGGAAGATAGAAGCAATGGATTAATACATCGGCAGGCCACCGCGAGCCACTGTTAAGGCCAGATATGCATTCAATCACCTCCAACGGTACTTAGTGAAGTCGAATGCATGGCGCATTCCTCAAGAATTGATCAACACCGAAAGCTTTATCCTTTATCCTTTATTTACTGTCCACATTACTGCTTTATTCTTTATATCCAATTAATCAAAAGCGAAAATTAATATAGCACGATACATTTTTTCTTCCACCTTTGCGTCTTCCGCTGTTTTTCCCCTTTCAATGAGATAATATTTGCATTACCTTCCAGTCGAATATCAGGCCTTCACTGGCATAGTTCGCCACTTCGTTTAGAAACGTGTGCTTTACGAAAGCGTTCTCCAACTTCTCATTAACAGTATTAATCAGTAGTTGTTCGAAGCCATTGTTGTTATAGCGCTAAAGTGAACAATTCTGTGGTGGGTTACAAATTACATCATCTAAACAACTTGCCTCAATACCATAACAGTCAATGACGCTGATAACGGCATTATGGTCAGCACATTTGAAGTGTGACGAGATCCTATTCACAATCCAACTGAACAGAACTTCATAAAGAGTCATAGCTACAGCATCTCGGGTATCAAGAGCTTGACTCATGTTACATGCTGTTTTCGCAAAACCCTCATCCGTTTTCTGAAGCATGTCGAAATCATTTCACTTGCCGTTTTCCTAATTCGCATTTCACTAAGCATATTCCTCATAAAGTATAAAAAAATACATATCTGTTATCCAATTTGATATAAACATGATCAGAATAAACTTTAAGTTCTTGGCTCCCTTTAAATCAAGGCTCTCAAACCGCTCAATCATGAAGTCACATTGGGCTGGCCCAGCTTCTTTAACGGTTAAAATTGTAGAAAAGTAAGGGTGAACCAGCTGAGATACACAGGTGATTCATGTAATGGTCTCGCTCTATCAACAACGCTGAATGTGCTTTTACCTTCCATACACACGTACTCTTAACAATGAATGGAGTGCTGAGTACTTTTATATGGATCTAATCTTGCACCTAAATGAAGTCGCCGAGTAGAACATAACCATTTTGGGATCGCAAAAGAAATTAAGCGCTACATCTACACCGGTTGAGGTTGAAAAGTCATTCGTGAGTACACCATGCCGCAAAACAAAAGGTCTCAAGAGGTGCGTGTGGAATCTCTCCCATGAAACACATTGAATACTGACAGTCAAATGCAAGAAATATGACGGCTTTCAGGTGTGCTGAACCACTAGCGAACACTCGTATGCATCAGAGAGGAGTAAGAAGAGTTATTGATAACAATTTAATTAACTCGATGATTAACAGGACTACATTGATGGAATTAACAATCTAAGAAGCTTCATGGCCCATAATGCACAAACATACTATAATTTTTTGTGTGAAACATGGAACGAGGCGATCTATGTCCACATCAAGTAAGTAGGATGCCCACTTCAATTCGACATCATTTCCCAGTTCAACATAGTCAGATTCGCTTTGGATGTCCTGTAAGTGAACATTTTCAATGCTCTTTCTAAAACTATAATGTAAAATGGCTTCGTGACAATTCGTGATGCGACATTGGTGATAACAAATTCAAGGCAAAGCAAGCTTTTCTGAAAATGCTCCACCTCCTCTATGATTTTGCGAGGAAATCGGCATAATTTATCGTCGTTTTGAAACGTAACTAAGCAGCATGATTAAAAAAGTATAGAACTCTCGACGTTCATCAATTACTGGGGGATGCGCAACATATTCGAGTTCATCAAACATCGTTTAATGGAGACTGGATGCATATCAGGCTGTTACAACGACTCGCGGTGGTCTACCGATGTATCGAGCCAGTGCTGCTATCTTCCCAGACAAGCCAGATACCAATTTGCCGACCCCGTACGGATGGAAGGCTTGGTGGGCCATGAGCGCCAGGATCGACTCCACGTGTGCGTTGCAGGGCGCCCACGACCACGGCGCCACACGCGCAGTAGCGACACGATTAGTAGTACTAATACCTTAAAAATTTGAACAAACAGACCATTAATATATTTAACTATGCGAGAGTACTAAGAGGTGGTTCATTCATAGAAATTATTCTAACGCACCCTTCGCTGCCTAAAATACATGTTTCCAAGATGCAAAATAGTGGCTAGAATCCTGTATATGGTCTGTCGTTGTTCGTCGGAGAATCCGACAATATCCAGTGACGAATCAAGCCGTCCAAATTTGTTAAAGTCGTCCTGACCAATATTTCCGACCTTGCCCTGCAAATATCACTTTCGCGTTCACATCATTCTAACACGTTCGTCTCACTCAACAACAGTCATATATCGCCTGGTGTCATTGGTGCTCAGTAACCGTTTGCATTTCGCGATACGCTAAAAGTTTGCTTTAGTAAATAAACATTTCAAGATTAGTAGTGGTTCTACTTATTTTACTGGCTGGTTAAAAGATGTTCGTTAAATGTGCTCCTCATAGAAATAAAACGCCCTAATAACGGTTTCGAGCTGTCTGTGAACTGTGAGTAACAGCACTAACTTCCTCGCATACTTGAAATGCCCGTCCTCAGTGGTTGTGTGGGCCACTTCATAATCACCGTTTTTCGGAGTTTCGTTGGTTTAGCCATTGTTGTTACCCTGAGTCCCGTGGTCAGCCAGGCCAAAGTCTGCCCTAGGTCGTCACCACGAGAGGCAGTCGCTGCCCTTGTGGATCAGAAAGAGATTCGCCACCATGTGACTAGTTTGGTCCTGGAACGGTGACGAATCCTAGTGTTGGTTTACTCTTAGCTGGGTTTCTTGATGGAAATGCCGGATTCCTTATCAGATTGGGAGACCCTGCCAGAGGATGAATACCCCAGCTGTACATCACACCTCGACACACAGGAACACCTCCCAGCTATGATGAGGTGGTAAACAGTTGGGAAGGAAGGTGCGCTGAGAACGATGGTACGACTGAGGAGAATAAACTTTAACATCGGAGAAAGGAAAAACATCTTGTTGCTTTAGTAATTCTCAGGTCGTCAACAAGAAACGAATGCGAAGACTCGAATACGAATAGCATTACGGTATCTCGCTATCTCCATGACGAAGTACAAAAAGCATTATTAACACATACTCAGCGACGTGAATTCTACAGTAATTATTTAGTAGAAGGCACAGTGAACGTTACAGCCTTTATAGATTTAATTTTGCCTTCGCTAGTTTACCTTGGTACACAGAACTATTTTCGAGCAATGTACCTTATTTCAATGATAATTTAGCATGAGGTTGCTACCAAACATCCAATCGGCTAATGTTTAGACGACCTCGTGCTTCCCGAAGCCGATGAGCCGTTTTCATAAAGCTCTTATAATCAGTCGACTACTTACTCAGCATAGATATTGTAGTAGGCGTTGAGCGGGGAAAGCTGTGCTATTTCAGTTCTTATCGCCATGTATGGTTTAGAGGGGTTGGGTGCAAAAAAAAACCCGGAAATAAACTCAATGCACACAACGCACTTCCAAATGATGACAGCAAAGTGCTGGGGGACAGTGCCAACATGTAGTAAATAGTACAATATATACAGCTTATATCCTTATAGCGTTAGAGTGCCTTCTATAATTATGCAGTCTTCCTTAAACTATCGAGCCCTATAGTTATCGGAAGACTATTATTCATAGTGAAAGAACCAGAAATTTCGTTATGACATGAAATTTGGCGTCGTTCATTACGGGAATTGTGCAAATTAGGCGACGTCGCATACGTACTAAAGCAAGAATAATGACCTTTCGAGCTTTATAATTCATCCTAACATAAAGACGTGAACTGTCGAAACAAGTGGGTCCTGCGGATGAGAACTGGTTATGGAGCCAAAGAATAATTTCGAAATCGGGCTGCCCCAAAATCTTCTAGAAACCGTGCCGCATACCTTAAACTTCAATTCTTTCCATGAAACAGCACCACATGATAAATAGGCACAAATGACATTACTGGGATTCAAACAAAATCGACTCATGTTTAAAGAATGAAATAAAGAGAGAAAGGCGAAGCTTATGCCGTCGATCAAGCTCTAAGAGAACGTCGTGTATTCGACATCTTCAAGCATCGTTACCGGAAATCTAGTGCATAACTTGCCCACGCAGTCCTTCGCAGTAACCTGGCGATGTAACGAGCCAGTGCTTCTACCCTTCCAGAGAAGCCTGGTACCAATTTGCCGATCCCGGAGGGGTGGAAGAGATGGTGCGCCGACAGCGGACAAGATCGAACCGCAAACCATGTCAGTATCGCAGGGCACCTTTAACTACCGCATTATACTCGCCTAAGGGTCTACAGTTAAGTATGCTAAAAAAACTCTTGTTTTTGAATAGTATTGCTTCTACTAAGAGAGCGAGGATAGCACAGAGGTTAGTGACGCCGTCGACCAGGAACCAAAAGGCTCTAGTTCGATTCCCTCCTCAACGCACTCCCCTAATTGATGCGTGAACGCTCTAGTCCGGATATATCCGAGATTACCGGGAAAATTTACTCCAGCACCATTATACTACATCCATAAAAAAGGCGAAATTTTCAAGTTTTAGTTGAAACAGCATGTAAAATCTTCGAAGACCATTGTGAATGATGAATGAGGTCGACGAAATTGAATCGAGCGCAAGAAATGATGTGATCCGCACGGTAGATGTGATTACAGGTAATGTAAAAACAATCCTCCATCGAAATGTGTTATACTCTTGTGATAACACTAACCTGTGATAGATAAAAGAATTTCTGTTGTTCACGAATACCGTAGGTGGCTTTGACGTCGGATGGCATGCCAGCACATAATTCGTAGAAGACGTTGAAATTACGCTCGCCCGGTTTCTGCGAAACAACCCGAATTGTTTCCAGTGGTAGTGCATTATACACATTCAATCCGACAACGTGATTTCTGAAATATCTGTTCCTCAGTATCATTAATTATTTTAAATATATCAGACAATATTATCTTCGCAAAAGTTATCACACTTACTTCTTGTATAAGAATTCCACGTGATAACCAAAACGTGTTGCATCGTCATTTTTTGTGGTTTTGGCGCAACCAAAGCTGTTGAAGATGCTCTTGATAGCTTCAATCTGTTAATAGTCATCGTGTTAGACGTGAGTACAAAGCTTAAATTTATCCATAAAGCATTTCCATACACTGCATAGCAGAAGTTGATAGATTTGTTACTAAAGTGGTGAAAATGATATATGTACGATTTTGGGTTGTCGCACACAGTGACAGACAATGTGATAACGTTAAATAATGTCAAGGTAACCGTAAAAATACTAAGATATTTGTGAAACTCCGAACCGCAGCCTTCTGCGGTGAAAAACGAACGCGCTATTACCCTTACGGGAGGCTAACACGTTCACCACCACACTACACGACTCCTTCGTCTCGCCTGTCTCTCAGCAAGTTCTATCGATTGGTGCCATCAGCAATCACCCAACGAATTAACGGGATTGGTCTCAGAAGCCCAAATCATCACTGAAGCCAGTTGAGATGAGGCTGTGGTTGAAATCATAATGTATTTTTATTTGCTGCCTATTACAATTTTTCATGGCAGGGTATGGCCTTTATCACCTGCAGTCCCGTCCATCGTCGAGTGACTCGAGCGAGCGCCAGTAAATCTTTCCTTTTTCCCTGCCGCGTGCAACAGTAGTCCTGTGAGTTCTGTTCGCTCTAAGATCTCGTCGAGCATCATATCTTTCTTCTAGGCTCTTCTCGAAAAGCTCTAATCAACGGGCCGGTGGTCCCCCTGCAGTACGTTTGAAATCTCGAGGAATCCAGTCACTAACGAGTCTTCTCCATTGGTTGTCATCCAAACGCATTACGTGTCCGGCCCACCTTATTTCTGACTGTTTAATGTACAGAACGGCATCCTTAATTTTTGATCGTTGACGAAGGTCGGAGCTTCGGACACCACCCATTACTTGTTTGAAACGGGATGCTCCTAGCGTAGTTCTTTCGACTGCGTGTTTGATAACGCTGAGTGGTCTTCCATCCTGCTTAGGCAGTGACCAGGTTTCTGACGCATACGTTAGGGCAAGACTTACCGTTCTGTCGAAAAGATGGGCACGGAGTCGGGTGTTTTTTGTTCTCTTGACTACATCCTCGATGCTCTTGAAAGCTCCCCAAGCGGCTCGTTTCCTTCTGCCTAACTCTGGAGCTAAGTCATTCATCATAATGATTTCCCGACCTAGCTAGACATAACTGGAGGGTTCGGCGATATTCGTTCCGTTGTAGGTAAATGGAGCATGCGAAACCAATCCATTCCTCATAAACATCGTTTTTGTGAGATGTATTCAAAGACCGATCTTTCCAGAGGGTTTGTCAAAGTGGGCAAGCATACGTTCCGCTTGGCTAATGTTTGGTGTTGTAAGGGCGAGATAATCAGTAAACCGAAAATGGTGAAGCTGCAGACCATCAATTTTTGCTTCCATATTACCCTATTCCAATGTTCGCTTGACGTTCTGGAGGGTGGCAGTAAATAATTTTGGCTATATTGTATCGCCTTTCCTAACTCCTCTTTCGACGTCAATGTCAGGATCGCTGTAGAACGGTGATATCTTTGCTGCGAAATTTTGGTACAAGCCACGAAGAATTCTTTATGGCAGGGTATTCATCGAAATGCAACCACAATGAAATTAAGATATTTACAAAACTCCAGACCAATTGTGTCTGTTATATGAACCGAACCACTCAATTACTCTTTCCAGGGGCTAGCGGTTCACCACTACACCACGCACTTCCTATATCACTCTACCTATAGAGCAATAACACGGCAAAGGAGAAGGCTAGACGATGGACCGGCATCGTGTGGTGGTGAATGCGCTACTCCCCGGAAAGGACAATAGCGCATTCGTTTCCTACCGCAGACACCTGCGGTCTGGAGTTTTCCAAATACCTCAGCATCATTGTAGTTTTATTTCGCAGCATAACCTGCCATTAAAAAGGGTAGACAGTAAATAAAAAATGACGACAATTTCAGCAGCAGTAAGTTGTGTTAATAAGAATATTATGCTAACAACTTTACGTCTGCTTCAACAGAGCAGTGGCATATTGAAACAATGTTGTTAATATTCAGTTAGGTGGAACGGTGTCCCTCAGTACCGTCTGGCTCTCTTGGCAGAATCGAGCAAGCTGCATTTGCAACTGAGCAAAAGATATACGAAAAAGAATTGTTGGGAACAGCGCGCTTCTATTGAGCCTTGATTACCGAAGTAGTGACATAAAGCGAGCCAAACCTGTTTAACATCGATTTTACTATTGGGTGACGTCACTAGATATTTCATCACCTGAAACGCATTGAACGACTTTCCTGAGTTCGACTCGCCACTGAAAAGTTTTTCCTTAGTCAAATTATTAAAAAGAGAAAAACTGACATATCTTCCACTAAAAAGAACATTTCATTTCATTTCGAGCTAATATAGTGGTACGACAGTTTGTGATTTCTGTAAGTAAAATTACTACGTAAGCGAAATTGTAGCACGGACGTGCTGGTGTTCTTGAAAAGAAATCTTGCTTAAATGGCAAAATATAGTGAAGGTTATCCACCAGTGGATGCAAGCAAGAAATGGAATGTTTACCAGTTTTGTGTCTGATACCACGGAAAATTGAGGCATTACGGGAAAGGTGTCTCGTTCACGGAGAAGTTTTGATCCTTGGAAACACAGTAACCTGACTCATTTCTACTTCTACCCATAAATAATGGGCGCGAGTGGCGCAGTGGTTGGAGGCACCACTACGGCACTCCATCCCTCTGGGGTCGACAAATTGGTACCAGACTCGTCTGGGAGGATAGCAGCAGTGGATACATCGGTATGCCACCGCGAGTCATTGTAAAGGCCAGATATGCATTCAATCACCTCCAACGGTACTTAATGAAGTCGAATGCATAGCGCATCCCTCAGGAATTGATCAACGCCGAAAGCTTTATCCTTTATCCTTCATTACCCATAAATAAGGTGGACTGTGGAGCATATTGACATTACTTGATTTTATAGTATGTTTCCACTAATGATACACTAATATTCATTCCACTCTACCTGAAAACAATAGTTTCAGAATTGGAACCGTTCCGGATGTTCTCAACAGCACGTCTAGCGGGAGTGAAGATGTGCCTAGATAGTAGTAGTCCATAACACTATTAACTGTGAAATAGCCTTGATCTAGCATAGTTGGTGAATCAAATCTGATAAATCTGTACAAAGATTTCCTATGTTGAAAGCTGTACACATTGCTCATTTTCGTAACTTGCTCTAGATTCAAAAACTTTTTATCCCGTTCTGATCACTATTAGGGAAAAGTTAAACGATTACAGCAAGTAATTTGCTAGTGCGTTAAATCTTAGGCTCCGCAAAATTAGGGATTCTATTCGATAACTTGCGTTTTCATTTGTGTAAAGAGACAAAGCTCGAATAAATA
Source organism: Angiostrongylus cantonensis (assembly GCA_009735665.1). Classification (NCBI taxonomy): domain Eukaryota; kingdom Metazoa; phylum Nematoda; class Chromadorea; order Rhabditida; family Metastrongylidae; genus Angiostrongylus; species Angiostrongylus cantonensis. The sequence goes on along the minus strand of MQTX01000222.1, from coordinate 543,760 downwards.
GAAGAGATTTGAAAAACACTGAAAGCATGCTTTATAAGCAAAACATTTTAAGAAGTTGTCCCAGGCTACAAAACCGGATGTTATCCAGAGGCTAAAAAAGCATTCGATTTGAACATTTCTTATTTTCATCCTATAATCTTCAAAGTTTTAACTTAAGCGAAGAAATCCTTTTGTATCTCAGAACTGAAGGCAGTAATCTCCGTATTCAAAATCTTCCTAAGAGGATCAACACCTATAGTTCCTGTTGAAGAAGAATCATATTGAACTGCAAACACATACGCATATTTATTTGATTGCTGGTATTGTGAAACAACCGAATAGTCATAGATCTTGTATTTTTCGAATGGATTTATAGCCAACAGCACATCACCGACATTAGTCTGGAAAATAATAAGATGTTCCATCTTCTTTAAAAAGAAGGCTCACTAGCTTAGATAGTTGACTAAATAATACACTTACATAGATTCTTTTATTGTTAAAACGCTCCTCGATGGCTTGAAGAACGTAGGTTTCACTGATTTCACTAGAAAATCACCATGACATAGAATAGATTATTTAATTCTATGGAGAAAGAAAAATACCAACATCATTAATGAAAGCGCCATTTTTCTTAAAAAAATCCGAACTAGTAGTTTTCATTGGAAAAAAACCGAAATGATTAAAAAAAATGTTGAAATCGGTTAGAGGAAGTGGGCCAACTAATCGGACGACAGTTGTGAGTTTTGCCGACTCTCACTATCAGACCTAGTTACTGCTAGTCGACCGAAATATTATTAGGCAAAATAAGATCTTTTCAAAAAAAAACCTTGTAGTCCAAAAGGTTGAGAAACGAACTCAAAGAAACATCAAATTTCAAAAAAAAATCGGTGTCAAAAGCACAAAACTTCTTGTAAAATTGCTTAGATGAACTTCACAATAGGAATTTGGCTATTGCACCTGAGTAGCTTACCGAATAATAAACGAAGGAAAAAGAAATGAGATCAATATAGAATGAACTTACGTCAGGTTTAGAAGATTCTCGCTCATGAGGGCATTGTTTGTAACCATTTGAAATTAGTGGAACCGATATCAATTTCGAAACCTTTACCCTTTCTAAAAGAATAATGAAAGTTTTTCCCAGAAAAATTGCATGAAAACCCATGTAGGGACATAAAGCACATTTAATACCTAATCATAACATAAAATTCTTAGTTAGAGTTTGGAACGCGTTTAAATAACGGCGAGAAACTTTGTTTCGAGAGCTGTAGATGTCATCGAAACCCCCAGTAGCAAAACAGTAGTTCCTCATTCTTTTTGGAAAATGAAATGCCTATTTCTATTCATCGACGATTACTCTCACAATCTCTCTCAACAATTATTCGCTTTAAATAATTTTTGATAGCTTATTTTACAGTACCAGATAAAAGATCGCAGTGGCTACCGAGGTCATGCACTCTATCCGCACTGCACCTATTGTTACGACCACGCCATGGGAAAGGAGCCTATTCGTTCCTGCGAAGGAGTAGTACTCAGCTAAGTTGGCACTAGTCAGTACAGTGGATGAATAGATAATATGTAGACAAATTGTCTGCCACAGTAATAGAAATGCTGGTGCAAATGTTCGAGGAACGGCTTCTTTCTTAATTTAAATAGATAACTATTCATAGATAACCCAACTAACGGTGAACCGTCTCGCTTTGGCTAGGAGGTGTTTCTAGGTGTCCGGCTGTAATGTACGGCGAAAGAATTCATCCCACCTGCAGGGTCTCTGAAGCTGAGAAAGACTAATATTTTCGTTTTGAAGCTGAGCAAGGAGTAAACCAATACTAGGAATGAGCACCGTGCTTCTATCAAACTGATCGGATGGTTGCAAATCTCCCTCTGATTCACAATAGCGGTGGCCACATAGGGTAGTGTAGACCTGAGAGAGGCATCTGCTATGGTGGACTCGGGACTCCAGGGAACCACGATGGCTAAACCAGCAAATTTATAGTGAAATGGAAATGATGCTGGAGCCCTCATAACCAGTGAAGATAGGCTTTCCAAGTGTTCAACTAGCTATTTATAGATTCTGGCTTCCTTTCTCATATGGACAATATCCTTAATTTTATCAGAGAGCTAAAAACTGCTCTAGTTCGAAGGTACGCTTTTTTTGCTTGCATTTAAAATCTACAAGACGAGATTGAGGCACGATTTTGGGTTATGCTATTAATATGTGTATATATACATGTATGCATGCAAGAGAAGAATAAAAGTATATACATATATGTATATATATATATATATATATATATACATGCATATATATCCCAGTTACGGATAGGTTAAGGGTGTGGCCAAATGAATAGATATATCTAAGAATATCGTATCGCGGTGCCGGATTCTATACCATATAATAGAATGCCGATGAACGACTGTGACTACAGCCGATAAAAACGAGCTAAACTGCTGATGGAGCGAATTATAGCACTGTAAGCTTTAAAAAAAACAGCGATGCCAACGAGATCCGTAAAGCATGTGATTTGTGATTTAGGCAAGTACAAACTTTTGGAACTGTGAAGGAAAATTCTTGTCCACCAAGAAATAATCACGCCGATTCACCAGAGAAACAAAAACTATTTGAAAGCATTACGGGAGTTCCCATTTTTTTCACCAACGTCCTACTTTAAGTTAATTCACACATAGATAACAGCAAATAAGAACAAAACAAGGTGTTGGTACTGTACTTATGTGCGAGTTTAACTAGTAGGGAAAACGGTACGCGTACAGAATAACGGAGATACAGTAATTCTAAGATTGTCACACTCAATCTCACTGATATTCTCCTACACATTAATTTCAGGAGATTTCTTGATGTGAACTCTGAACAAGTCTCAACAGCACAGTATGGAAAAACACTCAATGAAAGCCCTTGAAGAAATTAACATTCTGTGGATTTTGGGATAAAACATAACTCAAAATTCATAACTGGACAGTACACCATAGTTTTTTTAATCATGATAAAATGACGCACAAAGATACACTAGATTCATTTTGACTTTGGCCGATGTTTTGGCCCACTTTAATTTCGTTTTTTCACCGGAATGGCTCAGGCTCATCAATCATACCCAAGTTGTAGTAATGAAAAACAATCTAGAGCCAGGGTTACGGTTAAGTCATCAGGGCATTTATATGATAAAACATCCTTTATCTTAGCCTTCTTGCTACAATATTGTCAAAATGACCAACATATGTGAATTTTTGCAGCACTAACATACTGGTGATAACGGTATGTTATTACTCTACTAACGGTAGTCGTGCTATATTTAGATAACTACAAGTGTAGTATGAATGAAAACTTTTATAGAATGCCATTTTAGATGGTAAAAGGAAGGATTGATAAAATTCGAATCAAAGGTGAAGGTGTTAAGAGAACAACGGAACGCGTACGAGCGAACAACGGCTGCTGATGACATCAATCTGCAACGAGGGCAGCAACACTGACGGAGCGCACTGTATCGTCGTCGAGAACGCGTTCCGCATCCGCGGAATGCTCAGCGCCGTAACCTCACAACCCAAAAACCCCATAGTGACCTACAGAAAACATCCCTAGCATCAACGACTGGTTCGTCGTTCTGCGTTGTCCACAGATCGTTCAGTGTACACAGCGTGTCATGGAGAACATCGACACGGAATTAGAAACGTACAGAAACAAAGGGAATCGAGAACATTTAATAAGTGCCTTTAATAACGAGCGTAGGAACAACATAGTTTAGTTATCTCCCAAAGGATAAATACGGTAACTACTAACAGTAACAAAAGCAGCAAAAGTATTAGTAATAACTATAAAAATAACGACAAACAAACACAAACATTTAATACATTGCTTAAAAAAACAATCGAAGATGGCGATGCCTCTGAATGAAATTTCGCCGTTCTTTCTGTGTGTTCTTCTCTTACATCACCATCAAAAGCTTAATTTTTGATGCATGAAATCGGTTTAAGTAGGCAAGAAGTAAGAACCTAATTTTTTTTGTGCACTACAATGACAGTAATAAAAAGTCCTCCAATAATTTCAAACCAATACAAATAACATGAAATTTCTTATTTGCTGGAAAACACGGTGCAATCATTACCGATCACATGCGATGTGATTGCGGAGGGAGCGTGTGGCACAGTGGTTGGAGGCGCCACTGCGACACGCACGTGGATTCTATCCCTGCGCCAATGGCTCACCAAGCCTTCCATCCCTCCGGAGGCGGCAAATTGGTACCAGACTTGTCTGGGAGAATAGTAGCACTGGCTCGATATATCGGTAAGCCAACGCGAGTCATTGCAAAAACCAGATCTGCATTCAGTAACCTCCAAGGGTACTTAATGAAGTCGAATTCGTGGCGCAGCCCTCGGGGATTGATCAACGCCGAGAGCTCCATTCTTTTTTATCCATATGCGATATAAATAAAAAAAAAGAGTTGCTACAGCGGAAGTCAGTGGTTCCGCAGCCTTCAAGTGATAGCTTGTCAACCGGAAGTGTTGCCACAACAGAAAAGAGAACGTTAGGGCTTTAAATTTCAGGAATTTTCAGATGAAAGAGAGAGACTGGGAGATGCTTTTTAAACAAGATTTTTTCCAATATCAAATTTGTAGAGGAATCGTGTCGTTGAATAATAGAAACTACGTATTCATGATCTTATTTTTATAACAAAAATGTAATACAAAATATAAGAACAGCGCGTCAAGACTGATAGCGGTAGTCGACTGGACCGGAGAATTTCAAGAGAAATTGATAGAGGAGAAATAATGATGGGAAGGCAGAATGTTGCAATCTGAATCGGAATCGTAACACTCCTGATACAGTTTTTAGTAAAATATCGTTCATCTTATCGGAGTGCAGAATGGAAAAAAAATACAACGGCGTTTCTAGAAAGAAAACTTTCTTGTGAAACATAAAATGCATGCAAATGAAATTCAAAATGAATTTCGCCATTTACATTGGAAATACCGTAACACTCAACAGTCTGTGGGAGGTATCCAATTCCAGCGAAAACACTCAGCAAGGTAAAACAAGTTGTAAACCTTTCGTAACATTAAAAGAGATATGAAACCAGTTGAAAACAAAATTTACTATGAACTGTTGTTTAATGTACGGCAATACAATAAAAAATGAGGAAAATGTGAAAAAAGGGAAGAAAGGGGAAAAGATAAGAAGAGGTGAATTGGGCAATTCTCCTTCATTACCACAATCTGTACAGTGGCGTTAGACTATCAGTGAACGAAGAGGTTTATGACTACCTTATTTACAGGTCGGGTGGAGGAGGCGTAGTTCAGATACCGCAAATATCGCCAGATTTTTCACCGTAGTGAAGCAGAAGAAGAAAATCATTTACGATTGCGTTTCGCCGATTTTTTGAACAGTGCATCAATTGACTGTGTGGCACTATTAGATTAAAGACATAATTACTTGTTGTGCTCAAGATCTCTCCAATATTTTATGTACTGGGTGGCTTTTACGGTCATCGGAAGTAATAATATTTTAGACAAAGTCGCTGAAGCGAGAATGATTCGTCATTTTGAGCTTCATCAGTTCAGATCCATCCCGTTCCTCACTAACTGCAGTAGTAATTAATGAATATGTATTCTTTTCTTGATGAGCTAACACGAGGTTGATAATAATATTTATTATCGGATAACGTTTCGACGTCTTCGTCTTCATCAGAGCCGATGATCCGAGTCGATGGTCCACGCTTGTTATTCGCCTCGGTGTGGCGGTTTCGTCTTCGTGTCGAGTCAGGTCTTCTTCAGCGGTCCATCTCCTCGAATGAGGCACACTCATTCAGTGATGCCCTTTTATACACGATGCTGATGGTAGATATAATGATAATGTCCGTTGATCGCTGAAACAAGTTGTTATCGATGATACCGAGATATTTGCAAAACTCCAGAACGAATAACAAGCGTGGACCATCGACTCGGATCATCGGCTCTGATGAAGACGAAGACGTCGAAACGTTAGCCGATAATAAATATTATTATCCACCTCGTGTTAGCTCATCAAAGAAAGAAGACATATTGATTAAGCACACCGAGGTTCAAGGAAAGTCGGTTTCGAGGTAATTAATGAGTTGGCAACAAATTTGCATGTGAAGAATAAATAACTCATTTATCAGTGATCTGATGGTCAATGCTTGCTCATCCACGTCTACCACACAATCACTGTCATAGTGGATTTGTGTGTATAACTCTCGTGTCAACCTGAGAACAGTCGACTTCTCGTTTAATAAAGGTGTTAAGGACCCAATGAGCGTGGTTTTCCGTTACGTGCCCAGACAGTAGTACCAGACGTTCGCAATTCTTCACCAAAACTACTATCTGACATTTTAACTTTTTATTTATTGCCTCCTATTTCTAAGGGAGGATAGGTTGCGAAATATAATTCCAATGATGCCGAGATATTTGCAAAACTCCAGAACGAAGGTGTCTGCGGTGGGGAACCAAAGCGTTATTACCCTTTCCGAGGACTAATGCGCTCACCACCACGGCATGCGGGTCCTTCGTTTCACCTGTCTCTGAGCTCGTTCTATCGATTAGTGCCATCAGCAATTACCCGTCGCTATCGAGATTGATCTGTGGGCCCAAATCGGCAGTGAATATATTTAAATTTCTATTTAAGTTGAGGTTGTAGTTATAATCACAATCTTAGTTTCTTATTTACTGCCTACTCTCATTAACGGAAGGCCAAACGAAGGATCGGTAATACTGTCTTCGTAAACACGCTTGTCCTCGCAGAGGGAAATAGCGCGTTTGTAGCAATAGCAAACTGCTGACACCTGCGGTGCGGAGATTTGCAACTATCTCAGCATCATTGAAATTATAAAGCTTAAAACGATAACGCTTTCGGCGTTGATCAGTTCCTGAGAGATGCGCTCTGCATTCGACTTCATTAAGTATCGTTGGAGGTGACTGAATGCATATCTGGCCTTTGCAATGACTCGCGATGGCCTACCGATGTTTCGAGCCAGTGCTGCTATCCTCCCACACAAGTCTGTACCACTTTGCCGACCCCGGAGGGATGGATAGCTTGGTGAGCCACAGGCGCGAAGATCGATTGCACGTTTGTGTCTCAGTGGCGCCTTCAACCATTGCTCCACACGCGCCCTCATTGAAATTATACTATTTGATATTTGCAAATCGGGGGAGCTTGCTGGGTTTCTATTAGGACTGGCCTATTAATCCTGCTACACCTGCGAAAAGTCTACTGAACAATCGGAAATGATGTGCCGGAATCAATTAGCGAGTGGGCGTTTGGTAAAAACATACATAGCGGTACATATGTAGCGCAGTGGTGGTTCGAGGCCCCCTACAACACGGACGTGGGATCGACCTTCGCGCCCAAGGCTCACCAGGCTATCCATCCCTCCGGGGTCGGCAAAGTGGTACAGACTTGCTGTCTGGGTAGAGGGAAGCACTGGCTCGATACATCGGTAGGCCATCGCGAGTCATTGCAAAGGCCAGATATGCATTCAATCACTTCCAACGATACTTAATGAAGTCGAATGCATGGCGCATCCTTCGGTTGTTGTTCAACTTCGAGAGCTTTATCTTTTTAACCTTTTATGTTTGGTAATGAGGAAAAAAAAAATCGGACAAATAAGAGGAAAGAGCTCTTGGCATTGATCAATCTCTGAGTGAGCGCCATGCATTCGACTTCACCAAGCATCGCTGAAGGTGATTGAACGCATGTCTGCCCTTTACAATGAGTTACGATGGCGTATCGATGTATCGAGTCAGTGCTGCATGCTCTCAGACAAGTCTGGCACCGATTTTTGGACCCGGTAGGGATGGAAGTCTTAGTGAGCCTAGACTCAAATAAGTTGGAAATACGAATAGGCAGGAAATCACGAGGAGGAGAGAATAAGATGGAGCAAGAATAATGGTTCGTCCACAATATTTTAACTATGGTCGTTTTTCCTCGATGAATCGCAAATCATCAGGTTTACAGGAATAAAAAGAGGGTTTATAAGCTCTCTAAAGTCTTTTTCTGGTTCTGAAACTGATTCAGCAAAGAGATCCAAAAAACCCATTCATTCACTTTAAAAAAAACAACATCAATCAAACCGTGCCATCTCATTCTAATCGTCTGTTTGAAACTGAAAAAAAAAACTGAAACAACGTTGAAAATCTCCACCTGTTTCTATTGGAAACTTCGTCTAAAGGAAACCTAATGTTATATGAGAAAATGTGATAATGATGAAATCCATCAATAGATTTTAAAGACGAGATCCGTTTATAATAACTTTTCTTCCAAGCGCTTATTTACAATGTGAAAAATTTGCAAGTTCGAAAAATCCACTTTGAAAAATCAGTCATCCGAAGAAAAACTGAGTAAACAGGTTTTCCATTTGAAGGCAAAAAATCCCATTCTCAGCAGATTTGACAATTTAAGAACGATCGGCGAATCAAAACTGAAATCGTGACTCCAACAGTTGGATATGAAACGACGAACGGAACGAGGGCGTAGAGGGGAACCGCAGAGCGGTCGATGGTTGATTACAGTGACAGTGAGATGGTTCATGGCCACCATTGTCGCCATCTCCTACTATCACACAAAGCAATAGCCTTCATCATTGTGTGACTGTGTTGCCATCCAATCACTCAACAATAGTTGGTGGACTGACTATACGACAGTTATGTAGGCCTCTAAATGACTATTTTGTTTTTAAGACAGATAATTATCTGGCGTATGGCGGCCATCACTTATTTACTTGTACTACTACCGAGATAAAAAGTAGGAATTTATTCAGAGAAAAATTTCACAAAGAATACGAATTGTTTCTTGTCATTGTGGAACTACAGCGCTATGATAAAACTACGCAAGAAGAAATAGTAATGAAGCGATCAAAATATAAACCAGGACTGTACCAAGAGAGGAAGGTTGGGGACGAAATCTAAATGTACATGACCGATCTTGAACGTGGCTCCTGAGTACCCCTGTTTCCGCTATTCACCTAAAGAGAGCTCCGGTATTGAACCATTTTATATTTTTAATCACCGGTTTAATGAAACTGGTGTGAAACGTCGCGGCAATTTAGACATGACCATCCAAAAGCAAATATGATAGAGATAGAAACTTCTAATCGAACGTGGAGCAAGCAGGCTTTCTTCGGCACGACATTGAAGATAGTTCAATCGTACAATTTCTATTCAAAAATAGCAACACAAAGATTTTTTAAAGAACATTTCCTCTAGTAGAAAGGACCACTTTTCCCGCTTTCGTCCTCACTGTTTCTCGGTTTCGCGGAGATGTCGGCATTCTGTCAAATTTTCACTTACTCATGACAACATGATGTGTGTCCATATCCAATCGCGCGTTATCTTCTGCACGATTTTTTTTCAAAATGTCCTTGAACATCGTAAAAAGGCGTTGCATAACTGGTTCATTTTCTTTCTATGTTTCTAAATTTGATAAGAAAAACGAAGTTTGAGTACGTTTTGTTCATACATGAAGACGCAGCTTTCATAGAGGTTGCTGTTTAACTAACTATCAGTTTCGAACGACTCACGCAAGCAGCACTAAAGTTTCCATCCTTCTCCGGAGCTTAACAGAGCCGGTCATTGAAAATATTTTTTGGAAAAGATAAATTGCTTTTTAAACTTTTCCTTGGTGCAAGGGTATTTACGTACGTAGGGTATACGTAGGGTGTCGCTTCTGTTACAGGTCTGGATATAATGATGAGATCGCGATGAACAGACTAACGCAGTATAACAGAACTGCCTAGCTAACACAGCATCGAATAACATTTTAAGACCAACACCTTCTAAATATTCAGCGCTGACGACCTAGTGTATCAAGCAATCCATAGCAAAACATAGCTATGTCGCTCATTAATGAGCAAGGTTCACGAATGGTGATGAAAGAATGATGACAGACACCACTGGAATCCAACTTCCGAAAGCTTTGAAAGTGGAAACGCCACAAAAATCTGTGTTACAAATGAGTGCTCAATCAGTAGATTTACCTAGTTCGAGTGGATTCTTCAAATTGAATTGCAAAAAATAATGCTAGTGGGGGAAAAATTTGTACTTAGCACTTGCATAACTCATTTTCACAAGAATAGTAAGACACAATTTCTGGATCACGGAATGATCTAAGCAGACTTCAGAACGCACAAAACAGACGGTTTTCATGGAAAGGCATCGAAAGGATCAGTGCTCGCGAAAGCACGGAACGAAGAGGAAACTGAACTCGCTATTCGTCAAGCCTAAATCACTATTCTTCCGAATTCTTTTGTAAAATCAAACAAATGCCTTCTTCATGGGTTTTTGTTCTTTTTCATAAAAAGATGAAAAATACCAACATTAAGGAAAACCCACATACCATTATAAATTGACATCTATCAAGCTTGTTTTGGAAAGACACCGTGATGGACAGCATCGATGAGGAATACGACAGGATCGCCTACACTCCATGTGTTGCCGGTTGTGTTGGAAAAAACCGAGGGTCAGACTAGTTACAGGCAACCACTAAATTCGACTTGAACTTAAAACGTTCCGCAGAGAAGATCGTAGAATGAAAACAACAGCGTCGTCATCTGAGGCTGCCGAAGCTGGAAGACCATCCTCAATTCTTGCGGAAAAATGCGCAATTACAATACTAAGACTGGTTGGTTGAAACCACTATGATATGCAAAAGAGGTGTTTATAAGGCATCGGAAACCATCACCCACTCTGCCTACTAGCGACAGCCTCTCTTCTACAAGCTTTATACTCGATTGATCTACGACAGAACTAAGACAACACGGAATAGAAGAGAACAGAAAACGGCTTACGAAAATGTTTATCATGTTGCATTATAAATCCGAGACCCATTCAAGTATCTTAAAGGTAGAAGTTTCCACTTTGCCTTATAGTCATCGACATTGTTCTTCGACACAGCTCAGGCAGAGATAACGAAATCGCATTCCCTACAATGCAACTTGCAAGTGTAATTCTATCGTTCAGCAAATACTGGATCGAAGTAGAAAGATGGCTTCCACTATCTTGCTAAAATTACCGTCGCTCTCGAAAACGACTGGCGAAAAATTGAGCGTGATGAGATTGAAGTGAAAGCTGATGGCTGGCAGTACTGTCATCTTCGTTTTGTTGATGAAATGATTCTTGTGTCATCAAAGACTATTTACGTAAAAACATTATTGGCCGATTTGGATAGCATTCATTGAATGAGGTCGAATTAGCCCTAATTTAATGAAAACGATGTTCATGAGAAATGAATTCGTTCATGAGGCGCAATGATAATAAACGGAACGAATACCTTCGAATAATGCAGCTGTGTCTATCTGGGGTAGAGAGCCAAACATGATGAAGGATTTGGTATCTAGGCTTAATATGAGGGAAGCAAAGGTAGCCTTTGGTCTGCTATTAACCCCCTATCCGCCACCTGGGGACGCGCCACGTAGCCTTGCGACTAACCGGCTCGAGATCCCTCATATGAGGGAGATCCGTGGATCCTTTATTGTGTGTGTCTATCTGGGGTAGAGAGCCAAACATGATGAAGGATTTGGTATCTAGGTTTTAGATGCTCAAAAGAGCCTACACGCATCATCTGCAAGATGGATAGGCTTCCGAAAATCCTTAATTGTGCGAAAATATGAACCGCCCATACATCACGTTTAAATTAGAGAGGTTATCGATGCTTTCGCTAATTGGTCATAGCAGCGAATAACACTGTAAACCAATCTGGGGAAAAATAATGAGAACGTAGGTGAGCCTCCTCCAGCCTCCTCCCTATGTAAATGTTTCGCTGATCCGATGGACACGTTCTGACATTTGCGGATCTCAAAACTTCGGCACAGAACGAATTTTTTTAAAAAAACACTGATCAACTAGTCGCGGCAGTAGATATTTAAATTGGTCCCTTAGCAATGCCATTTTTCCGGAAAGGCAACAAATCCGGACAGATCAATTCCTACAAGAGCAAACCACTTTGCTCACGCTCCTCCTGACCGCTTACTTTGGCATTAATGAAGAACAGACGAAATGAAATGCATCCTTAATGATTACCGCTTAGTTTCAAGTCACAGCAAAAACTGCGTTAGTATGTCATCATTTTCCTTCCTTTTTTTACATAGCAACATGAACTACAGTGGTTTACCCCTATAGTAATGCCTATGGAGAATGTCTCCAGAGCTCTAATTGGAAAACTGTGTTACGGCTAGACCCACAGCAATACTTACCTGGAAACTTGGATGGCCTGTCTTAACTGGTTGTGCGACCCTCAGCGTAATCACCATTTTTCGGAGTTTTGGTGGTCTAGCTATTATGCCTTCCTGGAGTCCTGAGGTCGGTGTAGCCAAAGTCTGCCCCACGTCGTCACCACCAAAGGTAATTTCTGCTTTTGTGGACCAGAGTATGATTTGCCTCCATGCGACTAGTTTAAAACCAGAACGGTGGTAAGTCCTGGTATTGGTTTACTTTCCGCTAGGTTTCCTATTGGAAACGCCTGACTCCTTCGCGGCTTGGGAGACCATGCCGAGGAGAAGAATGCCTTCCGTGTACATTGCAGCCCAACGCCCAGAAAGACCTTCAAACAACGATGAGGCAGTAAACCGTTGGATAGACCAGCAATAATAGTTAAAACTACTTTCGCGATAAAAATTGAATTATTTCTTTTGATTTTCGCATTGGGAAAATACTTGGACGTAGAGCTCAGCCCCTCAAGAACACTGTGTAATAAACATTTGAGTGATTAACAATATGGAATAATGAAAGTCTTGAGACAGAATTAGTAATATTATTACCCCCCGCCCCCGTAAAACTTTCGTATCCACCCCTTTTACATGAACTCCACCACTTGTCGATTAGCACGAGGTGCGAATGATAAGTTTCCATAAGCATGTTGTGGCACGTAAACATGTGGTGGAGAAAACAACGAAACGTTATCACATGGTGGGTATTTAAGATGTTGCGAGTTAGATTTTTATTCATTCTCCAGCATTCTTCGCAATCTCCAGGCATGCAGCTTACGAAGGTGGGTCTATCAACCGCCAGAGTTTGACAAAACACCTACCTTTTGTTGTAAACTTTTGAGTTGATATAAAACAACAGCTGTGATTTTTCCTAGTGTGAAAGCTCTGTCATAGTGATTTGGAAACTCCTTAAATTTTAAGATGATCAGCACTCGTCTACTAGCCGTCTACGTCTTGATGGCTTTCCTACCCTTTTGTTCAGCCGCACTGAGGTATGTCCCAGCAGCACATGAAGAGAGAGAGGTTCGCTATCTCAGAAATTTATATTTTTGAGGAAATCGTTTGTTGTGTGAGGCCAATAATTACAGCGGATCTCGGTCATTTGCAAACGATGGAATGAAAGCTATTTTCTAACAGTCTGGATCAGCTACTCGTCTCTACTAACGTTATTTTTTAATGCTTTTTTCAAATAAAGTTTTCGAAGTAAAGCACTATTGCATTCGAACCCTTAAAATATCTTTACACATTGAGAAGTTCCTTAATTTCCTGACGCTTTGATTGCAATTCATGGCTAAGGACAACACCCCCTCACGATAATATCATGTTTTCGTCATAGTGTGTTATGCTGGTACATCTTGTAATGGTACCCAGGATCGACTTTCTATTAACCTCGGCATTGGATTATGAATTCGTCGTTTTCTCTCATAGCAATCGCGAAGTTGTTAAACAGCATACGTTTACTTCCATACAATAACACACATACAACACAATCGTAGCTGACGTTTCGGAAGAATCGCCTTCTTCAGAGCCGCTTTTTTCATCTGTCTTCCACAGAGGAAGAACAGCCGCTCAGAGTCCCATATGGCTAACGATTCTGTTGTATGTGTGTTATTGTATGGAAGTAAACGTATGCTGTTTAACAACTTCGCGATTGCTATGAGAGAAAACGACGAATTCATAGTGTGTTTTGTTATCAGTTTAAATAAAAACGACCTAAAGCTAGAATACCTTGCGATAAAGGTCAAATTCTACCGTTATGTCCCTGATCTTTCGCCAAGTGAGTGGGGGCGAATATATCAACGAAACTGGTAATTCGTTCTTTAAAAGTGCACCATAGACCCAAAGTCAGGGAGAACTCATTGGGCCCACATCGGGCAAGAGATATAACGGAGAAAATTTTGAAAATGAAGCGTCATCCTCGCTCAAGAATCTGAAACTTTGGCTCAAAAAACTCATGGGTCATTCTGGATGAATACAAAAAATCCAAAATGCACCACTCTCCAGAATTCCTTGTGATAACGTGCTACTTCAAGCTGGTCTTTTTATGTGACCCGGGAACGCTCCCAATCCATCTAGGTGTTTCAGCAATTGCTCGATGTCCATCACCACTCTATGTGGTAGGTCTAGAATAATAGGTGAAACAATTACAAAAAAAAACAATGAGTCCACTTCTTAAGAAAAGGGTGACGTCGAAATATTTGCCAATAATGTGAGTGTATAAAAAAGGTGTTTATAAGTGTCTAGTGCAGTAAATTATATGTCAATTCATTTTTTGAAGAACGCGCAAACAAGACGCTTTCAGTGTTGGAGTTGCAGACCGCTTTAGTTTTTGTTTCTGTTAAACCAGCAACGTTGGTCAGTGTATTAAGACAACACTGGGCAGCATCTCTGCAACGTTCTAAATTGTGGACAACTATTAGATTCCGGGGCGCGTGTGGCGCAGTGGTTGGAGGCGCCACTGCGGGGCGCACGTGAAAATGCGCCCATGGCCCACCAAGCCTTCCATCCCTCCGGGGTCGGCAAATTGGTACCAGACTTGTCTGGGAGGATAGCAGCACTGACTCGATACATCGGCCGGCCACCGCGAGTCATTGTAAAGGCCAGATATGCATTCAATCACCCCCAACGATGCTTAATGAAGTCGAATGCATGGCGCATCCCTCAGGGATTGATCAACGCCGAGAGCTTTATCCTTTTATTAGATTCTGCAAATGTTCGCTTACAAGCTCCACTTTATTTTCTTCTATAAACAGGAAATTTTGAGTTGGTGGAGCACTTCCATGTGTGTCTTTTGGGTTCTTATGTCAACGCTCGCATTTTTTAAGGGATTGAATACGCAAGATCTGGTAATCAAAGCAGGCTAGTGTTCCCTAATATGCCATTCTAGCATATCATTTTATCTACTGTTTGTTAATTCCTTAAAGGCAGATATTATGTGAAGCGCACTAAAATAATTCTGTGACATTTGTAAAACTAGGACCACAGGTCGGATTGGAAACAGCGATTATCCTTTCCAGAAGCTCAAGTATTGCCAAGTGAACTACTGAGGTCTTCATCTTTCCTTTCTCTCAGCCTGCTTTCTACCCTAACAGTGCCACTAACTATCATCCATCAACGGGTATTATCTGTTAACCACAAGATAAAAACAAAACAGAAAAAAGCAAGGCAAGGCATTGAACCAAACAAAAAACAAGAAGGACGACGACATACGTCAGTTAGATGCAGGAATTCCTATCATTTATGAAGAGAAAATTGTATAGCGAAATATCGGTGGTGTTGGATTTGGTGCGCTAACATCAACTTTCTGTCTAGTCACCTAACACGAAATCTAGTAGCCGCTGTAAGGCATTTTTCGTCTTCAACTTTCGCAACAAAAAAGTCAGTATCGTCAATTAATAAGCACCAGCTAGCTAGTAGAACTAGTGAGTGCAAAGTAAATAGGCCCTACAACCTGTTAGAGCAAGCAATTTGCAGCAAAGTATTCTGCTCTATATTCGTTGCCAACTACTTCAACGCCAGAATAGGAGAAAGAAATAAAAACAAATACTTTGACACTTGGATGGTCTATCTTCACTGGTTGCTGAGGCTCCCGCATAATTTCCACTTTTTCGGTTTGTGCTGGCTTAGCCACTGAGGTCTCCTGGAGCCCCTAGGTCAGCCTAGCCAAAGTCTGCCCCAGTTCGTCACTACCATTGCTTGCCACCACTGCCTATGTAGTCGCCGCCCTTGTGGATCAGAGGAAGATTTGCCACCATGCAACTAGCTTGATGCCAGGACATTGGCGAATCCTAGTGTACGTTTAGTTTTAGCTGGGCATTCATTCCACCGAGGAAGACAGATGAAGAAAGCGGCTCTGAAGAAGGCGAATCTGCCGGAACGTCAGCTACGATTGTGTTGTAGGTGTGTTATTGTATGGAAGTAAACGTATGCTGTTTAACGACCTCGCAATTGCTAGGAGAGAAAACGACGAATTCTGTAATTTTACTTTGTGCATAGACAGTTGCAGAGGCGGTTACGAATTAGATGACGTCTTAGAGTGTTCGGTGGTATTTCAATCATTACTACCTATTTCTCTGGACGGGCCATCTTTCGCCGCATTTTATGGTTGTGCTTAATTCAAATAAACGGCCGGTTAAAGCATTGTATTTCTCGTGTGTATTTGCCGAAGCCAACAGTAACTAGAAAGATTATGAGAGGTCTATTGGAATTGCTCAAATACGTTTTCTGCCTGGTACAGCAGAATGAAAGCTTAGATCTAGGCCCATTAACGAGCCAGAGAACACACTTGTAATCAATTCGTCAAAAACAGCGGATATAAAAGCGCTTTGTTTTATAACTCTGGTGCGTAACCCATCCATCTTCTTGGAAACGGTAGGGTTATAGTGGTTTTTGAGCAAGAATAAAACAGTATTTTGATATTTGGTTGTTCAGAAATAAATGAGCGTTTTTAACCATACTGTTTAAAATGTCATAAATTGCTTCAAGAAATAGTCGTTAACTATAATAAAAACAATCTAAATCGTTTGCCGACAAAACAAATTTATTTATTCCAGTTGCATTCTCTGGGATTCTGGAATCGGTGAAATCATTGGAGGCACTTTTTGCGTCATTGTCGTTGATGAAACACTTCTCACGCAAGAATTTATCAAAGTGCTTGAAGAAGTGAAAGTCAGTGAAGAAGGCGAGAGGTGTGGTGAATGTAGGGAATAAAACAAATTTTCGTAGCTCAACCCGTCTATGTTCTTCAGTGCTGGTTTCACAGCGTGAGGCCGAGCGTTGTGATGGAGAAAGACTGGTCCATTTCTGCTGAGTAAAGCCGGTCGTTGCTGTTCGAGTCAACGGCGCATTTCGTCGATTTTGTGGTAATACTTCTCTGCCGTAATCGTTTCTACCGGAGCGGATTCAAAAAGCTGCGATGAATCAGCCCAGCTACAAACCATCGAACGATGACCATAACCTTTTTTGGTGTGTCTTCGGCTTTGGGAAATGCTGTGGAGCATGATAGCAATCCAACTATTAACCTGAACGTCTCCGGTTGCCGTACCGAATCCATTTCTTCTCGCACGTCACAATTCGATCAAGACAATGGTCGTTTTTGTTGCACAGAGCACGAGCAGACGACACTTCAAGACGGTGATTATTTTAATTATCGTTTAATTCGTGCGACGCCCACTTTTCTAGCTTTCAGTTTTTCCTACGCGATTCAAGTGAGTGGAAATTGTGCCTGTGCTCACGCCAAACTGTTCTGCAAGCTCTCAGAGAGTTGTTTCCGCGTTTACTCCAACTAGGCATCCCCTCCCCTCCCTCCCGTTTGCTCCCTGTAGTTGGTGAACAGAAGTAATTTCATGCAGACGATAGCAATTCATCAATGTTGTCTGCCACCATTTGCAAAACCTGTCTGCCATCGTGGCAATTATTATTTTATAACATGATATCGAGGGTTGTTAGCCGGTGCAGCGCAGATGAAGAAATTGGTCTTCAGTTAATTTTGAAGAAAATGGTGTTTGTGGGAACAGAACTGCTTCAGATTCATGCTCAGTGGCCCCAAGTCAAAAATTACTCCTGCGTTTATCTGACTTTGGAATATAAAATAATGAATAACTTTAGAACTGTGTGCGATAAATGAAAGTTTTGCTGTGACTACAAGAGAATTGAGGACAAGGAAAGATGAACAGGAGAAAAGCAATGGCTCCCTTCCAAAATCGAACTGTAAAATATGAAGATGGTTGGAAGACCGATGAGGCAGAAAACGCAATTTCATATAGAGGGTTGTTGAAACGGTAAATTTTTTGAATACATTGATGAGAAAAAAATTTGGTGTTTTTCTACTAAAGCACTATTATATTTCACCGTGAACGACTTTCTTCTTATTCGGAGCAGACTCTGCTCATTTCCAGATGAACCAAGTGTTTTTTTTTACAATGGGAAGCACTTCGTTTCAAAAATAACTTCCACAACTTCAGAAGGCTGTTGTTAGCTGCAGTTGGCGATGATCTTAAAGTGATGGGAAACTTCACTGAAATTCAATATTCCATGAACTAATTTTAGAAGAATATTTTTCTTATTTTTCTTGCTCATTTACTTTTCAAAAAATATTCCTAACTATGATTTTTGACTGCGCTCATTCACTAGCACCGTGTTCGTTCCATCCACCCTTGAGCTCACCAAGCGTCTCATCCTTTCGAGGTCGCGAAATTGGTACCGAACATGTGTGGAGACGGTTACTCCCCAAAATCCAAGTGACAACGTTAAAACCGTTCAAACGGCACTGTATCTGAACTCCGTGGAGAATCGTATCGATCAGTATTCAGTGGCATTCGTGACGAATGGAAAATTCTCAGGCACCCACCGAACTCACAAACAAAGGTTGTTTGATTGATGCGAGGAAACGAATCGAATGCAAAACGTGCTGGTATCTCCACAACAAATGTAAACACGTGACGGATAAATAAAACAACTACAATTAAACTAATATTTAAAGCAACATTTAAACTCATTTTAGATGATCAGTAGGGCTCGCGTGGCGCAGTGGTTGGAGGCGTCACTGCGACGCGCACGTGGAAACTTTCTCTGCGTCCATAGCTCACCAAGCCTTCCATCCCTCCCAGGTCGACAAATTGGTACCATACTTGTCTGGGAGGATAGCAGCACTGGCTCAATACATCGGTAGGCCACTGCGAGTCATTGTATAGACCAGATATGCATTCAATCACCTCCAACGATACTTAATGAAGACGAATGCATGGCGCATCCCTCAGGGATTGATCAACGCCAAGAGCTTCATCCTTTTATAGATAATCAGCGTATTTCTTCCACTGATAAGCTAGTAAACCTAGCTAAAAACGAGTTTGTTGCTAAACATTTAGTTAGCAAACGTCTCGATGTCTTTGTCAGCACGAATCATCCAAGATATAAATATATAGATGATGCTGAGATATTCGAAAAACTCCGAACAGCAAGTGTCTGCTGTGGTGGTCAAACGCGCTATTACCCGTCCCGGCTCTAACGCGCTCACCACCACACCATGCGGGTGTTCCGTTTCGCCCGTCTTTCAGCTAGTTCTAGCGATCAGGGCCAACAGCAATTACGTCAGTGGAATTGATCTGAGCCCTAACCGACAATGAGCCTTGTTAAGCCGAGGCTGTAGTTGAAATTGTTTGAAATTCGTTTTCATTGTTGCTGTTCATGTTATTTCTATCAGTTATTATAGCAAGATTGTTGTCAGAACCACATGTCTTACCTCCGTATAAAGAACGTCGCTATAATAGCAAAATAACGGTAACAAAGAACGCAAATATCGGCATAAGATTTCTTTGAAAAGCTTTCACCTGTATCACCTGTAGTCCCGTTGATTGTCGAGTGACTCGAGCGGGCGCCAGTAAATCCTCCACTTTTCCCTATCGTGTGCAAGAGTAGCCCAGTGGGTTCTCCCCGCTTTAGGGACTCGTTAAGCATCACATCTTTTTCTAGGCTTTTCGTGAAGAACTCTGACCATTGGATCGGTGGTCTTCTTGCAGTACGTTTGTCATCCCAAGGAATCCAGTCACTAACAGCCCTTGTCCATCGGTTATCATTTATACGCATTACGTGTCCGGCCCATCTTATGTTCGACTGTTTGGCCTACAGAACGGCATCTTTGATTTTCGATCGTTGACGTAGATCGGAGCTTCGGATCCCATCCCTTACTTGTGCGAAACGGGATACTCCTAACATCGTCCTTTCGACTGCGCGTTCGATAACGCTGAGTGATCTTTCATCCTGCTTACGTAGCGACCAAGTTTCTAACGCATACGTTAGGGCAGGAAGAACCGTTGAGTCGAAAAGGTGGGCACGGATTCGGGTGTTCTTTGTTCTCTTCACTAAATCCTCGATGCTCTTAAAAGCTCCCCAAGCCGCTCGTTTCCTTCTGCTCAGCTCTGGAGCTAAGTCGTTCATCATATTGATTTCCCGACCTAGATAGACATAACTGGAGCATTCGGAAATATTCGTTCCGTTGAGCGTGAATGGGGCAAACGAAACCAATCCGTTCTTTATGAACATCGCTTTCTTGAGACTTAGTCGAAGACCAATCTTTCCACACGCTTTATCAAATTCCGCAAGCATACGTTCCGCTTGGCTAATGTCTGCTGTTACAAGAACGATATCATCTGCAAAGCGAAAGTGATGCATCTGCCGACCGTCGATTTTCACTTCCATATTATCCCATTCCAATGTTCGCATGACGTTCTGGAGGGTGGCTGTAAACAATTTTGGCGAGATTGTATCATCCTCCATTTTTCCCTATCGCGGGCAAGAGTAGCCCAATGGGTTCTCCTCGCTTTAGGGACTCGTCGAGCATCATATCTTTCTTCTAGGCTTTTCGTGAAGAACTCTGACCATCGGGTCGGTGGTCTTCCTGCAGTACGCTTGACATCTCGAGGAATCCAGTCACTAACAGCCCTTGTCCATCGGTTATCATTCATACGCATTACGTGTCCGGCCCACCTTATCTTCGACTGTTTGGCGTATAGAACGGCATCTTTGATTTTCGATCGTTGACGTAGATCGGAGCTTCGGATCCCATCCCTTACTTGTGCGAAACGGGATACTCCTAACATCGTCCTTTCGACTGCGCGTTCGATAACGCTGAGTGATCTTTCATCCTGCTTACGTAGCGACCAAGTTTCTGACGCATACGTTAGGGCAGGAAGAACCGTTGAGTCGAAAAGGTGGGCACGGATTCGGGTGTTCTTTGTTCTCTTCACTAAATCCTCGATGCTCTTAAAAGCTCCCCAAGCCGCTCGTTTCCTTCTGCTCAGCTCTGGAGCTAAGTCGTTCATCATATTGATTTCCCGACCTAGATAGACATAACTGGAGCATTCGGAAATATTCGTTCCGTTGAGCGTGAATGGGGCAAACGAAACCAATCCGTTCTTTATGAACATCGCTTTCTTGAGACTTAGTCGAAGACCAATCTTTCCACACGCTTTTTCAAAGTCTGCAAGCATACGTTCCGCTTGGCTAATGTCTGGTGTTATAAGAACGATATCACCAGCAAAGCGAAGGTGATGTATCTGCCGACCGTTGATTTTCACTCCCATATTATCCCATTCCAGTGTTGGCATGACGTTCTGGAGGGTGGCTGTAAACAATTTTGGCGAGATTGTATCGCCGTGCCTAACACCTCTTTTGACGTCAGCGTTAACATCGTCGTAGAATGGTGAAATTTTGGTTGTGAAATTTTTGTCCAGCTCAAGAATAACCTTTATGTACTGAGTAGGGACTCCTTGACCACGAAGGGCTTCTATGACTGCTTCTATCACAATTGAATCAAAAGCCTTCTCTAAGTCGATGAAAGTGAGACAGAGCGGTCTTATGTACTCTCGCGATACTTCAGTGAGC